>JAAGEH010000046.1:9246953-9306148 GCA_011751065.1 Lasiurus cinereus
TATGGGCACACTGAAATGGATGCCTGGTGTTATTGGATCAAATTATATGAGAGAGAAGGCACTTCAAATATTACCCACAATAACATATATTTGAATAGTACCATGAAAGACTCATTCTATACAGAATAATTATTAATATCAATTCATGTAGTGTTATTAGTATTGGTGTGTTTTTAACCAAAACAAATGAAACATTTTAACTCAACAATGATAAGGTTATTTTTAGATAGCATTATTATATTAGGATATGCTATTTGGGAAGATATATATTTGTTTTTAGGGCACCTAATGGAACATTAAAAAATGCTTATTTAAGCAAGTAGGCAATCTTCTAACAGAAGTAAAAGAACATACAATTTTCACAGCCTCTTTCTGATAAAAAATAAGCCAACAATTTCTTGCCAAATATTTAACTTAATTTATTGATTTACTAGAGGCCCAATGCACGAAATTCATGCAAGGGGCTTGGCTCATCGCAGCCCCAGCTACCTCGTGGCCCCACCCACTGGTCATTCCGGAAGGTCATTCCACCGTCTGGTCTAATTAGCATATTAATTCTTTATTATATAGGATGAGTGGCCCAATGCATGAAATTCATGCACTGGGGAGGGGTCCCTCAGGCCGACCTGCACCCTCTCCAATCTGGGACCCCCACTAACTGCTCACCTGCCTGCCTGCCTGATTGCCCTTAACTACTCTGACTGCCATCCTGCTCACCCCCAACTCCTCCCGCCCTGTTGGCCTTCTAGCCCCCCAACTGACTTCCTCCTGGCCTGATTGCCTCCAACTGCCCTCCCCAGCCAGCCTCCTCGCCTCCACCTGCCCCTCCTCCCCCCCACCGGCCTGATCATCTCCAACTGCCTCTCCTGCCAACCTGATTGCCCCCAACTGCCCCCCCCCCACTGGACTGTTTGTCCCTAACTACCCTCCCTGTCAGCCTGCTCACCTCCAAATGCCCTCCCCTTCTGATCTGATTTCCCCTAACCGCCTCTGTCTCAGCCCCACCATCATGGCTTTGTCCAGAAGGTTTCCTGATCTAATTAGCATATTACCCTTTTATTAGTATAGATTTTTTTATGTCTCTGTCACACAGTTGAATAGTATCATAAAAGACTTGTATGTTTTTGTATGTTTCAAGGTATATGTCATTAGATGCTCAATATATGTTGGGAAAATATTGATACTAAAATTGTCAGAAAAAGCTTGACTGGTTAGCAAATATCTTCTTTCATATGTGTTACAGTAGTCCACATCTACACTCTAGTAGCATAATTACTACTTGTACGGCTTAAAAGTCCATTATTACTCACAGTAAGTCATTTTAAAGTCACGCCTAATTTTGAAAGATGCTAGCAGTGGCTTCCTGCTACGCATGCAGTTTTAGCAGTCAGCACATGCCTGGGGTCCCCACAGGCAGGATGATGACATAGCTGCTCAAAGCTCCCTAAATATCTTAAACCAGAAAAAAAGAAAGGACACAAGTGAAACCTTCCTCTTCTGACTAGCATACAAAAAGATAAAGACAGACAAATCAGGAGAAGAAAGCTAAAAATAAAAGCCCTGGGAGAGGGAACATCACGATTCATTTGCATAAATTAAACCTGCCAGGGAAGGGACCGTCTGTAAATGTCACCTGAAAGAAGGTCATGCATAGTCCTGTCGGAGCGAACAAGGCAGATGGTGAAGGACAGTGACGGTTTTTAGCAAGTGCTTCTTCGGACAAATTCCATTTTTATTAAAAAATGTGGGAACACCCTCATTGATGGATGTAAGAAACGTGGCATCGTTCTAAGAAACTCTGCCTGTGACTGCTTCCCTCATCTTGAATTGCAAACATGGGAAGTTCTGACTCTAGCGTCCCCTCACACGCATTATTGGCCTGGCCTTCTTGGGTGCAATAACAATTCCATGTGAGGCCAAGAGGAAGTATTTCATATTCTTTTTTTATTTTTTTATTATTTTATTGATTTTTCACAGAGAGGAAGGGAGAGGGATAGAAAGTTAGAAACATTGATGAGAGAGAGACATCGATCAGCCACCTCCTGCACACCCCCTACTGGGGATGTGCCCTTGGCCTGAATCGAACCTGGGACCTTTCAGTCCGCAGGCCAATGCTCTCTCCACTGAGCCAAACCAGTTTCGGCTCGTATTCTCTTTTAAAAGTATGTTTTTATTGATTTCCGAGGGGAAGGGAGAGGGAGAGAGAGAGATAGAAACATCAACGATGAGAGAGAATCATTGACCGGCTGCCTCCTGGATGCCCCATATTGGGGATGGAGCCCACAACCTGGTCATGTGCCCTGACTGGGAATCGAACCGTGACCTCCTGGCTCATAGGTCGATGTTCAACCACTAAGCCACACTGGCTGGGCTGTTTTCATTGTATTTTTAAATGGTATGTGTCCAGGAGGGATTGGGGGAAAAATCAATCCTCATAAACAGGTTAGGAAACCTTGCTCTAATTGATGTGTAAAGTATCTGGAGAGGGTGCTTCAGTGGCTGGGATTTTAGTTTCCTTGTGTTTAGATGGAGAAAGGTAACATGCTGTTTTGTGAAAATTTAATCGGTCTTTGAACTAAACAACTGACAGCGTTTGCACATTTCTTGCTGTTTATTATTTGTGTGGCAGATCAACCTGGTATTGTTAATATCTCAAGTTGGAAATTGAAAAAGAAATCTTTTAAAGGAAATGAGAGTCTGAAATTTCATGCACAATGCGTAGTTCACATCTTGTACCAAGGCTACATCATCAATGACACAAGAACATAAAAATGAAGACATTAAAAGCAAACAAACCAAAAGAATGGATGGTGGCAGGAAATATAATTGGCAATTTGGTCATAATCATAAATATGGTTATTCTAAAATAAACCTTTCTATGTAGCTAGCTTTTAAGAAATGGTTAGCATTTCTTTGGAGAATGATTTGCTCTAAATTCAGTTAGAAAATGGGCAATGTTTAGAAGCAGCTATTTTCTTTAGTTCTCTAAACTCATGTTATCTCTTCTCTATGCTAATGGTGTCACTTGTTATTTATTATCATGACCGAGAGTTGAATTATAACAAAGTAGAACTCAGTTTTTATCTGTCTCACCAAAAGCATAGTTGAAAATCTTTCGATTGTTTTCTAACTTCGTCACTAAACCCTATCTGATTTTTACATTTTTACAAGTCCTTTATCGTTAGGGATTATAGTTGTCTAATGGGCCTCAGATATTGTAGGGCATATTTAAAATAAAAAAACGATTTCTGCCTTTGTTTCCTTTTGCTACATAGATAAAAAGCTAAAAATAAAGCGGTCTAGATCTTCGCAGCTGGGATAATAACCCGGACTAATTTAATAAGATTTACTATTCTTAGTCAAAGTTGTAATCACTCTCCGAGGCCTGCTGGAGGCTGGACCCATCCCATTTTTCCAAACTTCTCTCTTCCAAACGCAAACTCTGTGCTCCAGCTGGCCGGGCGCTACCATTGCATCACTGTGCCTGCGCATCCCCAGGGTGCTAACTTTGCCAACATCGTCTTCCTTGCCTACAAAAGTCTCATGATTTCTTTCCCAGTTTTTCAAAGCTCCCCCTGCCCCCCACCACTCTATCCTCGCTGGACCATTCAGTTCAGGTGACCTCTCTCAGCTAAATGTCTAGAGTCTTCTTTATCTTACCACCCAGCTTTACCACTTACATGGCTCAGCAGGCTGGAAGCCTTCTCAAGGTCTGGAACAAGGAAACCCCGAGACAACTGAACAGGAGAGGCAGAAAAAGGGAAACACATCACCTTTTTTTCTCAGTTCCTTTCCCCTTTATCTTTATCACTGCCCCCCACTTCCTAGTAGAGGGGAGAGGAAGTGGGAAAGGAAGAGGTGAAAGAAGAGAATGGGATGAACTGACATTCGGCTGGACTTAGATTACCCAGGAGTAGGGACAATACATTCCCCTGAGGGGGAGCTAAGGATGGTAGCCTTACTAAAGAATGATAACGTATTTGTCTGTTTGCAGCAATATAAGGTCATGATTTTTCACTGTCACTTGGGCTGTTTTTAAGATTACAAAATTGAAGACTAGGAATGCTTTTTTCCCTAAGTCATTCCCTCCTTCTCCCATCTGACTGTCCAACGTCACCCCTGGATGGTGGTTTACTCCTGCACCCCCAAACACCCACCACCTCACCGAGATCAGGATTCCTGTTAGAGCAGTGGTTCTCAACCTTTCTAATGCCGTGACCCTTTAATAGAGTTCCTCATGTTGTGGTGACCCCCAACCGTAAAATTATTTTTGTTGCTACTTCATAACCGTAATTTTGCAACTCTTATGAATCGTATCTGTGTTTTCCAATGGTCTTAGGCGACCCCTGTGAAAGTGTTGTTTGACCCCTAAAGGGGTCGCGACCCACAGGTTGAGAACCACTGTGTTAGAGGGATGATCGACAATACTTGCTGGACTATTCCAGCATGAGGGTTAGCTCTGGGAGACGAGGAGAAGAGGAGTAGGACTGGACAGAAATTTCTATTTAAAACAAGATCTTGGTCCAAATAAACATCTGCTTATTGAATGTGCGAGGTGGGACACTATAGTTCTCAATGCCTCGTCTCTATTCTTTTTTCCCCTCTTCCTATCATCTTTGCATCTGAAATTATTTTCACTGTTTAAAATGTTGTTGTCTTTAGTTGACTGGATAATGACTGGGTTGGCTAATGACAATATATGAAAATATATGACATTACAGGGCATCTTTGATTCCTTTGCTTGTTCAATCAACTTTTAATATGTATGAATGTTTTCTCTCACCTAACTACTAGCTTCTCTGAGGGTAGACGGTTTTATAAGTCTTACACACCATTTGGTAAAAACAGATATTCTGAAATATTTATGGCTATATTTATAACTAACTGTGACCTTTTACTAGCCATTCAGAATCATGCCTTAATTTTTTTAAGCCTTAGAATTTTGCCATGCAGTACAAATTTCGAAGTACATGTTGAAATATGCTTGTGAGGAAGGATAGATGGGAAACTTTGATTGACATTGACCAGTGATCCTCAAACTTCAGTGTAGACAAGAACTCCCTGGAGAGTAGCGCATATGATATTTAAGTTTCTTTGGCCTACAATGCTGATTCAGGAGGACTGGAGGCATACAGGAATCTGAATTTTTATTTTTATTTATTTATTATTTTATTTTATTTTTTAAAAAATATATTTTATTGTTTTTTCACAGAGAGGAAAGGGAGAGAGATAGAAAGTCAGAAACATGGATGAGAGAGAGACATTGATCAGCCGCCTCCTGCACGCCCCACAGTGGAGATGTGCCCGCAAGCAAGGTACATGCCCCCAACCAGAATCGAACCTGGGACCTTTCAGTCTGCAAGCCAACGCTCTATCCACTGAGCCAAACTGGTCTCGGCAGGAATCTGAATTTTTAAACAAACGTTCTAGAAAATTATAAGGCACATTTGAACAAACATTGCACTAAAGGGGTGTGACGTCGTTTCAATTAAAAATGCATGTTTTTCCAACCCCAAAATTTTTGCATGTCCTTTATGTGCAAGACATTCAAAGGTAAACCAGACATGGATTTTATTAAATAACGGGGAAAAGTAAGCCTTCCTGATCATAATAACGAGCACAAAGCGATAAAAACCTTGTGACAACTTCAAATATAGTATTGAGAGTTCCAGGAGGAAGGTCTGACTTCATACTAGTGCAGATCATGGAAGGCTTCCAAGAGGAGGTGGATGTGAAAATGTGAAGATAGCATGTAAGGACATTTTAGGAAAGGTGACAGTATCAGCAGAGATACTGAGTAGAAAGTGCAGGATGCGGAGAGAGTGGGCATTTCCGTGAGGTGTCTCAGGGCAGTTGGTAATGAGGTGGGCAGCTTGGCTGAGAGGGTAGGGCTGGAGATTATGTACACATATTGTTAGCTGGATGAGACTCCCCAGAGAAAGTGTAAGGACAGACAAGAAAATAAATTCCAAATATCAATGTCATGCAACTTACTTAAGGCTTGAGAAGGGATTCAGTGAGATAAAGGTACAATAGTAGTAAATATTCTTTTTTTAAAATTTTTATTTTTATTGATTTTTTACAGAGAGGAAAGGAGAGGGATAGAGAGCCAGAAACATCGATGAGAGAGAGACATCCATAAGCCGCCTCCTGCACGCCCCCTACTGGGGATGTGCCCGAAACCAAGATACATGCCCTTGACTGGAATTCGAACCTGGGACCTTTCAGTCCCCAGGCCAACACTCTATCCACTGAGCCAAACCGGTTTCGGCATTAGTAAATATTCTTAATTGCATTAAAATGATATCATCGAGTACTCTGATACAAATACATAACTTCATTTCTACATGCTCTATGATATTAACTGCCATTATGGGAGACAAAATAATCTTCCAATAAGAGAGCTTACCTGGTACTTTAAAAATATAACTCCGTAAAATTGATCAGATCTTTGCATTTTTAATGCGTGTATCACTTAGGCACTTTAGAGAAATATAAAGTGAGGCTAGAGAATCTCAACAACATTGTGAAGCTTTCCCTTGCCCTTCTTCCTTTTAAAAACAACACAAAACACAAAAACCTGAAACCCCTAACTAAGGGTTAAACAGTTCCACTAAGGAAAACAAAAGGGAGGTGAGCTGAAGTCATGGGAAATGGTAAGGAAAGAGCAAGACACTGAAAACCTACCACAGATGGAGCAAAGATTTTCCAGATGTGGAATTCTTTCTATGCATGAGCGCTGCTAGCTTGGCTCATCGAGGTTCTACCAGGAAAAAAAACTAAAACACAACTGTGGCTTCCTTCTAGCTTTTATCTGTGATCGAACCAAACCCACGCTGCCGAAATGTTCTATTTTGTTTCCTTTAGGAAGTGTCTCGCTCGCTGTAATTTGCAGTTACGCTTTCCAAGCTGGCTTCCATTCTAGATGCGAGCACCCTTGGAACGCCTGGAGATGCCGGTATGTGTGCCGGATACTTCCCCTTCGAAAGACATTTCTGTCACCGTCCCCATGTCCACATCACAGAAAGACCGGGGTGCTCCCTGCCCGTGAGGATGCGGGGTCACTGCTCTATTTGTGTTCTGCTGCCATGGACCATCTGGGAAATGGCTCTTGATGAGCTGCAGCACGATGAGTGCCATCTCAGCGTCAGGGTCACGGTTAGACCTACGTGACTTGTTCTTTTTAAGTTTGGTCCTCAAAAGTATTGCGAAATAATGAATGTTTTCATGCGCAGCCATAACCCGGGGACATTGACAATAGTTCAGAGAAGGCCTAGATGGGAGAGCAGGGACAATAGGTGGTCAGTGGGGGAAAAGAGGAAACATCTGTAATATTTTCAACAAGAAAGACAAAAAATATAAAAACAAATAAACCAAGTTAACATATTGCACAAAGATAGAACTAATAAATAGGTTAATTCAGAAAAAAATCAACGGCTAAATAGGGAAAGAGAAAAGTTCATTGTGATTATACATTACGATGAATGTTTTTTTTTTAAGTTTTTATGTTAAATATATATTAAGTAAGGTCCTTTAATTGGGCTCTTTCCATACAATTGAATGTTGCTCAGTCTAAAAAATAGTGTCCTATGGAGCCATGACAAGACATGGGAGAATTTAAAACATATTGCTAAGTGACAAAAACCAATCTGTGCTAAGTGACTTTTAAAAAGATCTTCAGCTCCGCTGGTGTGGCTCAGTGGTTGAGCATCGACCTATGAACCAGGAGGTCACAGTTCAATCCTTGTTAGGGTACATGCCGGGGTTGTGGGCTCAGTCCCCAGTGAGTGGCACACAGGGGACAGCCAATCAATGATTCTCTCTCATCATTGATGTTTCTGTGTCTCTCTCCCTCTCTCTTCCTCTCTGTACTCAATAAAATATATTTTAAAAAATGCTTAAAAGACTATTGGGAATTAAATAAAACACTTAATGGATGATGAAAATCCACATATAATAAAGTATGAAAATGACAGCCTATTTGCCCATCAGCAGATGAGTGGATTAGAAAACTATGGCACATCTACACCATGGAATACTATGCTGCCATAAAAAAGAAAGGAATTCTTACCATTTGCAGCAGCATGGATGGACATGGAGAGCATCATGTTAAGTGAAATAAGCCAGGCAATGAAAGCAAATACCATATGATCTCACTCATTTATAGAAAATAAAGAACATTATAACCTGATGAACAAAAAGATAGATACAGAGGCAGCAAAGCACTGAACAGACTGTCAAATGACAGCAGGAAGGCTGGGAGTGTTGGGGAGGGAGGGAAATAGATCAACCAAAGGACGTGTATGCATGCATATAAGCACAACCAATGGACACAAGACAGTGGGGGGGGGTGGGTGAGGGCATATGACAAGGAGTAGGGGAGGCTGGGGGAAGGTTAATGGGGGAAAAAAGGAGATATATGTACTAATATATGTAATACTTTAAACAATAAAAAAATTTAAAAAAAGAGAAAACAACTAAAAAAAAGTATGACAATGACCAGTACAGACCATTCATGCTATAGTTGTATCGTCTCAAAAGGAATGACATGCATTTGAGCAGGAACTCACAGAAGACTCACAGTGATGGTGGGACCCAAATGAAACCTGGGGGCATGAGGGAAGTTAATTTCCGGAAGGGAAACTGAAGGGGCAAAGGTCAAGTTACGCAGGAGCAAATTCAGGAGAAAAGTGAGGTTGCTCCCACGACCACAGAGGGCAGTGCCTGTTAGAGGAGGATGGGAAATAGGCCGAAAGGACAGGGAAGGTCAGATTATGGAACCATTTATGCATCAGCCCGAGGAGTCTTGGCATGTAACCACCACACACAGCATACAACGTGCGCTCCAGACGGAGCTGTCTGCGTGGCACCTTGCGGTGGCCACAGTGTGACTTTGGTTATTTTGGGAGACCTCTCTGAGGCTCTCAGGTCCCTCATCTCCAGAACACGGGAACTGGTAACGCCTACCTTATAGGGTTGATAGAGGATCGAATGAGTTCATATCTATAAAGTGCTTAGAAAAGTGCAGGCACAGAGTAAACGCTTGCTGTTATTCTCCATTCAAACGTCCATTTGACAAACATGAAGAGGAAGCTTCCTAAGCGGCTGGCATTCCATGGGTGCAGAGAGACTGTCTGCCTTTCAGGAAATCAGAGCACAGCAGGAAAAACATTTGGCTAATATAACCAAGAAGACCATAGACTTTAAAAGTGGGTAAGTTCAAGCCCCAGCCAGTTTGGCTCAATGGATAGAGTGTCGGCCTGTAGACCAAAGGATCCCTGGTTCGATTCCAGTCAAGGGCACTATCTCTGTTTCAGGCTCCGGCCCTGGTCGGGAGCATGTGAGAGGCAACCAATCAATGTGTCTCTCTATCTTCGGTGTTTCTCTCTGTGTCTCTCTAAAAATCAATGGGAAAAAAAATATCCTTGGGTGAGGAATAAAAAGTAAAAATAAAATAAAATAAATTAAAATAAAAGATGAATTAGTTCAAGGAGTGATGAATTGTACTGTTATCCTCCATTTATATATTTTTTAAAGTCCAGAGGGAAGGGTAGCTTTAACATTTATATTAAGAAAAAGTTTATAATATTAGCAGCTTGGAGTTATTGGAGTATGTTTTCTGGGACAGTGTAATGGTTAGAAAAAATTAAAAACAAAAAACAAAACCCCGTTGTGGTCAGCAAGTGAGTGCTTTTTGGTTTTGCTTAAATGTCACTAGCGGATTCTATGAGACCTTTCCTACCTGATTACAGTAGACAGGACGAAATAGCTTCTCAGATCCATGACCCACTTTTTTGCACAAGCCTGCACAACCAGAAGGTCCCCAACCTTTTCTTGGGCGTTGGTTGATTTTTATGGCTGTTAGTAAAACTGTTTTAAACTCCTCGTTTTGATATACTATATCTCAAAATCATATTAATTCTGCAATAGAAATGTTTATGGAACAATCTGAAAGCGACATTGAAAGCGACATTGATCTCAGAAACAAATGGAAGTCCTTCAAACCAATGGAGGGTCTGATTACATCATCTCCTATTCAGAAGTAATGTCTCTGTCCAAGATAAATGTACTCCTCCAAAGAAATGAAAATCAATGCACTATTATCTTGTCAGTACATATGTGTTTATATTCATGTTATTAATAAAGGTAACTGAACTACAGATCTCACTGGGAACTCCATAAAGGTAAATATTTGATGGCATCTAAGAAATGATCAGATACGATTTACAAACTAAATGAAAGTTCTTCTATTACTTTGTAAATACAACTGATAGAAAGGGCCTTTTCATAAATTGCCTTTCTTCTGGGAAAATTGAAAATGACAAATTAACTTTTCTACGATTAATAGGTCCATGTCAGTTAAAATACTGAAATGCAAAACTGCACTGGTAGCTTACCGCCATCTCTTCATACTGCCGATGGCCATTCTTTCAAAGGATAAAGGGGGACGGGCAGATAAAATGTGCATATGATTTTTTTGGAGGAAGAAATTTGTAGTTTGTCTAATCTTGTGAAAAGCTATGGTCATTGCAAGACTGGAGATTAACTAAGAGCCCACGGAAGCGGTTTGGTATTTCAAATAAATGGGTTGATTCAAAACAATTTCTGGAGCATCTGCTCTGCACAAGATACTATACTGGGTACGGGTGAGAAAGATGAAATGAGAGCTGTATGCCTTCAAGGAGCTCGCAGACTGATGTGGGAGATAATTCATGAATAGAAATACATCGTAATCATCATTAAATGCTATCGGAAATATAGCCCCATCAGCTATAGAGACCTGGGAGGGTCAATCCAAGATGTAGGAGGTTAACATCTGAACTAGAACTTGTTAAAAGAGAGATTATTATGTACCCATGATGCTTGAAATATAACTGAGAAGGAAAGGAAGTATGTTTGAATGGGTCTGGTTTATGGGCTTGGAAATAAACAACATACCAATAAGAACAGTGAGGAAAGTATTTAGAAAAGCACCCACTATTGAAAAATATTCTATGAATGCAAGATCTTTGGCATTTAAGAATAACTTACTTATATTTTTTACGAATTCCTTGATACCTGAAAGCTAATATATTTCCTCTCAGCAGCCCAGTCAACCACAGCCAACTTTTCATGGATTAGTTTACATTAGGTTTCAGAAAAATGGAGAGGTGTGTGTGCGGGCATACCCTAAATTCCTGCCTCATAAACAGGCAGGCGAGCAGAGACCATATACTAAGAAAAGTGAAGCAAGTGAGCATTTATAAGCCATTAGTATACGAATAATGAAATTCATTTTCTGAGAGTGAAAGGGAATAAAGAATTTGGAATGTTGGCCGAAGCCCAGCCTGGCCAGATAAAGACAATTTTCAGATCCTGCCGAACCCTGTAAAACAGCTGGGGGGGCTTTGCGGTTACAGAGAGCGCTTTACTTAGAATAGAACGGTAAAATTCTACGCGGGCTTTGGGAGTATTTTGAGTATAGAGCAAAGCATTTTCTGGTTTTTAAACGATCTCATTTACTCATTCATTTACCGAGCAGCAAGCGCTGGGAGTACAGCGTTGAATGAAACAAAATTCCAGCTTTCAGGTCCTTAGAGTCTAGTGGGTGGGATGGCATGAAACTGGTCTGATTTGTATTAACATGGAGGCGCACACAGGGCAGAGTCTTTCAAAGGAGACCTTTGAAATAGAGCCGTTCCATTTTTCTTTTTATTATTTTTCTGATATTAGAACCTGGTCAGAGTGCAGTAAATTGCATGGGTAATCTTCTGAATGGAAGCCATGACTGGAAGAAGGGAGTATCTTTGCATTTTAGATGTGTGTGTGTGTGTGTGTGTGTGTGTGTGTGTGTGTGTGTGTGTTTTGTCACCTGCATTTCCCTTCTCAGTGATCAAAGGCAGCGAAAAAAATTAATAACAAAAGGCACCACGTCTGGGCTTTGTTACTAGTAAGTTTACAAGGTGTTTGGAATGAAATTATGAAAACGTTGTTTTTTTTTCCCCCTTACACGCTGGTCACAAAGAAGTGTTTGATTTTTACGTCCTGCCTTCCCCAGCCCCAACACAAAGTGTGCAAAGACTGTGAATCTGTTACATAATCCTGAAAGCTGTCTTTCACAAGTGTTTCGGGCTCTAATCTTTCACTATCTGGGTTTTTAACATTTCTGGCCGACCTCGAGGCAGGAGAACAAACATTCTAAGAACAATGGCCAAGAA
This sequence comes from Lasiurus cinereus, assembly GCA_011751065.1. NCBI lineage: Eukaryota > Metazoa > Chordata > Mammalia > Chiroptera > Vespertilionidae > Lasiurus > Lasiurus cinereus. The sequence goes on from JAAGEH010000046.1 coordinate 9,259,151, forward strand.
ATGCAACCAACGTCAAATTCTAAAGTCATGGTTCTCAGTGATGCCCTTCACGTATTTGTATGGGATAGAACTGCAAAGAACACCATTCGTTAATGACCTGGTTAGGCAGTTGTGGAAGTGGCAGGAATGATGGAGGAAGTGTGTGTGTGTGTGTGTGTGTGTGTGTGTGTGTGTGGCAAGGGGGATTTAAAGTTTGGAATCCTATTAACTCCAAATCATTAAGATTGAAACCAAAGTATCTTTGTGATTCCAATTTATGCATTGCCATGTATTTATGGACCACCTACTGTGTGCTAATAGCTGTTTTACTTCCAGGCCACACCAAGACAGCAATCTTGACCTAGAAAAGCTCATGGCCCGGAGAAGAGGACACACAGTGAAGCAAGATTATAATAAGATTGAAATAGAAAACACATGAAGTTTTCTAGGAGCATAGAACCATCAATGACTGAACTGTCCAGGGAGTTATTCATTAAGGTGGAGGTTTAGTTAGATCTAATAAATTTTCAAGACAGAGAAGGTGGACATATTTGCCATTTTTGGCTAACAATAACTGTCTGTTTTCCATGTTATTTAATTTTAGAACGAGAGATTCCATATTACTCTATACTAGAGGCCTGGTGCATGAAATTCATGCATGAGGGAGGGGAGTCCCTCAGCCCGGCCTGCATCCTCTCCAATTTGGAACTCCTCAGAGGATGTCCAACTGCTGGCAGTCGGGCATCCCTCTTGCAATCTAGGACTGCTGGCTCAAAACTGCTCCCCTGTCTGCCTACCTCATCACCCTTTACTGCCCTCCCCTGCTTGCCTGGTCTCCCCCAACTGCTCTCCCCTGCTGGCCTGGTCTCCCCTAACCATCTCTGCTTCAGCCCCCACCACCTTGGCTTTGTCTGGAAGGATGTCTGGATGACATCTGGTCTAATTTGCATATTTCCCTATTATTAGTATACATTCTTACTTTTCAAATATTCACAGAGTCATGTTTTAGTGGCTAATATGCCATGTGCATTCTCTAAGTTACATGCTTCTGTGCTATAAGGAACACATTCTAAATCATAAGGGAGGATATTTTTCTCTCCCATGTGACCAAATGAAATGAAACTGAGTTCACTTAGGATGAATTCAGGGCACACACGGTCCATATCTTTTTTTTTTTTTCCCCTGACTAAGCCATCTCTCCCTCTCTATACCACCTATCATCTATGCTTCTTAAAAAGACAGTTATGTGATTTATGAAGAGCAGAAAAATACAACTTAGGAGAGGTTCTCTGGCTGGGATAAAACAAAGAAACGGATAAACATACACAAAGAAACAGAAGAAGAGAAGATATTGGCAGGTATACCAGTGAGACTTGTAGCAGAAAACAGATGCACATTGGGTAAACTGAGGGAAGTTTAGTGAGAACTCTTTATAAAGCTGTAGGGAAACCACGAGGGCAAGAAGAGAGAATGGTTATCAGCTGGGATAGAAAGGGCCCCCTAAGAGAAACCAGCAGTGACTCCTCAGGAGGCCACACTGGCCCCCCACCTTCATCTCCTGCCCTGGCTCCTCACTAGGGGAACAGGAAAGATGGGGGGTGGAGGGCAGCCCATTGATTGGGTGGACATTAGCCTCCAGGGCACAGAGCAGGAAAAGCAGGGTGGGGCCAGGTGGGTCTGAGGGGCATAACGGACAGATCCAGTGCAGTGAATGACACTGCATCCAGATTACACGTATCAAGCAGGAAAGCTGGTCCTTATCCTGTAGGGAGAGAAAGAACACGCTGAAGCAGGAATTTCTATGATCAGGTGGTGATTTTCAGATAACTGATGAAAGTATAGAGAACGGACGGACGCAGTGATAGGTAAGGCAGGGAAACCTGCCTGAACACTGTTGTGAAGGTCCAGTGGGAAGTGGAGGCTGCATTAAGGCAGAGGGATGAGGAGGAGGTAGTGCTGACAGGACCGTGTGCAGGAGGTGAGGGGGTCTGGTTATTTCAGGGCCTGGGATACAGGGAGTCATAGGAGAAGAGGATACAGGTGAGGCATTTCTCAGGGACTAATCCTGGTGAAAATCAAAGATGATCTGCTCACAGAGAGAATTTCAGTCCAATAGAGACGAGCATTCCTAAGGAGAGGGCGGTTCTCTCCGGTCAGAACCGCCATCTGGATGGACTCTCTTAGAAGTTGATGGAGAAGGAGATCGCTTTCTTTCACAGGGATGGCTGCTCAGCTCTTAGCTGGTGCCCTGAGGATGGAGGATGTGCTTACGATCACCCGGAGGAGAGCAGCCACTCAGCTAGCTTCCATTTGGCTTGTACACTCTATGGTTATAAACTCAACCAATTACCATAAAATACAGCTGCCATTTTGTGGGACCTGTTTGTGCCAAGCACTGTTGCCTTACAACAGTGTGACAGCTTCTCTGTTTGTACTCCAGAGAGGAGAAAACAAGGAGGTTAAGTAACTTGCTCAAGGCCACACAGATAGAAAGCAGATGTGCTGGCACATATACCAGTGACATTGGGCCTACTCGTCAAGGGCACATAGACTCTCGTTGCGTAACAAAAGTTATTTGAAAACATTATGTGTTGAATGTATTGATACTTGTGTAATTAATTCTGATTTAAAAAAAACACACAAATGAATTGTATTCTATTTCAGATCCTGAGAATGCACATTGTGACAGTTGCTGAAAACAATATCTTTTATTTTCTTCTTTTCCTGGGAAGCTTTCTGCATCAGCTGGGTCAGGGAATGCACACTGAGAAGAGGGAAAGGAGGATGCTAGCCTAATAGAATATTCTCAATTAGAGTTTGAGTTCCTTCAGGGCAAGGACCATGCCTTAGTCATAATTGCTTTCTTTTTTAAAAATATATTTTATTGATTTTTTTACAGAGAGGAAGGAAGAGGGATAGAGAGTTAGAAACATCCATGAGAAAGAAACATCCATCAGCCGCCTCCTGCACATCCCCTACTGGGGATGTGCCCGCAACCAAGGTACATGCCCTTGACTGAAATCGAACCTGGGACCCCCCAGTCTGCAGGCTGATGCTCTATCCACTGAGCCAAACTGGTCAGGGCAATAATTGCTTTCTCGAGGGAACCTAATACGATGCCCAGTACATGTTGGAGTTCAGTGTTTGTGGAATGAATGAACCAATGAGAGGCTGTTCTGAAGTTGTTTCCCTTGGAGTCTTTTGCCATCACAAGGTGGGAGATAGCTTTACTTATCAACATGGACCATGATAGAAGCTGTCCACTTACAGGACACACAGGGGCAACCGTACAACTGCAATCCAAGAATTAGTGACGGAATGTGACCGAAATGATTTTGTTTAGAGCTTCTTCCAGTTGGCTTGGATGAGAGGTCACACCGATTAAAAATAGGCTTTCTCAAGAAGGAACAATAGTCTACATTCACTCAGCAAGACAGAAAAAAATGGCAGGCCTGAGGGGCGGGGAGGAAGCTTAATCCTATTTAAGAGCTCAATTAACCCCCAGAAGATTGAGTGGGTCCTCAGCTTTCATCCTCATTCCTCTGTCTAGCAGAGCTTAAGAACAGAGATTCATAAAGATAAGAAGAAGGAGATTCGCATTTGTCTGTAACACTCGAATGTTTTCAATATTTTAAATAGGGCATGATAAGAGTTTAGGAATACACGAATTAGATTGCTTTGACTGTTACGGTCCGTTAAAACTTTTGGAGTAAATCATCTTCTTTTTTGAATTGTCAAATCTGTAGCCATGCTTAATTAAATATCCAAACATCAGCCTTTATTTTGACACAGATTCTCTGATAGTTAAAAAAAATATCATTCTTTTCTTGCATTTATATTATCAAACAAAACTGTATTTCTTCCTAAGCAAATCAGCACATTTTCAAGAAATCAAAATACAAACCTATTCTAGAGTAAATCCCAATCAATCATTCTAATGTTTTAATATGTAAAAGGAGGGCTCTGCTCCAATCATCCCATCTTGGGTTCAGTGTCTGAGATGGCGCCTCCAGGTGACTGGCACCGGGAAGATCATACATATCAACTGGCGGGTCCGTGTTTCACAGATTTCCTGTGGCAACTCTGTGAATGGCATTTATTCACACTTGGCGTTTGTTGCCCAGCAGTACAGAAATGATGGAAAGAGACAGTAAACCAAGAATGACAGTAAATTTTGTTGCTGTTGTTCTCCAGGAAGAACATTTCCAGGGTTATGATAAAAACTGGTGGTCGCATCATATTTGTACTCTGTTTGGTTAGTTCCTTGTTGTAAAACAAAATATCTTTAAAATCTCTGAGATCATTTAAGTGGCCTGGACAGGAGATCACTGCCTCTCCATCCCCTCAGGCACTACCATGTCCATCCCATTTTTCCCTTCCCAGCCAGCTGAGAATTCCCATTCTAATGTCCTCCGTGAGGTATGAGAGAAGTTGCTGATATTCTGGAACAAGATGATGACTTGGCCCTGTTCTACACTTCGTTTAAATTGCAGCTAATCTTGGGCGTTAGAGAGAATGTCACAACCAAAGATAAAGGGAGATGTTAGGTGAATTCCGTTTCCTTTGTGATGCAAATGATCACTTCACCATTTATTTCTTGTCCGTACTAGATGGCTAACCCACAATCTATTGAAGAAATGAGAGCCTGGGACTGTCATTTAAATGCGCTCAATATTTGCTACTAACCCATGCAATGTCACTGCATTGTAAACCGAATAGCTTTCCTCTTAACCGACGCCGGTTCAGTCTTTTCCTTCCATACCTTTCAACATATTCACATAAAGAAATCAGAACGAGTTCAACAGAAGAGAAAACTTAAGCCGTGGAAAGAGACACACCGTAAAAACTTTTGCGTGAAAACTGTCTAGCGGCAAACATAAGATCACGAACTAGAAAGGAAACATCCCCTGTATAAAAATCGCCTCAGGCCAACTCCAAAGCTTCGTTATAAACCTACAAAGTCATGCCATTTTTTAGATAATACTATGAACTTTCAATATGGCTCTCAACAATCACAAGTGTCTCAGAACTGAGTGATGTGCTTCCCGTTCGGGAGCGCACTTTTAATCTGTATTATACAAACCGGTTGTGTTTACACCGGAAACATAACACAACATTGAGGAAGATCCACAGATTTTTTAAAAACACATAATCCCACCAATTCAACTCTAATTTTTCATATTCTATGTTTTTCATCCTTCCGTATCCATTTTCCACAATACTGTTAAATAGTTACAATGATAGCACAGAGCACCGAAAATATTATAATTATTTCCAATATAATTTTCCTATTGCTTGAGGATTATAATTTTGATGGAATAGGGTCAGCTTTAAATAAGTACATCTTTTCCCTTGACTACTAAATAAGCTACTTAGGATTAAGAAACAAATACTGATAATTATTAACAACCAATTTCCAAAGACCATTCTCCAACACAGTAAACAACATCTCCTTCTTTCCCTCAAGAAAAAAGTTGTGGTTGTGGTCATTCATTACACAAAAACTAGTAGGGCTATAAGAAACATACCTCCCATTCTACGAGATTTTTGAGATATGAGCCGTCGAGCAAACGATTTTTGCTTTGAAATACGAGCAACAGTTGAGATACGAGTAATCGCGCAGAACGGCCAGCTGCACATGACCCACCAGTTTACCTCGACTCGAGCATCTCATAGTTTCCCACGTCTCAAGGTTACTGAACGAATTAAATTCGTATCTCGAGGTACCACTGTATTAGAAAAGCACTTTTTTTTTTTTACATTTTGAAAAACACCATTTTTCAACAGTTTAACAATAATGTTTGTGCAAAGATTGATGAGATCAACACAGTTTTAATGAAATGTCTACAGGAAGACGAATTTTCACTCTAAAATAGATAGGAGGAAAAAATAAACCATATTTCCACTTACCAGCCATTTCCTTCTCTGAAATACCTGGGAGAGCCTGAAAAAGAAAACAAAAGTTACAAAATTGTGGTATTATTAGAAAGAAACATCAAATAATATTTTTTACAAAATTTTAAAAAATCGGCAAGCTATGAGGCAGTAATCCCAATTCTGGGTATATAGTCAAAGGAAATGAAAGGAGGAAATCAAATCCGCACTCCTCTGTTCATTGCAGTATTATCCATATAATGGAATATTATCTCGGCCGAGAAAGGTGCTATTCCTGCCATTTGCAATGACACAGACCTTGAGGGCATTATGCTAAGCGAATCCGAGGACATAAATGGTTACCAGGGACTGTGGTGGGCCTAGGGTGGGAGGCGGGAAGGGTGGGGAAAGAGGGGAGAAATAAGGAGAGGTTGTTAAAAGGGTACAAACTATAGGCTGTAAGATGAATAAATTCTGAGGATGCACGGTAACCCATGGTGACCATAGTTCATAACATTGTAATGTAAAATTGGTATTTGGCAAGAGAGTGAAACTTAAATGTTCTCATCAAAAAAGGGCAAATAGCTGAGGTAGTGGATGTTACCAATTAGATGTAAAGAATTCTTTCACAGCGTATACATCTATCAAATCACCACAAGATATACTTGAAATATCTTACAATTTTATTTGTCAACTAGAGGCTCAGGTGCACAGGGAGGAGAGAGGGGGGAGGGGTCAGTCCCTCAGCCTGGCCTGCGCCCTCTCACAGTCTGGGAGCCCCATGATCGATCACCCCAAAAAGGTAGGTCCTGCCCACCTGACTGGGGCTCCATAATGGATTGACCCTCCCAAGAGTGGGAGACCCCGCCCACCTGCCTCAGAGCGGCTCTGGGGTAGCCTGGACTTCTCTCTTTGGGGCGATCATGGAGCCCCCTGATTGACTGTCCCGCTGACCGGTGGCCTGGTCCTCCCTCTGTGGGGCGATCATGGGGCAATGGCAGGCCCCCCCCAGATCAATTGCATGGCACCCGCCTTGGCTAGCCTGCTGCCACTGGGTGTCATAGCGCTGTTCTGCTATTTGGCCATTCAGTTGGTTTGCATATTACATTTTTATTATTATAGGTTATACCTCAAAAAGCTAAAAAAAAAAAAAGAGAGCTGTGGAACTGTCAGCAAAGTAACTAGATCCATCTATGATAATTCTAAATCATCATTAATGGTTTTCTTCTCTGAACGCAGACTCATGTTGCCCTTCAAGATACTGGTGATGAATGAGACTAAAACCCTCTTTGAATGTGGGTAGAAACGTTGGAGTTCATTTGCTTTGTTGGACTTTGGGAGTCAAACAACATCAATTGCTTACTAGGCCTCTTCCACTTCAAATCTCTGCCCAGCACCTTCCTCTCTGAAACAAGGAATCATCCCTTGTTCCCTGGGCCAATGGGAGGTTTAGAAGTTGTTTCCAGCTTATTACCTATCACTACCATTATTTTAAAAAATAGAGTTTAGCATGAGATGCTTACAAAAGACTTTATAGTGTAAATGTCTAGTTCTACTGTTTGTGGAGACTCTAAAAATACTTTAGGAACTTGGACTTCTGGTTCTCATTCACCTCAGTTATTCAGGTATAAAATACAGTTAGTGTGAGGATGCTAATTTGTACTGGAAATGTCTTATAAATCTGTCTGACCCACTGGGATTTGACGCCTTCTGCCCTATAGCCATTGAACTCACAAGACGTCCACAGTGATGTTTCTCGCCTTCCTCAAGGAAAAAAGTCCTTATCGTTGGAATAAGAAAAACAGACACATGGTAACTAATCTTGTGTGTGTGTGTGTGTGTGTGTGTGTGTGTGTGTGTGTGTGAGAGAGAGAGAGAGAGAGAGAGAGAGAGAGAGAGAGACTCAATGCACCTTTTTAAAAGATCAGCCTAAGGCAGTGGTCAGCAAACTCATTAGTCAACAGAGCCAAATATCAACAGTACAACGATTGAGATTTCTTTTGAGAGCCAAATTTTTTAAACTTAAACTTCTTTTAATGCTACTTCTTCAAAATAGACTCGCCCAGGCGAATATTTTGTGGAAGAGCCACACTCAAGAGGCCAAAAAGCCACATGTGGCTTGCAAATTTTGCCAACTATGGGCCTAAGGAAATAGCATCAATCTTCATTTCTAGAAATATCAAATATCAAGACACCTATATTATTGAGAAATATTTATTACTGGGAGATCCTCACCTTTGGAATTTATAGGATTTGGAGATCAATGTGATTTTTCAAATAAGGGGAAAGCCTTCCTATGGATAAGAAATCCAGGGGGTTTTGTTGGGGCAGTGTGGATGCAGAGAGGAAATGAGACTTAACCTCAACCTACATACAGGCACTCATGTCTTGTTCTCTGGGGGTTAGCAGCAGCTCTGCACACTGACAAAGATGCAGCCATGGGGAGACTCTCGGGTGACTGAGTGGCAGAGTGGAGTCCCACACAGAGAACAGGGTGTCAGAAAGACCGAGTGGGCTGTAAGCATCTTCCTCAGCTTGTTTTCATTCACAGCAGGGTCATCGGATTTTTTCTCCCCTTCCAGAAGAACTCCGGTTCTGTTCTTCAGGGAAGCTATTTTCTCCCTTTACAGCAAAATTACCTTATAGTCTTGGTGACTTGTTTTGTTCTATGTGTCTTTTTGGAAAGGATTTAAAAATGACATTAAATCCATACTATGTCATACACACACACACACACACACACACACACACACACACACATATATATATATATTAATTTTTAATTTTTATTGATTTCAGAGAGGGAGAGAGATAGAAACTTCAATGATGAGTGAGAACTTTTGATTGACTGCCTCCTGCACACCCCACACTGGGGATTGAGCCTGCAATCTGGGCATGCGCCCTGGCTGGGAATTGAACCGTGACCTCCTGGTTCATAGGTGGTTCAACCACTGAGCCGTATCAGCTGGGCTAGAGATCACAGCTTTTAAATGGACTTATTTTCTTTGTGAAAAGAAAATAAACAACAAAACAAAACAAAACAAAACGGGAATGCTTTCATTGTCAAGCTTGTCAAGGTTGGTGATAGGTAATTAAAGGATGTTTAATGAGAAGGTTCCTTAGTATACGGATAGCTAAGTAGTACTTACTACTACATTCTTAGTATGGGCAAGGCAAAGGTTTGAGCTTTTACTCCATCACCTCACTCAGTCCTTAGAACAACCCCATAAAGTCCTGGAGGGTAAAGCAACGTGTATGAGGTCACAGTCAGTCCTGGGAGAGAGGACCCCACCACTGGCATGCTGGCCTCTGAGGTCACTAACACTAATTTCAAAACACGACAGCGCAGAAAGGCTTGAAGCGATCCCCACGATGAGAAACTGCCTTAGATTACAAAATATCTGCGCTGCATAATTGTGATAGACAGAAAATCTAAGTAAGCTCTCTCTTCTTACAGCTAAGGCATTTAAGGCGAATTGAGTGTCTTGCTCTACATTACAACTTGACCGGTGACAGGCCTTCCTTATTTTATGCTATTTGATTACAAAGTATGAACCGAGCACGAATAAGTAAATATGTAATGAAATGTTGATGAAGCAAAAATATTTTAGTCTCCACACAGCCAGTGCTAATACTTCATGGAGCCCATGTCAACTATTTTAAATCGCATCACGTTCTTCATGATTCTCTAAGCTACCGAGGCTCACGTCCATTAAGTAACTGCAATGGCCATATTCTGAGATACAGCAAGGAACATCAAAGTTTAATGTAACCCAGAATTTGATACCTTCTCTTTTAAGTAAAATCACATAGTAATATGAGCTGGCTCTCCATCAGCTGAATTATCTTTGAATTTGAGGTAGAATTGTCTCTTTAGAATATGGTTTATAAATACTTGATTGAATTTGTGAGGTTTCCCAGGGATGAAAGGAATTAAATATATATATAAAAAATACTGACCCTTGGTTTTCAATTAATTAAAGCTATTTGTAGATTCATATTAGATGCCTCACATTATTGTATGTACACCAACCTAACAACCTTTCATGAAGAAGTTTTCTTCTTTGTGGAATTCATAGCCAATTAAAGAAGATGTGTGAAGAGATAAAAAAGTAGATGCATGCAGTGGATGCTAAATGACAATAATTAACATCACCATGGACGTGCTGTTAAAAGGAGTAGGAATATAGTAGATAATTAGGACTACTCGGGTGAAAAGGAATTGGTTTTCTTGGCCTCAAACCTTCAGGAAGGAGGTGTTGGTCAAGGTTTTTTTTTTTTTTTTTCCCTTTGACATCTGAGAAGAGAAACAGCTAGGTTTGGGGTCCATGTCCCGAGGCTCCTTAGTGTTAAGTCTGTTGCTTAGAAGGAAACATTCCATGCAGGCTGGCTAGCCAGTCTGGGACAGAGTAAGCGTGCATCAAACATTTGTGGAATTAAAATACCAAATGCATATTTGTATGTACAGTTTAAGTAACATGTATGCCTGCTGCTCATGAGAAAGCTCCCATAAAAGGCATATTTTGGAATTCATTAGGGGTTTTTGTTAATAGCTGCCACATGTTTCATTTGAACTGTATCCTCAGGAAGTGATTTAACATTTCTGGCAATAAAGCAATTAAACAGGATTTTCCTGCTGGCCATATGGGTTCGCTATAACTTCATATTTTCTTCTCTCATTTCTCAATGGAACAAAGGCAAATCTACTAACAACTTCCAAATGAGAGAAAAAAAATAATTCATAGCCTTTTGTTATTCTTCTTCATGATAGTCCAAAGATAGAGAAACAACCGTTGGTATGGTCAGACAGACCTGCCAATGGTTCCTCGCGTGTAAAGATTTTCACTTAAGTTGATCTGCGAAGGTGTTTTACAACTGCATTTTTGAAAAGCCATTCAAGAAAGAGCTTTTTTAGTAAGAGGAGAGGAAACAATTTGCTCTCTCTTAATGAGGTCTTTAAAAGCTGTGTGTGGGAGCTCAGGCTGTGTGTGAGTCTGTTTGTGTGTTGGGATGTAAAAAATGGCTGGGGAAATGCTGATTTTGCCGTGCCTGGCGGAAATGTTGGAGACACATGTTGATTCTTTTGATCTGCGCTGGGATGGCTTTCTGCACTTACTGGGGGACCACAGCCGAACACCTTTTAGGACCTTCCACTCACTGCAGAGAAGCTGCTGACAGAAACAGTGACTGAGCAATAGCTGTTGTGTCTGGATCTTTTTAAAGCTAAGGACAATGGAAACATTCCAATGGACCCAAGTTCTTCTTGATGATTTTAGGTGAAAATTGGGAATGATTTTCTCCTTTAATATGTTATTTTTATTAATATGCTGTGTTATTATATATATATATATTTTTTCTTTTTTTTTCCCATCAGTTTTTTTTTTGAATCAGGCTCACAGCACCATTAAAAGGACCTTTGAAAGCGAACCCCTTCCAACGATGGGCAGCTATGATAGACTGGAAGTTTCCATGAAGGGATTCATTTTCATCCCGCCTTAAAATAAAAAGTCCTATCATGAATTTTGTGCTTTCCCTCTTTACAGTCATGTTTTGCATGTTTTTTTTTTTTTAAATAATAGTGATTCCATACAGAAGTTTACAGAATATTCGGTTCTTTTCTATAGAGATTTCCTCCATTTGCCTTTTTAAAAATTGCAGGAACCAGGGGCAGAGTAATATATTCCTTCTCTTGAAAAACCTTCACTTTTGTTCCCACAAAATGTCTTACAGAGACATTTAGAAAGGGGTCATTATGTCCTCGAACATTTCAGGAAAACCTCCCTCAGCGATGGAAGAGCCTGTGTCTCGGACGAGGGCACAAGAGCCCATTGTGGGTACAATGGGCCGCAGGAAGGGTTTGGGGCTTCACATTTTTGGGGGGAAGACATGAAAGACAACAGGAAAGAAGGTGCGTTGGAAAATGGGTTTGTTTCCATCTCTTTATTTAAAGGCTCTTTTTGAAATCACTCCAGCCTGCGATATTATTAGCCAGTCAATGATTTCTGGTTGCTTCCATTTGAACAAAGAAGTTCATTGAAAAGCTGTGACCGACTGACAATCTGGTGTCGGCCCTTCTGGTTTACAAAATACTTCTCCAGCTTTGAGAGTCATTGTTCCTTCAGAGAAAATATAGGCTCTTCTTGGTAGGCGGAATTTAATATTATTTAGTCCTGTTTCCCAAACTATAGTACTTTGAATACAACTTTACAACTTGCACTATATACATGAATGACCTAGAGACTACTTATTTAATACTTTTTAAAAATATTAAATTTAAACACTTTTCAAAGGGGAGTGGGGGACTGGGTGAAAAAGGTGAAAGGGATTGAGAAGTACAGATTGGTGGTTTCAGAATGGTCATGGGGATGGAAAAAACAGAAAAGGGAACATAGTCGATAATATTGTAATACCAACATATGGCAGTAGGGTACTTGGAAATATTAGGGGGAACACTTTGTAAAGGATATGATGTCTAACCACTATGCAGTATACGCGAAACTAACACAAAATAACATTAAATGTAATCTGCAATGAAAAAAAATCATTAAGAAAATACAAAACATAAAAAACATACATTTCTTTTTTCACTTGACTTTAAATAATAAAAATGAAACACACAGATTTATGGGTTTAAACATTGGGTTACATTATTCATAGTACACGTTAACATAACTACGTACATGTAAGGAAAAATGACCTTTAAGACAGGGGACTTATTCAGTGAGCTACTGCCTCAGAAGGACTGCTTATTTTACCAGCAATTCACCGGCCTTTCGGTGCTAACCTTTAGGCCGTCTCCTTCTTGTAGTATCCCTCATAATGGACTTCCCTTATTTAAAAAAAAAATATATATATATATATATATATGTGTATATATATATATATATATATTTTACAGAGAGGAAGAGAGAGGGATAGAGAGCTAGAAACATCAATCAGCTGCCTCCTGCACACCTCTTACTGGGGATGTGCCCGAAACCAAGGTACATGCCCTTGACCGGAATGGAACCTGGGACCCTTCAGAGCGCAGGCTGACGCTCCATCCACTGAGCCAAACCAACTAGAGCTGGACTTCCCTCATTTTGCCCAGGTCCTTATCTTCCTGCCTGAGGCATAGTTTCCTGCTGGTGTGCAGCCCTCGTTCTCGCTCTCTCTGAAGGACCTCGCAAAGGCAACTGTCCGCTCCAGTTTATCACTCCCGCGCTGTTTGCTTTCAGATGCTTGAGCGATGCCGCTCCCGCCTCCTGGAATGCCCAGCGGCCAGCTACGTGCTGTGCTCTCAGAGCCTCGGCCTCCTGGGCCCAGTTCTGGTTAATCAGTTAACAGACACACACCGAGTAACCATGCGTGTGCCGTCTTCTACCAAGAGCCCTGGTGGCTCTCAAAGAGATGGAAGGTCTGCCGTGAACATGAGAGATCTGGTTGTGAATTCAGGACTGAAGGCTAGAACAGAAAATGATGCGTCTGAACAAGTACCAGGCTCTCTGCTGCCACTGATGAGCTCTGAGCCTTTTTGGCAGGTTTCTAGAACTCTCTGAGCTCAGTTTCCTCATTTGTAAAATAAAAAGTAAAAAAAGAAAGAAAGAAAAAAGAAATAATATCTACATCTCAAGGCTATTTGGAGGATTAATTGAAATACTGCACAAAAAGGGATTAACACAGTTCTTGTCCCAGAACTCCCAAAGTGTAAATTATTCCTATGGTTGGATCTGTTATTGTGACATAAAAACTAAGTAGCCTGGCCAGTGTGGCTCAGTGGTTGAGTGTCATCTATGAACCAGGAAGTCACTTGCTCAATTCCCGGTCAGGGCACATGCCCGGGTTGCAGGCTCGAACCCCCGTGTGGCATATGCAGGAGACAGCTGATCAAGGTTCTTTCTCATCAATGATGTTTCTCTCCCTCTCTCCCTCTCCCTTCCTCTATGAAATCAATAAAAATATATTTTTAAAAAAGTGACTACATATTTATTCTGAAATAATACAAAGAAGAACAGGTTGTTTGTCTCTGCCTCCTCCTCCTCCTGCTGTCAGATTAACTTTTTTTTTTCATGTTCACTCCTCCTTTATTTATTTTGAGCTATTTGTAATTATTTACTGTTATTTTGAAAAAAAATTATTATTATTATTTTTTTAATATATTTTATTGATTTTTCACAAAGAGGAAGGGAGAGGGATAGAAAGTCAGAAACATCGATGAGAGAGAGACATCGATCAGCCACCTCCTGCACACCCCACACTGGAGATGTGCCCGCAAGCAAGGTACATGCCCCCAACTGAAATCGAACCCGGGACCCTCCAGTCCGCAGGCTGACACTCCATCCCCTGAGCCAAACCAGTCTCGGCTCTTATTTTTTTGTCAACTATTTTCCTTCAGTCTGATAAAGCCCCGTTTGGGGCCCTCACCCTTAATGTGAAGCCTGTCACTAGGCGGGCCTATTCTTTGCCCTCGTGGGTACAGGCAAAGGATACTGTCCATCTTGGGTCCTTACAAAGACGTTCTGTGCCCCCAGGTGTGTGTCCTGGAGCATCAGGGCCTGCGGGCATATATGGAAGTGACCCTTGTACCAGAAGATGCACAACATTTACATTCTGTACTTGTGGAACCTTGGGTGACCTCTGAATGACAGAGGATAACTAGGGACATCACTCACATCTAACCAGACACCTAATGAGATTTATACTCTATCATCTTATATAATCAAAGGCTAATATGCAAATTGAACAAATGGCATAATGACCGGTTGCTATGACGCATGCTGACCACTGGGGGCAGAAACTCAATGCAGGAGCTGCCCCCTGGTGGTCAGTGTACTTCCACAGGGGGACCACTACTCAGCCAGAAGCCGGGCTCATGGCTGGTGAGTTCAGGGGCAGGAGCACTAAGGAGAGCAAGCCTAAGCCATCAGTCGAACATCCCCCGAGGGCTCCAGGAATGCAAGAGAGTGCACACTTGGCTGAGAGACCCCCTGAGTGCACACATTTTTGTGCACTGGGCCTCTAGTTTTTCTATAACTTCATACAATGATTCAAAAATGACAATATTTACTTTATACTTCTATTCATTATTTTAAAATTTTATTATAATACTAGAAGCCCGATGGACGGAATTCTGCAAGAGTAGGCCTTCCTCCCCCCAGCTGCTGGCACCGGCTTCCCTCTCGCACCCGGGATCAGGGCTTCCTTTGCAGCCCCAGTTTCATCCAGAAGTACATCTGGCCTAATTAGCACATTATGCCTTTATTATTATAGATTACTACATTTTTAAAATCTCCACCCAAGCACATGCTCATTATTTTAGAGAGAGGGGAAAGGAGAGAGAGAGAGAGAGAGAGAGAGAGAGAGAGAGAGACATACACACCTTCATCGATGTGAGACTGAAACATCGATTGGTTACCTGCTTGAACATACCTTGACCTGAATCGAAACTGCAACCTTTCAGTGTACGGGATGATGCTCCAACCCACTGAGCCACACCCACCAGGGCTATTATTATTATTTTTTCCTATTTGTTACTATGTTTATACTGTTACCCACATTTACAGACTATAATATTGCATTGTCCGAATGTACCAGTTTATTTATCTATTCACCGACTGAAAGGGACATCTTAGTTGTTGCCAGGTTTTGACAATTAATTGTGAATAAAGCTTCTACAAACATCCATGGGCAGGTTTTTGTGACTTACATTTTCAGCTCCTTTGGGCAAATACCAAGAGCAAAATGGCACATTGTATGGTAAGAATATGCTTATTAGTTTTGTCATGTTCATTTTTCGATGCCATCAAACTATAAATAGCTGTATCCTGTCGGTCAGGGTGGGTCTGTCTTTCCGGCTCCTAGGGTCTTGTCTCATAAGGTGTGAGATTCACGTGCTGAGAACAGTTCTCACTTTAACGTAATGACTCGTGATAAACAGATTCTTTCCCCAACCCTTTCCAGATGTCATCTAAAAAGCACCTCCCTTTTAAGAACAGCAGGCAGCTGGCTCCCTGGTTTAACAAAGAACACTCTGACACAGTGCTGAGGGACAGCTAGCTCCTGCTTTCCCGTGGTGACCAAAGTGTCTGGCACCGCTGCCCTACCGGTCACTTGGTGTACCTGCCAGTTCTGCTCTGGTGCTGGCTGGAGCCAGCAGGATACCCAGAGCCTGCAGGGCGGGAGGAAAATGGGGGTTAGGTGTAGGTGAAATATGCATATGAAATGTGGGCAAAGAGATGGTTCCTGGGGAGATGACCAGATCTCAGTTCTTGTTTTCCTGAGGGAAAGACTTCCATCAAGAGACCAAGTTTAGCACAGTAAGAATTCATTGGCTGCAGCAAAGACATAGAGTGGTACCTGGAGATACGAGTGCCCTAACATTTGAGATTTTTTGAGATATGAGCCGTTGAGCCAGTGATTTTTGCTTTGAAATACGAGCAACATTTGAGATAGGAGTCATCGCGCGGATTGGCCGGCTGGACATGACCCACCAGTTTACCGCGACTCGAGCGTCTCATAGTTTCCCACGCCTCAAGGTTACGGAACGACAGAGCCAAAGGGAACGGGATAGAAGAACTAAGAGGAGCCCTTAGGCGGGGCTGCTTTGGCTCAGTGAGGAGCCCAAGGAAAGGGGCCCCTGAAGACCAATTCCGGGGTTAGTCCGGGACAAGCTGCAGCTGCCTACTGCTCCCCCTGTTACAAGTCTCAGGGAGTCCCTTAGAGGGAAGAAGGGGTAGAAGGGAAGGGTCTGCTTCTCTGGAGGGACCTCTATTTCCAGAAGGGTTAAAGGTGGAGTGTCTAGGGGAGGATTTAGGGGAGGATCAATTGAATATTCATCAGTTTTGCCATAACTGATTTGGCTCAGTGGATAGAGCGTCGGCCTGTGGACTGAAAGGTCCCAGGTTCGTTCCGGTCAAGGGCATGTACCTTGGTTGCGGGCACATCCCCAGTAGGGGGCGTGAGGAGGCGACTGATTGATGTCTCTCTCTCATCGATGTTTCTAACCTTCTATCCCTCTCTCTTCCTCTCTGTAAAAAATCAATAAAATATGTTTAAAACAAAAAACAAAAAACTGAATATTCACCAGCTTGATGCTGCTGTGCCAAAACGAGATGGTATTCTGTTAATTCGTCTGTCCTTGGGCATAGCTGGCCCATGGAATTGAAGGGATTTCTGTTATCCGTCTCCCTAACTAGGGTGAGGGGATTTAAACAACGTACCCTCTGGCTGGAGAGAAGTTCAAGCCATTTATTCTTACGTGTCCTCGGTTTAGGGAAGATAGGATTTACTAGGTGGCTGCAAACTGCTGTTTAACTGTTTTTAGTGTTAGTTTTCCTATTCTGCTGGTCCTGGAATGTTCTAGCTTCTTCTTATGCTGTGACAAGTGGAGGAGCAGTTCTGCTAGAGCAGTGGTTCTCAACCTTCCTCAGGCCGCGACCCTTGCATACAGTTCCTCATGTGGTGGTGACCCCCAACCATGAAATTTTGCTACTGTTATGCATCTTGATGTAAATATCTGCATTTTCTGATGGTCTTAGGCGACCCCTATGAAAGGGTCATTCGACCCCCAAAGAGGTCGCGATCCACAAAGGGGTCGTGACCCACAGGTTGAGAACCGCTGTGTTAGAGTGTATAGAGTACCAGGGTGTTTCATTATTTATCATATAATAGAAAAATCTCTGATGGTGGGAAACAAACAAATACACAAACAAAGGGGACATCTGTAATACTTTCAACAATAAAGATAAATTAAAACAAACAAACAAACAGACTATAAGGGCCCGGATGGTGTGGCTCAGTGATTGAGCGTCCATCTATGAACCAGAAAGTCACGGTTCAATTCCTGGTCAGAGCACATGCCTAGGTTGTAGGCTCGATCCCCAGTGGAGGGCGTGCAGGAGGCAGGCAATCAAAGATTCTCTCTCATCACTGATGTTTCTCTCTCTCTCTCTCCCTTCCTCTCTGAAATCAATAAAAATATATTAAAAACAACAACAAAACTATAATGGTTATGTAATTGTTGAGTAGCATTTTTTTGGTTTGTGTTTTTTGCAGCAATCACAATTAATTTTAGCAACTCCTTTAACTCTCAAAAGTGTCCCAGTTTGGATGATAATTTATACGGAAGGACTTTGTATGAATGTCACCTACACTGTCCCATGCCCATGGCATCCAGGTAGGATGGGGCTAGGGCGAGGACCAGGATGGGATATAAGGGAGTGTGATATTGTGATTTATAATAAGCAAAAGATAGTCAGTCTCCTTCCTGGCATAGAGCTTCTAGAATTCTTGGAATTTCCTAAGTGATGACAGTGATAAAGGTGTCTTTTGTTATGTTCCTGATGGGACTTCTGGAAAGCACCTAAGGGTGGGGGCTGGTTGCCAGTGGAGCCAACCATGTGATTAGAGGGTGAGAACTTTCAGTCTCACCCCTCCCCTCACCTCTACCTCCACCTCCAGGGAGGAGAGAGAGGCTGGAGGCTGAGGTGATTGCCACTGGCCAGTGATTTTATGAATCACACCTTGCAATGAAGCCCCCATAAAAACTCAGAAGGAAGGGGTTTGGAGAGCTTATTGACGGTAAACAAATGAAAAATTTGCTAAATTGGCTACTTGGAGGAGGCATAGAAGCTCCATTTCCTTTTCTCAAACCACGCCCTAAGTACCTCTTCCATCCGCTTTTCCTGAATCATACCCTTTTATAAGGTGCATGAAATTCATGCATGTGTCCCTCAGCCCAGCTTGCACCCTCTCCAATCTGGGACCCCTTGAGGGCAGTCAGACATCCCTCTCACAATCCAGAACTGCTGGCTCCCAACTGCTCACCTGCCTTCCTTCCTGATTGCCCTTAACTGTTTCTGCCTGCCAGCCTGATCACCCCCTAATAACTCCCCTGACAGCCTGATTGATGTCTAACTGCTCCCCTGCCAGTCTGTTTGCCCCTAACTGCCTTCCCCTTCAGGACTGGTCACCCCTAACTACCCTTCCCTCAGGCCTGATTCACCCAACTGCTCTCCCCTGCAGGCCTGGTCACCCCCAACTTCCATCATCTGCCAGCCTGGTCACCCCTATCTGCCCTCCCTTGCAGGCCTGGTCCCTTCCAACTGCCCTCCCTTGCTGGCCTGATTGCCCACAACTGCCCTCTACTGCTGACCATCTTATGGTGGCCATCTTGTGTCCACATGGGGGCAGCCATCTTTGACCACATGGGGGCAGTCATCTTGTATGTTGGAGTGATGGTCAATTTGTATATTACTCTTTTATTAGATAGGATAAAGGCTTGGTGCATGGGTGGGGGCCTGCTGGTTTGCCCCAAAAGGTGTCCCAGATCAGGGTGGGGGTTCCCTTGGGGCATGGGATACATGGGTGAGGGAGCCTGAGGAGGTTTGCAAGCCGGCCATCTCTCCCTCCCACCCCCCCTCACCCCTGCCCCGCTGACCCAAGCAGAGGCCCTGGTATCTGGGATTTATTTATCTTCTACAATTGAAACTTTGTAGCCTTGAGTGGAGCCAAACCTCCTGTTTGCTCCATGGCTGCAGCTATTTTTGTTGGGATTTATTTATCTTCTATAATTGAAACTTTGTAGCCTTAAATGGAGGCCTCAGCCGGCCAGGGTGTGTGGAAAGCTTGGCTTCCTCCATTGTCAGGGAAACCCAAGCCTCCTGCTTGCTCCATGGCTGCAGCCATCTTGGTTGGGTTAATTTGCATAGTAGGTCCTGATTGGCTGGTGTGTGTGGCTTGTGGTTATAGCAGAATGATGGTTAATTTGCATATTACTCTTTTTATTAGATAGGATATATATACACCAGAGGCCCAGTGCACGAAGTTTGTGCATGGGGGGAGGGTGGGTTCCTCAGCCCAAGCTAAATCCTCTCTAATCTGGGACCCCTTGGGGGATGTCCAACAGCTGGTTTCGGTCCAATCCCAGGATTGGGCCAAAATAGGCAGTTGGACATCCCTCTCACAATCCAGGACTACTGGCTCCTAACTGCTCACTTGCCTGCCTACCTGATCACCCCTAACTTCCCCCTACCTGCCAGCCTGATCACTCCTAACTGCTCTCCCCTGCAGGCCTGGGTTCCCCACAACTGCCCTTCCCTGCAAAAGACAGAGATGAAATTGTTACTGTTGTAATTAACTAGTTATTAATAATAGAAAAGTAGCAAAGAGAAGGCCAGGCATTATAAGCCTGCAATTTCACACTCCTCAGGGAATCACCTGTCCCTCCCCTGCAAATCACTGGGGGAAGGAGTCCAACAAAGAGGAGATGGACGCATGCACAGTAAAGTCCGGGTGAGAAGGGAAGAAGTCTGTTAGTGAAACCTAGGAACCGAGACCATTGGCCATAGGAGATGGGGTCACTGCAGTCCACAAAACTTGGGACTATATAATCCTCCAGTTAAAGGCACTCACTCTCTTGTGGCTGGTGACTCTCTTGGTGCTCTTGGCTCTTGTGGCTCTCTTGCATTTGTCTGTGTTACCTCCATACCCATGTGACTGACCCCACAGGCAATGGACTGATGGATTACAACTGGGAACACAAACAAAGCTGTTCTGATGCTGGATTGGAATGTGCCCCAACATGGAGTGAAAACTCTAGGCAACAGCTTTAATCCCAGCTCTGCTGCAAGCAGAATGGGACTTCTTCCTTGGTGGGATGAAAGGAATTGGGATCTGGGAAACTCAAGCATTTAACTCCAAGCAAATAAATTCCATTCATTCTCCCATGCCAGTCTCAGGAAATTTTTTTTTTCTCTTGCTATCACAAGAAGACCACTTCTCCTGGCAATAGGTGGGGACAAGGAGCACTCTCCACAAATAACAAAATGACTTTGTTCAGTACTCTTGACCGGTATCACTACAGAACTAATGCTCACCTCTCAAGGGGCTGTGTATAGTGTGTGCGGGGGGAAATACAGAAGTGGGGGGCTGAATTAAAGAGAGTAGGAGGGGCCAAACAGCAGGAGAGAATATAGAAGGAAGGGAAGGAGTTTGCATTAGGACGTTAGGAGACTGGGAAGAGGGTTGAGAAAGGGAAGTCAAAGAGCTAAGCTGCGGTCCAGAGAGAATTTAGTTTCCTCTTGGGGTAACTCTAACTTCTGTTTTGGATACAACTTCATCCGATGATCTATTTTCTGTAACTAACAAAATAAAAATATGTGGTAGCACAATTTAAAATAAAAAAAATATGAAAGCAATATTGCTATTTCCCCCTTTTCAAGATTGCATATAGCAGGATTTCCCTCCAAAACAGATATCGCCCCAATTACGTAAAATGAAAAATGTAGTTCTAGGGAAGAATTGCATATTTTTTTAAACATTCAGGCTTATTTATCTATATGTTAAATAGGGAACTAGTCAATAAAGGAACTAGAGATTATAAAGTTTTTCCAAAGGGAGAGAACTGAGCAATCAGTGCATTTTAGTGACAAAGAGAATGTTTCCTCTGTGATGAGGCCCTTATCTCTCTCCAATCAGCACTGCCCTCTTTTTTAAAATAGGAAAGTTATTATCACATGAGCCCTACATCTGAAGGATGATTCATCTAGTTCTCAGAAAAACTGGAAGGTTTTCTGAAATATCTATTATCAATTTTTTTTTAATAAGAAAAAATAAACTTTTAAAATTGGCGGTTATTTTCAAATAAACTCACATAGCCCAGATGAAAGAAGTGACCTATTTTTAAGTGTCTTTTATAGGAATTCAGTAAATGTGTTACATTCTCTGTAAGCCTATTTTTAATTCCCCAATTCTTTTCTTTAGTATTTGGGTCAAAAATTTTATTTACAAATGGTACCTTTCCACTTATTCTTCACTCTGGGAATACTGAGTACTAAAAATTAAAGATGTATTGAAGTAGACCTTAAAAGATATTTTTATTCAATTGCAATATTTATTTTGGGCTTTGAACTTCAAAAATACACACAACAATAGTAAATTTTCTTTACAATAAAATGTCAAATAGAAAATCAAAACTGCTTTCATTAAATGCTTATTAGTTAATCAAAACATTTAAGATATTATCTATGGGCTATTTTAACTGGTAGCCACTGCTGTTGAATACCTGTGATCAATTTTGCTTTGAAAGATAAACATAGGTCAATTGGTAAAATAAACAAATAATTGTTATAGCTATATGTTTAGAAGCTCTTTGTTCTACTTAAAGTGCAAGTACTTTAGTATGTTTATCTACGTGTACCCCTTAGAAGACATACTTTGTTGAACACAAAATGTTAACTTGAATTTAGATTTTCCCATTGATTTCATATGGATCTGACATTCTAACATATCATAAACCCCAAAGGATTAAAGCTGGGTTTCTAGCGACCTCAAGTCTAGTCCTGGAGCCTTACCAAAGTGAAACACTTTAGGCTACAGTTTTCTTAGGTATAAAGTTTAGCTTATCTTTAAAGTTCCAAATTTTAAGTAATTCTTCATTTGTGCTGACATGTCTGTCAGAAAATAGCTCAGCCAAACTGAAACCATACGAGGTCTAGGAAGTGCTATTTCTTTACTGCATAGACCTCATATGATTTCTCTATGGTATGACCCCTAGAATTCAGTGTGATGGCAGAGGTGATGGGTGTGTGACTTCTGATAGGATGTGTTAAAAGGCATTACAGGACAGCTTACACTGGTATAAACTAGTTCCTGTTTCATGAGGAAACTCAAATCCCGCTACACAGTTCAATAGCCATGTGAATGAGCCACATTGGAAACAGATCCTCCAGCCCTAGTCCTGCCTTCAGAAATCTTGACAGGTGCCAAGCTAGAACCACTCAACTAAGCTGCTCCTGACTTTCTGACCCATAAAGATTTTATTTGTTTTTATTTTCTTAAAATATATTTTATTGATTTTTTACAGAGAGGAAGGGAGAGGGATAGAAACATCGATGAGAGAGAGACATCGACCAGCTGCCTCCTGCATGTCCCCTACTGGAGATGTGCCTGCAACCAAAGTACAGGTCCTTGACCGGAATCGAACCTGGGACCCTTCAATCCGAAGGCCGAGGCTCACTCTATCCACTGAGCCAAACTGGTCTCTGTGACCCATAAAGATTTTAAATGTTCATAGTTATTTTAAGTTGTTAAATTTGCAGGTAATTTGTTATGCGGCAACAAATAACTAATACATTTACCTATATATTTAAATGAGGAACTTATGCTATCTTTTGTATACATCTGCAAAACTATATTTAAATTTAAATTCATTTTATTTCCTAAGGAGCTAGGTTTTTTAGAGCTCCTTTAAAAGACTATTTGATGTTCAAAGACATTAATTTACCCTTAATATAAAGAATACAAATTCCCCCTTTTACAATTAAATATCCTTATTTTATGTTTTTGTTTGTTTGTTTGTTTTTTGAGGCAGTCCTAATGGAAGCTGGTCTCTAGTCTTCATTATTCTCTTCCATCATTCTTTGCAGTTGAGCATTCTGCTTGGGTAGATGGTCATCACTTACTAATTTATATTTATTGATCTCCCCTCTACATTTTAAGTAAAAATAGGGATTATATATAATATAAAAAATTTTATTTCTACCCTTAAGGAACTTAAGACTTTTCAACAAAATGTGATGTGAGCATATAATCTTTTTATTGTTGTTGTTAATCCTCACCGGAGGATATTTTTCTTTCCTTTTTTTAAAATATATTTTATTGATATTTTTACAGAGAGGAAGGGAGAAGGATAGAGAGTTAGAAAGATGGATGAGAGAGAAACATCAATCAGCCACCTCCTGCACGGCCCCCACTGGGGATGTGCCCGCAACCAGGATACATGCCCCCAACCGGAATCGAACATGGGACCCTTCAGTCCACAGGCTGACGCTCTATCCACTGAGCCAAACCGGTTTCGGCTCCATTGATTTTTAGAGAGAGTGGAAAGAAGGGGGAGAGAGAGAAACATTGATGGGTTGCCTTTTGCATGCACCCCAACCAGGGCCAGTGATCAAGCCTCCAACTGAATCGAACCTAGGACCCTTCAGTCTATGGACCAATGCTCTATCCACTGAGTCAAACCAGCTAGGGCAAGGCATATGGTCTTTATACCATACTGACATATATACAGAGATAAAGTAATGCATATGAATACTTTATTGTTATTGGATACTTATATTCAGTATTTTATTTAATCCTTATAGTAAATCTATAAGGCATAAAATAATTCCTTTACTAACTAGTGGTATTATTTCTTTTGAAAGTAAATATTTTTTTTCTGATTATAAACATATTTTAGAGACTTTGAAAATATAGAAAGTTACTCTAGTATTGCATTAGTGCAGACAAATCCAGCAAGCTGGCTTATGAATTACTAGAGACCCAGTGCACAAAATTTGTGCCTGGTAGGGGGGAGCCCTCAGCCCAGCCTGCACCCTCTTGCAATCCAGGATCCCTCTCACAATCTGGGACTGTTGGCTCCTAACCACTCTGCCTGCCTGCCTGATTGCCCCTA
This sequence comes from Lasiurus cinereus, assembly GCA_011751065.1. Taxonomy (NCBI): domain Eukaryota; kingdom Metazoa; phylum Chordata; class Mammalia; order Chiroptera; family Vespertilionidae; genus Lasiurus; species Lasiurus cinereus. The sequence goes on from JAAGEH010000046.1 coordinate 9,283,437, forward strand.
ACCACTCATCTGCCTACCTGATCACCTGTAACCACTCACCTGCCTGCCTGATTGCTCCTAACCGCCTCTGCCTTGACCTCAACTGCAGCGGCTTTGTCCAGAGGGATGTCCAGAATGACATCTGGAATGTTGTTTGGCTGCCAGGTCTAATTAGTATATTATGCTTTTATTATTATTAATGTGAGACAGCTAATGTATCTCAGTGCATCCAATTTTGTGGCTTCATGAGAGGTGCCATTGAGCAGAGTAAGAACAAGTCTGTTATTGGAGAACAATGAATGCGAAGTCTGACAAATCAGACTGGATTTGTTTTCTGTCTTACATTAGCGAGAAATCTAGCCATGTTTTAAAAATTTTGCCTGGCCAATGTGGCTCAGTGGTTGAGCATTGACCCATAACCAAGAGGTTGCTGGTTTGATTCCTGGTCAGGGCATGTGCGAGAGTTGCGGGCTCAATCCCCAGTAGCAGGTATGCAGGAGACAGCCAGTTGATGATGTTTCTCTTCATCTATTTTTCTATCTCTCTATATCTCTCCTTTACTCTCTCTGTAAAAGTCAATAAAAATATATTGAAAAAATAATAATATTTTTGTTGTTTTTCTCTCTCAAATGTGCTAACAAGGGGACTCTCTAGAGGTACCATAGGAAGAAAATTAAACAATTTTAGTAGCTCCTATTATTGGGAAATATGTAGTACATGTCTCTAGGGCAATTTCTTAAAAGTGACTTTAAAACAAGCTCAAATTTTAACAATATAATACCGTTTTCTGTGTTAATCTGAGTAAGCCCTTACATTCCAAACCAAATTCAAACCACGTACTTTTACTTATTAAATGAAAGATTGAATATATGTATTTTTCAGATTAGAATCATATTACACATTAAACTATTGTAAAGCCTTTACTGAACTTGAGCATTTGCAATTGAAACCAATCAAAATGCGCCTGGCTGGTGTGGCCCATGGTTGAGAGTTGATCCAGAAACCAGGTCACCATTCGATTCCAGGTCAGGGCACATGCTTGGATTGTGGGCTCGATCCCCAGTGGAGAGTGTTTGGGAGGCAGTCAATGATTTCTCTCTCATCTTTGACGTTTCTCTTTCTCCCTCTAGCTTTCTCTCTCTGACATAAATTAAAACACATACACACATACACTCAGACATACACATGCATATGTTAAACCAACCAAAATGCATTCACAAGGGTGTTATCTTTGATAAGTCTCAAAGATGTTATATTTGTGTGTCTTATATGCTATACAAATATGCCATGTATATAAGGCAACTATTAGGGCATTAAAGAGTCTTTTGTCAGTATTTTGGTGATGTGATATGAAGATTATTTACCATAAGATATTTCAAGTGATTGATTTAAGCACGAAATGCTAAGAAATGTTTGAGTTTCTTGTAATTACCTAGGCATACGAATGAACTCTGTAGAAAACAGATCCAACAAAGGCCCTCCCTGGAAGTGAGGATCATAACAGAGAATATTTTTTGTTAGGATCCTGTAACTTAGGGCAATTATTTTATAAAACAACTGGAAACAAACCAACCAAGAGAGAGAAGACTCAGAAGCTGAGCAGTCGGTCCTGGGTTTTTGCTTTTATAGCTTGTTTAAGCCCTGGAAGCCCAGAGAGGAAGTAGGAGGGAGGCTAATGAGCTTTTGGCTCTCAGACCAGAGCCAGTCCCTCGAGGAGACGGTTGGATTCCTTCTTGTACAGCAAGAAGGGATAATGTGATACACAGAAAAAAAATTTTTTTTCTTGCTTCCAATAGTTCTACTAAATTGCACAATGGTTCTCAAACACTTCTCAAACACTTAAACATGTTCTGGGGCAGTAATTTTGTACACACACAGAAAAACATCAGGAGGCCATAAATGTTGCTCTGCTACATGAAAGGAGGCTGCCGAGTGGGTGGTTTCGGATGCCTGATGGGAAGGTAGGGACATAAATGAAGCAGGCTGTCAGTGAATGGTTCTAAGTACATAACGGTCTTTCATGTGAAGACAAACAGCTGCTGTAACTCTTTGGAAAACACCATAGAGATTTAAGAATTCATAAAAAAAAGAACTTCGGCACTCTCACAGATGAAGGTCATGACTAAATATTCTCTGGGAAAAAGATATTGTCTTCTTGCATCATATTTTAAAACATGCAGTGGTTTATGTTTATTCCAAATGAAAGCAAAATGGCTCTGTCAACCACTCATTCGAAATATATTAAAAACTTGGTGCTGCAAGGCAGTGAGGAAAACATGAAAAATGATGAAGAGCAATGCCTAGTTTCAGTGAACTTGAGATTTGAGAGAAAAAGACATACACATGCAAGTTTTACCAATGATCCAAAATACTGAGAGGTAATGTTGGACAGTAAGAGGGCCCAGCTTTTTGCTTAAGGAAGGCTTGCTTGCACTTAGACCATAGTTCTGTGAGTATCAGCTGATCACTACTTAAGTCAAGACATGGTATAGTAGAACATCCAAAGGCTCACAAAAAAGTACAGATAATTATGTCTTGTCACTCACAATTCAAAATCCACCCACGGTTTTCCCTACCTCAGCAGGAGCCAGCTTATGAAGTTGGACAAGCAACACTAGCCTCCAGTATCTTTCCTTCACTAAATCCTCCGAAAGACCCTGACAAATCAGTTGTGTCTAAGTAATGAAAAAAACAACAGTAAAAGGAGGACTTGCAGGAATTCCTTTTTCAGTTTTGCTAGATCAGTGGTTCTCAAAATAGAGTGTGCATCAGAATCAGTGTGGGGGCCTACTTCCGGAGTTTTCGGATTCAGTGTATCAGTAGGTCTAGGATGGGGCTAGAGAATTGATATTTTCTTTAAGTTCCCAGGTGATGTCACTGCTGTTGCTCAGGGCACCATACTTTGAGAATTGCTGAATTAGGTAACACACTGGTTTTATTTTATTTTAGTTATTTATTACTTTTATTTTTTTAAGTACATTTTAAAAATTGATTTCAGAGAGAAAGGCACAGGGAGAGAGACACAGAAACATCAATGAAGAGAGAGAATCGTGGATCAGCTGCCTCCTGTATGCCCTCTACTGGGGATCGAGTCTGCAATCTAGGCATGTGCCCTTGACCGCATCGAACGTGGGACCCTTCAGTTCGCAGGCTGACACTCTGAGCCAAACCAGTTAGGGCACACACTGGTTTGATTTTAGTTCTGAAAACAGGAACCTGTGGCTGGAGTTCATTGAGTGACGGAATAGGATGTTATAAAATGATGCTATAGAATTAGGTGGCAACCGGGTTATTCAATGCCTTGTAGTTTATGTTAAGCACTGAGAATCTACCCATAGTTTTTAAGTAGGTAAGAGATGTGATTTGATTTGCAGTTTTCAAAGATGTCCCTGCCAGTCCTGAGTAGAACATATGGGGAAGACTCAGCATTAAGAGGTATGACAGGACAGTTCGGGAAATAAAAATGCAGTGCTAGTGATGAAGATGGAGAGAAGTGTCAGGCCTAACTTACATTTTTAGAGGCAGACTCATCAGCAGAGAGTTGGTGATGGACTGAGGGTGGAAGTGTGGGAGAGGCAGCTGACAAAGAAGATGCTTAGCTCCTATCATATGAAGCTGTGTTGATGGAGTATTGGAGGCACTGGAGGTAGAGAGAACTGCACGGGGAATGGACTGGGTGGTTGAAGAGCTCAACTCAGTGTCAGGTAAGTTCAAGTAGAGACAACTCTGAGACTTAACCCATTGGTTACAGGAGTGCAGAGGTCAGAAGAGAGGTCAGGGCTGAAACTTAAATTGGGTGGGGCCGAAAGCTGGAGAGATGAGGCCTTGTCATGTGAGAGTGAGTCTGGGATTGGATGTGGATTTAAGGTCCAAGTAGAAGGGCCAATAGAATGGGCTAATTGGGATCGGAGAGGAAAGAAAAACCAGAAATGCATGATGTCACAGAAGCTGAAACCAGAAACTTTTTTTAAATGAGAGGCACAGTCTGGAGATGGAAGTGATGCTAACATCAAGTAAGATGTGAATAAAAATGCAGTCATTTGATCTAGCGACATGGAAATTGAGGAAGTCCTTGAAAACACCAGCGAGGGTAGATGTGGAAACTTGGTGGGGATGTGACTGGAGTGAGTGGAAGAGTGAGTGGGAGGGGAGGAAGCAGACACTTACTCAATGAATCATTGATCCAGACATTGATTCATCCAATTCAGTTTTAAATAAATATTATGTAACACAACAAAGCCCGGGGAAAAGAGGAGGAATCTGTTTCCTGCCTTGAAGTGGCTCATTACAGTTTTTATAAAGGAGGAGACAAACAAGCAAGCACCTTCTCCATTCTCCCTCATCCTTAGGAATCTTAGAGTTTAATTAGAGAAATAAGACATGATATTTAAGTATATAATAAGAATATGTGAAAAGATTTTTAAATAATAATGTTTATCAAATAAGTGCTACACTAAGACTGGTAATATTTTCTAATCACACTGCAAAGGAGAGGTCAGAAAAACACCAAAAGACTTTCTTCAAAACAAGCTGTCTCTCTGCTGGTCTCACAGAGCTTCGCAAATTTTTCATGTCAAGACATACATAAAAAATTATAATATTGGTAACTATCAATCTGTACTTCTTAATCCCTTCACCTTTTTCACAGGGGCTTAAAGTACAACATAGAAGATATATTATTGACTAATAATATTGTAATAATCATGTATGCTGTCAGATAGGTCCTAGACTTATGAAGGGGATCGCTTTGTAAATTATATAACTGTCTAGCCATTATACTGTATACCTGAAACTAATACAAAATAATATTGAATGTAAAAAAAGAAAGGTAATATTGGTACAGGTCCTTGAGTTGGCTAGAAGGGCTCCTCAAGGCTGGAGCTGTGTCCTAGAAAAACACATTCCTGTCCTGGGCTCCAGCCTGTGGGATAAATGGAATCCGAGTCATCCCCAGACTGGATCAATCTGTCATCACATCAACCTCGGTATAGTCAGTTCTATTCATATCTAGGTTCTTCCCAGCAAAGCTAAAGTTCAAGAGGCCTGCAGGAAAGAAATTCTACTGAATTTTGGGGTTGTCTTGGGTTTAGGGGTTTTTCTGACCTCTCCTTTGTGGTGTGATTAGGAAATGTTACCCCTCTTAGTGTAGCACTTATTTGATAAACATGATTATTTAAAAATCTTTTCACATACTCTTATTATATACTTAAATATCATGTCTTATTTCTCTAATTAAACTCTAAGATTCCTAAGGATGAGAACTCTTTCTTTTTGTCCTCCCAATGCCAGTGTAGTATCTTTTATGCTGTAGATAATGCTTATTGACTGATATATACATAAGTATGTGAAGTCTATATTTACTGCTCAGGCTTTGTTTGTAATAGAAGAGAAAGGAACACTGTTTTATTATCCAATGTTTAAAATCAAGACTGAGTTTTGCCTGTGACTAATATACTCATCTACTACTAAAACAAACAAAAACCCACAAACAAACACCACCTGGCAAAATCTGGCTGAGGTGGTGCTTTAGCAGATTATACACACACTAGAGGCCTGGTGCACAAAATTCATGCATGGGGGGAGAAAGGGAGGTGTGTCCCTCAGCTCAGCCTGCACCCTCTTCAATTTGGGATGTCCGACTGCTTGGTTAGGCCCGATCCCTGTGGGATCACGCCTAAACAGGCAGTCAGACATTCTTCTCACAATCCAGGACTGCTGGCTCCCAACCGCTCGCCTGCCTGCCTGCCTTCCTTATTGTCCCTAACCACTTCTGCCTACCAGGCTGATCACCCGTAACCTTTCCCCTGCTGGCCCAGTCACACCTAACTGCTCTCCCCTGCTGGCTTGGTCCTCCCCAACTGCTCTCCCGTGCAGGCCTGGTGCCCCCAACTCGCCTCTCCTGCAGGCCTGGTCCCCTCCCAAATGCCCTCCCCTGCAGGTCTGGTCCCCCCAACTACCCTCCCCTGTTGGCCTGATCACCCACAACTGCCCTCCTTTGCTGGCCATCTTGTAGTGGCCATTTTGTGTTCACATGGAGTGGCCATCTTTGACCCCATAGGGGCAACCATCTTGTGTTGGAGTGACAGTAAATTTGCATAGTACTCTTTTATGAGATAGGATAGTTTTAAACATTTATTGGATATTCAACTCAATACCTGTGAACTCTGGACTGACACAAAGGTCTACCTTATTAAATGGACATTGAGTCTGTGAGTCTTTTCCACACCACACTCCATTAGTAGAATGCTACATATTCTGTAAGCTCTGAGAAAATATTAATTATAGGTAATAATTTTGAAGCCAACACATTCAAATCAGTCAGCAGCTACCTTTCTCTATGACTTCCTTTTTTTTGAATTTTAATTTTTTCATTTTTGTTAATTCTCACCTGAGGATATTTTTCCATTGAGGGGGAGAGACACAGAGAGAAAAACATAGATGTGAGAGAGACACATTGATTGGTTGCCTCCCACATGCAAGGATAGGCACTACAACTGGGCCTACAACTGAGGTACATGCCCTTGCCCGGAATCGAAACCAGGATCCTTCCGTCCGTGGGCCACACTCTATCCACTGAGCCAAAGTGGCTAGAGCTCTCCATGACTTCTTTGCTGACTAAGGACTTTCCTATTGTGTGGTGTGATGCTTCTGCCTCATGTCTTCAGGTCCCAGTTCCCGGATGTGTGACTAAACATGAGGGAGGGAATGAGGTGACCGTCTAGTTAGAGGTTAGGATTACATACATATGTCTTTCCTCCATATTTGCCTTTTTTTTTCTTTGTCTACTTGCCTAACTTTTCTCCAGACTCCATGGCACATGGCTGAAAACAATTCTTCAATGACTTTTCTTACAAGTAGATTGTCATGAGCATAGAAGCAAGCCAGCCTTTCAGATAGGATATCCTCCTTGAGAAATGTCCTCATTCTTGAAATGAGGTGAGGATGGGCTTGAAGAACAGATGTGAACAAGAGAACCGATGAAGTGAAGGACAGGCCCCCAAAGTCTGAAATAAGCCTCCATGAGCCTATTTAGAAGAACAGCCCCCTCACTCATTAGGATTCACTCTGAGCTGGGTTCCTCTGGTCACAGAGGTCTTTTGGTTTTCTGGCTTCTGTTGTCAGCCTCCTCGTAAGCAGGGTCTCGCACTGGGAATGTAGGAGTATTATTATGGGGACTGGTTGGTTTACAAGTCAGCCCGCCTTTCTGATTTTATTTTTAATGTTTATTATTGTGTAAGCACCAGATGACCACCGTGGTTTTCCTATTGCGGTATTCTCTTTATCGACATGCTGACTGTAACAGTAATGCGGGGACTTAGAGAATTACTGGTAAAAACAACACTCTGGCACCCGCACCCTAGGTCCTGGCAAGTGCATGTGTGCTTTAGTCTCAGCTTAATGTATTTGTAAACAAGAGAAGATAGCCCAAGTGGCGCTCACTTCTGAGGTGATAATAAATACAAATACCAAGCACAAAAGCAAGTCTCTCAATGATCACACCGAGACCTGCGAGCAAGGGTTACCCTGTTAAAAAGTCATTCTTTGTTTGGGTTGGTGAACACACAGTAGAGTATATAGATGATGTATTAAAGGATTGTACACCTGCAACCTATATAATTCTAGTAACCGATGGGATCTCAATGAATTGAATTAATAAAGAAAAAGACATTCTTTGCTTTGAATGCAGAAAATAGTGATGGAGAAGAGAAAATGTGGTCTTCCCTTAGGTGATAATTCCAGTTTGCATGTTCTTTTTCACTCAGAGATCTAATGCTAGGAGGCCTTGGACTAGGTGTATAAAGAACAAATTCTAAGCTTAAAGGTATTTTCATGAGTCTGGCTCAGTAAAAGGTAACATTCCGGAGAAGGTTGAGAATAAAGAATGTCCAAATTGAGGACTTTCATGAGCCTCCACATTGTTTTTGCTAAAACAGCTCTTGTTATGGAGGATCCCAAAGGGAAAAGAAGTCAGTATACTTGATTTGTATACTTAGCCGCATTCTGTTCACTATTGAATGTCTCCAAAATTAAAATGCCTATGTTCTAACTTAGAAATGATAGAGACAGAAAAATCAAGATACAAACAACAAATTTAAAAAACTATATAAAACCCTAAGCCTCAGGAAGTCCCACTTTCTGTTGAAAAATATTTCAATCTATTTTTTGAAATTTCTAAGATTTCAGAAGCATAAATATTTTTACATTCCAAAAAAATAAGGAATAAAATATTGATATTGGCATCAGGTCAGGGCTTCTCCCCTGGCTTAAGTGGCTTTCATGTTACTCTTTCCATGCCTTTTTCCTTTCTGCTAGTCTGTTCCTTGACATAACGCACGGAGAATGTGACCACAGGCGGTGTGTACCTTCTGAGGATGAAGACTCAAACCATGTTAGGTTGACTTCCGCCTCAATAAAAAAACAGCAATCATTTTTTTAAATTGATGAATTTGCTTCAGCATTTTTAATGACTTCTAAATCACACACAGTAAAAGCTTAATTGACCAGAGTATTTTAGAACTGGTATGCAAATTACAATTTTCTCTCAACGAAGCTTTACATTTAAGGGGAGTATTAAAAGTTAATTTCAACCAATGTTGAAAATCACTCTAAAACAATTAGGATATTTTCCTACCATAACAAATACAGTATAAGGACCACAGTGTAATATTTCTTTCTTTTTAAAGATATGTTCTTATTAATTTCAGAGAGAGCAAAAGAGAAGGAGATAAACATCAGTGATGAGATAGAATCATTGATTAGCTGCCTCCTGCACACCACCTAATGAGGATCAAGTTACTTAAAATAGTAACTACACATGAGGCTAAAAGTATATTTAGAACAATATATTTACCTATGATGTTTTCTGAATTATACTGAATCTCTACTGAAATGGCTGCATAAGAGTGATTCTGGAATCTCTTGCACCGAAGTTTACAAAAATGAGATCTCGCATCTATGGAATTTCCATAGCACCATGATTCCATGCACCCTGACTGGGACCTCCTGGTTCATGGGTTGATGCTCAACTACTGAACCATGCTGGCTGGGCAATGCAATCTTGAAAGACTTTGGTTCTTGCAGTGCCTCTGATGCCAGTCATCTCAGCTTGGCATCGCACCATCTAGTTTCCAGAAGTACATGAGGGTCAGAGAGCGAGCGGAGTACACACGCATTCCCTAGCCTAGAAGCTGCTTGAAATAGTAACTACACACGAGGCTGATCTTCTTGGCTTTGTCTTTTTTCCCCCAGAAGTAAATTATTGGTTACTTGATTAAACCATCAATTAACCCAGGTTAATTGGTATTTTAGAGAATTAAGATAGTATATTTAGAACAATATATTTACCTATGATGTTTTCTGAATTATACTGAATCTCTACTGAAATGGATGCATAAGAGTGATTCTGGAATCTCTTGCACAGAAGTTTACCAGAATGAGATCTCTATTTTCCCTGAAGGCAGAGCCATGGATTAAATCGCATCTATGGAATTTTCATAGTACCATGATTTTAGAGACGTTATTGAAGTAAAATAACCAACTAAATTTAATTTTGCTTTATAAAAGTGGTTACACTATTTTTCATTTAGCACTTATCACTACTTCAGATATAATTAAATTTTAAAAAATATATATTTTATTGATTTTTTACAGAGAGGAAGGGAGAGGGATAGAAAGTCAGAAACATCAATGAGAGAGAGACATTGATCAGCCACCTCCTGCATGCCCCACACTGGAGATGTGCCTGCAACCAAGGTACATGACCCCTACCGGAATCGAACCTGGGACCTTTCAGTCCGCAGGCCGACACTCTATCCACTGAGCCAAACCGGTCTCGGCTATAATTAATTTTTTTTGATGTCTGTCTTATTATTAAATTCATGAGAAATTCTCAAAAAACATCCTTTTCTTACTTATACTATAAAATGAAGAATAAAATGATTCTAAGACTCAAGTTGCTGAAAGGTGGAATATAAAGCGACAGTGGGGAATGGCTGTCCAATTTATGCAAGAGTATCTTTTCTTTTCTCTGCCATTTAAAACCTGGCTTTATTTAGAATATATAAAACAAAATGCACAGGAGCCCAAACCAAATGTGAGCTCCTGAATGGTTAGGAATGACAAATACATGATTAGAGGAAGTTTGGCATGGAATGGATATAGAATCTGTCTAAAGTTTATTGGAGTTCAAATGTAACACTTTTTTTTTAAAAAAAAGGAAAATCATATTCAGAGAATATGGAAACCAAAGACATGTAGAGCCAACATTTTTCTCTATGCAGTTCTATTATTTGTAGAGAAAACATTGTGAGCACACAAGAAAATCGTTTCCAGATAACTGCATGTTTGCTATGAAGTCACGTAACTTTCTGATGTAAGCTCAAGGACAAGGAAGGGAGGGCTGTCTAAATGCGGACTGAAGTTTCTCAAAGCATATTTGAAAGGAACATCCTATATTTCCTCATGGTAAAGTCATCCCTTAGTTAAGCTGATGGAAGCCCTGTTCTGCATAAGAATGGGCCTCACAAACAATAGGGCAATATGTATAATACTGAGGCCCAGTGCATGAAATTCATGCATGGTGTGGAGGTCCCCTCAGCCCAGCCTGCACTCTCTCCAATCTGGGACCTTGGGGGATGTCCGACTGCCAGATTAGGCCCGATCCCAGGAATCAGGCCTAAACCGGCAGTTGATTGTCCCTCTCACAATCGGGGACCACTGGCTCCTAACTGCTCACCTGCCTGATTGCCCCTAACTGCCCCCCCCCATCATCCTGATCATCCCTAACCACCTCTGCTTGCTGGCCTGGTTGCCCCTAACTACTCTCCCTCCCCCTGCCAGCCTGGTTACCCCTTACTGCCCCCACTGTCAGCCTGGTTACCCTCAACTATCCCCCTCTATCAGCCTCATTGCCCCTAACTTCCCACCTGCCTGCCTGGTCACTCCATGTAGCCTTTTGTTCAGTCATTTGGTCATCCCTAACTAACCCCACTGCTGGCCTGGTCGCCCCATGCAGCCTGCTGTTTGGTTGTTACTGTTACTGTGACAGCGTCCCAAATAATTTGCATATTCCTCTATTATTATAGATTATTATCATAGATATTCTGCTTGTAGGAAACACTAGTAACAAACAAAATGTTCAGGCCAAATCTAATCTATTGTTCCATGGAACTGTAGCACCAGTTTATTTTCCCACACTATATAAAGTCTGCCATTGGCTCATGGCAAAATTAGTCAATTAATATTCATTGGATCTGCACTAAAACATGTATGATTATGACTTTATTAATTTCACAACAATCTTAGGGAGCTGTTTTGATAAGAGAATAGGTTTTCATAAACAGCTTTCTTGAAAATTATGAAAAAATTTACTTGGCATTTAAATTTATGAAGGTAATATTTATTACACATATATTTGACTTTTATTTGGGAGAAGAAAAAATAGGATATTTAGAATCTTTTAAAAATTGGAAAGAGTGAATATTTTCAAAGGCTTATCTTACTTTGATAAAGTGAGCTATTTTCCTTCTAAAATTCAACTTTTGCCCTGGCTAGTGTTGCCCAGTCGTTAGAGCCTCGGTCTGCTCACCAAAGGGTAGAGGGTTTGATTCCCAGTCCAGAGCATGTACCTGGGTTTCAATTGGTGTTTCTCTCTTCCTCTCTTTTTTCCTCTTTCTACCTCCCTGTACTCTCTCTAAGAATAAATAGAAAAAAATATCTTCAGATGAGGATTAATGACAATAACAACAACAATCAACTTTTGTATTCAACTTTGCTTCCAGGAGGAGCTGGAGACCTTTCATTGAAATATATGAAGCAGTCCCATCCAGGTTGCTGCATATGGTAAGAATTCCTTCTTTTTTATGACAGCATAGAATTCCATTGTGCAGATGGACTATAGTTTTCTGATCCAGTCATCTGCTGACGGGCACCTAGGCTGTTTCCAAATTGTAGCTATTGTAAATTGTGCTGCTATGAACATAAGGGTGCATAAATCCTTTCTGGAACTAGGGAGCCTTATGATAAGTGAAATAAGCCAGTCAATGAAGGAGAAACACATGATCTCACTCATTTGTGGATAATAAAGAACATTATAAACTGATGAACAAAAAGATAGATACAGAGGCAGTAACGCATCAAACAGACTGTCAAATTACAGCAGGAAGGTTAGGGAGAGGTGGGGTAGATAATAGATCAGCCATAGGATCTGTATCCATGCTTATAAGCATAACCAATGAACACAAGACACTGGGGGGTTAGGGTATGCCTGGGAGTGGTGGAGGAGGGGCAATGGGAAGATTTTTATACATGTAACACATTAAATAAATAAATAAATCTTACATAATCTACTCAGAAAAAAAAAAGAAATGTATGAAGCATATCCCACCATTTGTTTAGAATTCAGAGAAGCAGAATCTTTAATGAAGTTCAATTTACCCAATTCTAAAATGAAGATAATCTGATTTATTATTGGGATTGGAGGTAGAATAACAAGGGTAGAAATTATGATGTATCAGTACATGTTACCATATTTGCTAAATTATTTTAATGTTCCAGGCTAGAAAAAGTAACAATTCCAGGGAGTATCTTTTATTCTTAAAAGGTGAAGTCTATTTTTCTCTATGCATGAGATTAATTTGTGCTTTGCAATTAAGTTTATAGCATCTGAGACCTTAGAGGGATAAATCAGTCAAGACTAAGCAGTTGTGTTGGTCTACACAGCTAAGCTATGTGTTCTATCATGGGGATCTGCTGTGTGGCCAAAAAGAATGAGACTTATCAGAAGACTAGGTTTTAATATGAGCTCTGTCACTTATTAAAACAGCATGCTCTTGGCTTCTACCTCATTTTCCTTATCTATAAAATAGCAATAACCATAGTACTTGCAGAGTTGTGATTAATAAAAATTTGAAAATACTATGTATAAACTGATATATTTATGTGATATTAATATTACCTCAAAAAGAAAAAAATCAAAACATTAAGACTGATGTCGTATTTGTCTTTTTTTCCTAATATAATTTAGGTGTGTAAATCACTGAATAGAAGCAAATTACTTACTATATATCAGCCAAAGGAGAGAAGATGGAAAATATAAACAAAGTAAAACAAAATCAATTGTTTCTGGCCAAAAGCAGAAGGAAAATATGACCTCTTTCTTGGAGGAAAAAATAGAAATAGAATAAAGACTTGCTTGATAATGCCTTGTTGTAGAACTGAATTATGGGATATCATAAGAATATTTAATTTTTTAATATTTCAGCTATAAGAAAATATTGATTATGTAACATATAAAAGAAGATCTATATAAATAGTACAGTATGTGGATGTTATTTCTATAACATATATCAGATATTGGCAATATGGTTTTTGAGTTCAAGTAAAGGTACTTCTGATTCAATTAGGATTATTTGAAAATCAAATTACTCTTTATCTGCTTCATTTCAGAATAATAAATTACCTCATTTATAATTAAAGATGAGTTCACTCACAGTTATAGAAAATAATTGGTCTAGTATTTTCAAAGGTCATGATGCAGGGTAATAACATATTCTAGGAAATTTGTATTTTGTAACTATTTTTATGCCTTGATTTGATTTGATAATCATATTAGCATCACACATTATAAATAGATGAAAAAATAAGGGGATTCTGAAGTCTTGCCACATTGTTCAACTTTACTGTGTGTATATAAGAGAATTTAGGAGGGTGAGACAAAATGAAAAACAACAACAACACAAAAAAACCCCAAAAAACAACGCACACACCAGAATTTCCAAGATAATATTCAGGTTCCAATATGTGCATATGTATCTGTATCTACAAAGTACCTTTCCCACAAATTTTGGTAAAATAAGACTAGAAAAGATAATGTTGCTGAAGTTTATCAGCAGTAGATTTGAGCAACAAAGAAAAAATATTAACTAAATTACTGAATTAAACAAGAATTCCTTAGCATCAATAAGTCTTATTCTTTCTACCGATAGAATAAGACTACCGATAGGCTGCCTTTATTTATTCTTTCATACAACTGGTATAACTGATCCCTTACCATATGTTGAGTATAATAGTTTAGCTAGAAGAACTTAATATCTTAGTCAAATTGGCTGATATCCTCAAGATTGCCATAATGCTGCCTCTGCAGATGGCTTGCGGCAATTCCAAGAAACTTAACTGGTGATAGTTTTGCCCCAACTTGCTTTTAACCTTAGACAAGTCACTTGGCCTGTCTGCCCCTCAGAATCCACCTCATGGGAACCAGGATGATACCCTCATCCAATTGGAGGCTTGTTGGAAGATGAAATAAGAGAATATTTTTTTGAAATAGTTAAAAATGAAGTAGGGTAACAAGGTCATGGTTTAAAAGATATTGCATTAGTTTAACTGGAAATAATAGTTGAGGTTGTAGCTATCACCTCAGCTGAACTCAAATCCCGAAGTTAACCACCAGCGCATGGGAGTGGGCTTGTGGGTTTTGTTAGCAAAAACACACAGCAATTACTCTTGTAAAATAGAGAAACTGTCCTTCCAGGATCCAATTACATGGCATAAATAGAATGCATGGATATGAAGTTTGCCTACCAATTGAGGAACTCTGCATCTCGTGAGCACTTATTCGTCACCAGTGCCACCTTTTTGGGTGAAGACACAAAGGTGAATACACCCTGGTTCCTGACCCCAAGAAGTTCAGACTTGTGAGACCCTTTTGCATGTTCAAGGAGGATGAGCCATATGTTTTCAAGGGCTCACCCCCTTCTAACATGCTATGGTTTCACACAGATCGCAGTCTCATGAGCCAATTATAAGCATCAGCCGACTCAATTCTAGGAGCAGCAGAGTAACAATAGATATAGCCTTCATCATCGGCTTATGGAGGTCAGAGAATTCCACAGCATCAGCAATTGTTATAAGCATCTATAATTTTACTTTTGTATAGGTTGTTTCCTCATCCCCACTCACCCCCCTCCCCCCCCCGACATTTGTGAGTTAATCCAGGAATTAAACCAGTTACTAATTTGGATTTATTATTTTTTTTAACCAGAAGCACCTCAAATACAACTCTTTCAAGCTAGATTTCAAATAAGACAGAGATACATTTCTATAAGAGGAGGAGCTCAGTAAATATTTGTGCCAAGATTAATAGTAAATTAACTGAATTATTCTCTTGCTTGTCAAATAGGAATTTCACAGACTAAACTATCTTTTATCGGAGTCTCTGTGAAATTATAAGGCAATGAGATGCATATAAGAACAGCTTCCAAAGTTAAAAGGGTTATGGATTTTAACTTTGGAGGGATGCACAAGCTTCGAAGACACCATAATTTGTTTCTACATGAGATAGGACAAGGCACGGTGCATAGCATTTCTGGCCTCTGGTGACACCTTCTAGGGCATTTATAAGGATGGGATAATGCCTGTGGAGCAGGTAGTTATGCAAATGTGAGCCACGCAAATAGTGCTCCAGAAAGAAAGTATTCTCTTTCCCATTCTCCAGTTTTAGTTTACCATTTTCTCCTTTTGGAGGGTACATGGCTGGAAATCATCCCATCAGGCAACAGATGGCAGTTTGGTATTTTAGATATTTTGTTGATATTTGCGTGTGTTTATAAATCACACTTGGTTTCTGGCATGATACAGGGGCAGAAATGAACTGTCATTATTTCACTGTTTTGAAATAAGGAGAGTGGATGGCTTTCATCTCTAGAAAAAAAAATTTTTTTTAAGAACCAGAGATTATTTCTGATTTTAGTTTAAAAGTCCATTACTACCAAGGTCAATCTGAAACTATATACAGCAGGGTTTCTCAACCTGGGGCCCCTGCTTTCTGAAGCCCGAAAATTGCCTGCCAAATTAATTTATGGTTGTGTGCATTTATTTCTTAAGAAAACAATCCCTAACTTCTGTAAAAACACAAAAGGAGCGTGATTCTCTCCAGATTAAGAACGATTGATACAAGAAAGTCTGTAACAATCCTATGTAATAAAAGCCTAATATGCAAATTGTCCCCTTGACTGGGAGTTCCCCTGGGGGGTGGGGCTGGCCAACCTCCGGCAGCCCCTCCCCCTGGCTGGCCTCGCTCCCAATTGGCCCCCCACTCTTATTGTCTCCTCCACCTTGATAGGGATTGGGGCTGGCCAGCCAACTGCCTGCAGCCCCTGCCCCCTTCTGACTCTGCCCCCAATCGGCCCACCCCCATCCCAATTCGGGTGGGCCAGCCAGACCCCACCTGTGTACGAATTCATGCACCAGGCCTCTAGTTAGATTATAATGTATTTCACTTGTGGCTCATGGTTCACATTCATTTCTCTCTTCTTTTTCATTCCTTTGACAAATATTGACTGAACAAGTACTATAGGCTTAGAGTGGCAGGAATATAGCAGTGAACAAACCATCATAAAGTCTCTAATGTTCTCACTGGATTTATATTCTAGACAGGGAGATGGAAAGCAATGAATAAAATCAGGTAGCAACCAGTGTTGTGAAAGAAAATAAAGCAGAGTTGTGGCAATGCTTGATGGGGGATAGGGTGTAGTCTTAGGGACTCAGACAGGGCTTAGGGAAATGTCTCTGGGGAGGTGACTCAGAGCAGGGACCTGAGTGAAGACCAGCAGTGAGCTATGCACATACCCAGGTGAGGGGCTGTGTGGCTGGATTTTAGCTTTAATTTCTTTTTTAAAAAATCCTCATCCGAGGATATTTTTCTGTTGATGTTTAGAGAGAGTGGAAGAGAGAGAGAAGGACAGAGAGAAATATTGATGTGAGAGAAGCACATTGATTGGTTGTCTTCTGCACAAGCCCTGACCAAGGCCCAGGCTGGAAAGAAGACTGCAATGGAGGTATGTGCTCTTGACTGGAATTGAACCCGGGACCCTTCAGTCCCCAGGCTGACACTCTATCCACTGAGCCAAACCGGTTAGGAGTAGTTGTAATTTTATGCTGACTTTCCTCCTGTATATGTTCCTGTTTCCTTTTTGTTGCTGATTTTTTTTTTCATTGCTTTTTTCTCATAAGCCCAATGGACGGGAATTTCTGCTCTCAATTGTCTCTCCTATAAAACAAGAGTCTTTGACTAGCTGATTCCTTCAAATGTCAACATGCTATTGTTGTTTTACTGTTTTTATAAAATTCACCTGTTCCAAAGTTCTCCCAAATGCTGGAATAATCCAGCCTAAGTGATAAATTTCCTAATGAGTCCACCCACCAATGGTTCACGAAAAAGTAAAATGCATGGCCTTTGAGGGGCTTAAAACCTGTTGGGGACATACTTGCTGGAAAGTGACATTGTACTGTAGGCGTGCATCCTCTGGCGGGTGACTTATTCCTGCTCTTCGGGGTGCTTTTAGCAGCACCTGAGCCTGCCTAAGGTCAGGGCTCCCCACGCTGCACACTGACAGAGGCATATTGTCTTCGAGCTGTGGGCATATCCAGGCCCAACACTACTCCCCTGAGACTCACGCTGGGGAAACACTGTGCGTGGTAGGAATTGAGTAAAAATCATGGGCAGAGGGATCACCTTTCAGCAAAAGTACTGTTTTCCCAGTTGGACCAATCTTTCTAGCTTATAACTATAAGCCTCTGCAAAAGAAACTAGTCGCAAACAAATAAAAGAAAAGGGGGGAAAGGCAAAGAAAGATCTCAGGAATTTGGGATGCTTGATGCGTGCTACGGTCTATAACAGAACCGCTGGGAATTGTCTCTCAACTATGTTCCTCCAAACGGAGGCCGGCCCACAGGCAGGAATGGAGTCAGTGACCTTGAATGCAGCTGTGAATGTCACTCACACGTGGGGTTTGGGCCCAAACTCCAGGGTCCATCAGGGTCCCACAGGGGGCTTCTTGGAACACAGGTTACTGGGCCCCAGACAGAGTCCCTGGGGCCTAAGACTTTTATTTTTATTTTTTTATTTCTCACAGTTCTTTCTTAGCTGCTGCTGCTAGACCTACTCTTGAGAATTGCTGGGTTAGAGAATTCCTGCCTGGACAGCGACCACTGATCCACCCAGTGCGCCCCGGCCGCTGGAATGTGGTAAGGAATCCTTGCAGAAGGCCTTGAAGCGGGGCAGCCAAGACGACTCCAGGGAGCGCAGCAGGCCGGCTCCTCTCGCTGGTATGCGGCTGCTGAGAGGCCAGATGCTTTCCAAACGCTGTGCAGGGCTGAGGGTGGTGCCCCGGGGGAGAGCGGGCCCCTCAAGGCCAGCCAAGAGCTGCCTGATCCGATCCATACCCGAAGAGCAAAGGACCACGAGCCATCCATCAAATCCTCCCCTGGCAGGTGGACGCGAGATCGGCTACGTGGTCAGCTCAACCATCTCTCAATGAGAAAAATAATAAAATACCTACGCTGTGCTCCCCTCTATATGCCAGGTAGTATTTATTTTAGCCATAAAGAGACTCTTGAAATGTAAATGTATCAGATCAAGAGGATGTGTCTGGCAAGTGGGAATGAAGAGTGTATTTGGTTTCACTCTGAATTGCAAGCTAAAAGCCGTTTCTGACTACAAATATGACTGATGAACTATGACAAAAGACGAGCATTGGCCTCTGTCGTCTTCTTTGTAATGAAGTAATACAGGACAGGTAGCAGGAACTACGTTTTTATAAACTATTTAATACTTATGCAAAGAAACGACTCATATTTTAGGAGAACAGTATTTCAAATTCATAGCAAATTTGGAGGAAACTGGGAGATTTTATATGATTAGAATAGTCAGAAAAGCAAACAGTTTGGTCAAGCAAAGGATATGTGATGGTTAATTTTTTTTTTTTTACTTTAAATAATTTTTATTTTTCAATTTCTTGTTGACATAAAATATTACATTCGTTTCAGCTACACAACCCAGTGATTAGATATTATATACATTATGAATTATCCCCCTGGTAAATCTCATATCCTTCTGACACTATTATAGTTATTACAGTAGTGTTGACTATATCCTCTGTGCTTGTACATTACAGCCCTATGACTATTCTGTAACTACCAATGTGCACTTCTTCATCCCTTCACCTTTTCACCCATTCCTTCAACCTCCTTCCCATCTGAATTCCTTTAGCTTTTTCCTATCTGGAAACTCACTATCTCTCCTTTGATACTAAATGATAGCTTTGCTGTGTAGAGTAATCTTGGTTGTGGATCCTTGCTTTTCTTCACTTTAAATATTTCTTGCCAATCCCGGCTGGCCTGTAAAGTTTCTGTTGACAAAGCAGCTGACAGTCTTATGGTAACTACCTTGTAGGTCATAAATTACTTTTCTTTTGCTGCTTTTAAGTTTCTATCTCTGTCTTTACCCCTTGGAATTTTAATTATGATGTGTCTTGGTGTGGGCCTCTTCATGTTCTCTGATTTGGGACTCTGTGCTTTCTAGACTTGAATGTCTATGTCCTTCAACAGGTGAGGGAAGTTTTCTGTCATTATTTTTTCCCTCTGATGGTTAATTTTATGTTTCATCTTGGCTAGTCTGTGGTGCCAGTTGTTTGTTCAAACACAAATCTAGGTATTGCTATGGATGTGTTTTAAAGATGTGGTTAATATCTGAATCAGTTGACTTTGAGAGATTACTCTTCATATTGTTTGTGGGCCTCATACCATCAGTGGAAGGCCTGAAGAGAAAAGACAGATTTCCCAGAGAAGAAGGAATTTTACCTCGTGATGCAACCCAGAAACCCGGCCTAATTTTCCATCCTGCCGCCCTGTGGAATTTGAACTTACGACTACAATTTCAACCCTCTCCTTCATTTCCAGCCTGCTTGTCTGCCTTATAAAGTTCCGACTGCCAGCCCCCATAATCGCATAAGCCAATTATTTGAAATAAATCTTTATTTCTCTGTCTCTGTGTCTCTCTGTGCTGGTATCTCTTTTTGTCTCTGTGTCTCTGTCTCACTGTCTTTCCTTTTCTCTCTCCTCTCTCTCTCCATATATATGTGACAACAGACAAATTCTGAAATGTCCTAAATTAAATGATAGCAGGAAGAAGCGACTAGGAGTTAATCAGTTATCAGAGCCGTGGACAGAAACCAACAAAAGAATGCTCACCTTTGTGAATGTCTGCTGAAACTTTGAATCAATTTCCAGAGGCAATTTCCGCCAACCATCAGACGCCAGTGCACCTAGTTTACACTTGAACTTTCCAGACTGTGGCCCATACCAATCTCAACGCAGCGAACACTTCTTCCTTATGGACTATACACCTATCCCAGAACTCGTCCGGCTTCACCCTTTCCTGCTTCCCTTCTCTATCGCCAATGCAAAGTCTTTCTAAGCAGCGTACATCTTTCTTCTCCAAACTCATTGTATGAAAGAGCTCTCTCAGCTCCAGTAGGGTGGACACATTTGTCCTCTTTACCCAGAGCTGCTGCTGGCAGTGTAGACTGCATTTTCTGGCTGTTCAAGGCTCAATAAACGCTTTCTTTCTGAAAAGTTTTTGGACTCCAAGGTTTTTGTTATATATATTTTGTTATATATGTGTGTGCATATATATATGTGTGTGCATATATATATATATATATACACATATATACGTACATACATATATATGTATATATGTATATACATGAATTTCCTTTCCTTGGGAAATGTGAAGAGAAGTGAATTTAGATTCCTCAGTGACTGAAGAGATTGTACCCTCTACCCCTGTGCTTCATGCACAGTTATTTCATATCCTTTGCAGCCTCAAGTGTAGCTACACCAAGTAATTTTTTTCTGACCAGGAAGTGATGGCTCGTTGCTGAGATAGAAACATCAATACAGGGCTGTATTGTGCAGTGTGGTGTTCCCAATCAATGACAACCACTGATGGAAAAAAGCATTAAAACTACATATGTCCGCTTCTGTAAAAATTTAAATTTCATTTTGTCAGTTCTTATCAGAAATATACAAACGTTAGTTACATTAAATATAGCATTAAACAAGTAAAACACACACACACACACACACACACGAAACTACATATGTCTGTACTTTTAGAACTAAAATGTGCTCAAATAAAGGTTACAAGATGGGAAAGAATTTATATTCAGGTAATTTAAATTCATAATCTTATTTGATTTTTTAATGTGACTGTAAGTCTGATGATGATGATGGTGATGATAACGATGAAGGTGATGATGCTTTCCATTTAGGGGGTAAAGAAAAGGGGGTCAGATGACCTGCCAAAGTTGGGCTATTAGTAAATAAAGCGACATAAATTTAAGTCATGTCTGATTCCAAAGCCTATACTCTTTTCCTACACTGGATTGCCTGTAGATCAAAGTTAGACATTTATAGTGCTGAAAGTAGTTTCAATAAATGCTGTTGACTCAACTTACAGATATACCAAGCTGATTTTTCTAGACATTGGTTGGAAAATCGATACAGCAGGTGAATGTAAGTCAATATTTCATATCATTTTGATAAATGTAAGGACCCAGATTTGAAATATTTAGTTGGTTAATTTTCCAGAATGTAGCACAAATGGTCCAAGCCATCAAGATGTTTGGTTAGTACCGGTGTCTTTGGGAAACTGGTGAAGGTTTCTCAGAATTTTGGATTTCTTTTGTTTTGATATTTTCTAAACCTGTTGTTATCCTACAAAGCTCTCATTAATTTACTTATTAATTTTTTTCATTCAATATTTGTTGAGTACTTAATATACCAAAATTTTGTATTTTATACATAGGAAAGTGGAAGATGAATTAGCTACAGGTTCTCCCTTGAATGTAAAGCCAATCCAGAGTGGGAGAGCCAGTAAATAGGTGGAATACACAGTATAGAGGCACATGTGGTTTTTGATGTTTTCCACAAAGCAATGCCAGCAAAATGGTTCTTACCAGTTGATGGTAGAAATGGTTACTGATGAGATAATGCACCAGGTTAGTTGTTAATTCCGCTCTAGCACAATGCAGATGATAATCATCATGATACAAGACAGATTGAACTTTTAGGAAAGCTAGTGTAGAAAAAAAATCACGTGGGTATGTATTTTTCCTACTAGCTCAGTAAATAGGGACATAAAATAATAACCATTGAATAGGTTTCACTTTGTAAATAGACATAGTTTGCATGTGATCTGAAAGGAAAAATAATCTAATTGTGGACACATACTTAATTTAGTAAGTTTAGTCAACTTCTAATTATTGAACTATTCCAATTTTCTCCAAGCAGAAATTTTTTCAATTAGCAGCAGAAATAAAATGTAGGCCAGTTTGAATTTGTAAATAAGTCATGGCCTCAATGTTTCCTTTCAGGTCTACCTGATGGAACTCTGAAGTCATTTTCTCATAGACACAAAGACTGCCATGGTGGCTGGATGACCAAGTCTGCTCACAAAATCATCATGTACCTCCCCGCCATGTACTAAAGTTTGACTGTTTTTCTTGTTCTTTGTAAGGATGCGCCATGGGTACAAGAGCTTGATGTCAAAGTGCACGTAGTTCTGATGCAGTTAGATCACTGACTTCCCCACTTTCAGGCTGGGGATGCATCCGGGAGGGAGCTGATGAAGGGACGGGGTAATCCTGCCAGTTTCAAACCCCCACTCCCACCCTTCCTTTTCATATTAGTCCCTGGACTGGTACTCTTTTCCCAAGCACAGTATATATTTCTGACAAGGTTTTATCTCTTCTTGTGTTGAGAACAAGAGGAAACATACCTAAAACCAGATAAACTGCTTTTGAGGGGGGGGGGGAGAAAGAGAGAGAGGGAAGAAGAAGAAGAAGAAGAAGAAGAAGAAGAAGAAGGAGGAGGAGGAGGAGGAGGAGGAG
>JAAGEH010000046.1:9319378-9439232 GCA_011751065.1 Lasiurus cinereus
CAAGCCTGGGTTCCCCCCAACTGCCCTGCCCTGCTGGCCTGGTCTTCCCCAACTGTCCTCTGCCAGTCTGGTCACCCCTAACTGTCCTCTCCTGCAGGCCTGATTGTCCCAATTGCCTTCCCCTGCTGGCCATCTTGTGGCAGCCATCTTGTGTCCACATGGGGGTGGCCATCTTGTGTTTTGGAGTGATGGCCAATTTGCATATTACCCCTTTGTTAGGTAGGATTAGACTCCTTTTATTTTTTACCTTACATTACAACATTAGTATTTTCAGTGTCATTTACTAGTAATACATAATTTAGGTATCATTTTAAAGAAGTAGCATAGCTATAAGAAGTTTTCCTCACATAGTACTACTTTGCATATTTTAAAGAAAGTTCCAGACAAAATATACAGGAAGTTTTTGGCACACTTCCTCCACCAAAGTGAAATGCCCTTCCTGGTAGGGCAGGGAGGAGTGCACTGAAGCTTCTTGCTCCAGGCAGACCTCAAAGGGCGGACAGTGGGTCCTGGGGCCCAAGTTTTCATCCATCCCGTTTGTCAGCATGAGTTGCGGCACATGGGGCCAGGTAATGACCGGAATGCGAGGCCAAGCTAAGATCGCTCTCAAAAGTCATGGCAGGAAGAAGAGGGGAGAAAGAGAATCTCCTAGAGCCAGAGAAATAAATCCAAACTCAGAGCCAGAGTCACAGGACCCAATAGATGCAAACCATGAAATTTCGGAAAAATTAGCAGAACTTTCCAGTTTCCTGTCCCTGAAAGAGGGAACTATTGCGCAGTGACTTAGGTTGAATTTGCTTACAGGGCAGAAATGAATGAGCACATCACTGGCCTATGGAGTTGGGGTAGAAGCTGAAGGCGACATCTGCAGGGAAGGTGAACTCGATGACATGAGAGGAAGCTGAGAGTGACGCTTAAGCGATTTAGGGGAAATCAAGCAGTAAAACGGGAGAGAAAGCCAGGTTTTAGGCTCGCGCTGCAATTCTGGCTTAAGAAAATTTTCTGAGCATCCTCCAAAGTATAGGTAAGAAAGTGTGAATTAGAATCTTGTCCTGGGGCAGTCAGATTTCTGGGTGCTCTGTAAAGTGGGGAGCCTAGTGCCTGATAATATAATAATTTCAAGAGTAAGCCTGAAATTAGAGGGAAACTCCAAAGTAGGTGAAGCTTTCCTGGATGCATTAGCTCACATCCCTTCCCACTTCTGAACATGGACATCTGCTTCTCATAACCTGAGGTTAATCATCTGCTATCTAGCATTATTGCCTAATTTTAATTATTATTTAAAAAATATGTTTTTATTGACTTTAGGGGAAGGGAGAGGGAGAGAGAGTTATCTATCAGCTGCCTCCTAGTGCCCCCTACTGGGGATCGAGCCTACAACCTGGGCATGTGCCTGCCAGGTTATTAGCCTGGCAACCTTTCGGTGCAAAGGATGATGCTCCACAAACTGAGCCACAAGGGCCAAGGCTGTTGCCTACATTTTAAATGTGTGCTCATGTTGACACTCAGACCAAACTGTGAGACCAGGGGAGGTGTGGAGGAGAGAAAGGGAACTCACAACATGTTTAGAAAAGGACTCAAACCTAGCTCGTCTGCAGGCCCTGTGAGATCGAGCACTCACCCTGCGCCGGCCACCCTGGCCCTTTCCCACTGCTGAGAGCATTCCAAGCTCTTTCCTGTCCCAGGGCCTTTGCCCTGGATATTTCCTGTCTAGAATTCTTCTCTCCAGGCCCTTTTCATCCACATGACTGGTTCCTTCTTATCACTGAAGTGAGCATCCTAGAGAGATCTTCTAGGCCAAGCATGTCAAGCTCAAAGGCTAACACGGGCCAAATAAACAAGGTTCAAGTTCATGTGGGCTGCAGGAAAACAAAAGCTTCCATTTTCACAGAAACATAGGTTTGTTTCGAGAGAGACATGCTGAATACAAAGGGCTGAAATAAAGGAGGCATCGTTAACATAAAATTATCGAACATTTTAATACAAATTAGTATTTTTTTCTTGAACATTAACTTACGAGGCGATGAAGAGCTGCACAAATGAATGAGCATACTGCAAATGAACCTATTTTTCTTGTTCTCCAAAAACAAAATAGTTCTATTGTGCACACCAAACGAGTTAGTCCAAGACCACTGACATGGCAGTCGGCTGCTAAAATATTCGCTGCTAGTATTAGTGCAGAGAAATGGTGCACCTGCGCATAAGGAAAATGAATGCAACACGATTATAGTAACCAGTCATTAATGAACGCTGTAGTTTGAAGTTAGTAATTATGTATAAGAGGATACTGTAAAAATTAAGTTATGAAATTTTTATTAAAATCTTTCTTACATGCTGTTATATTGGCTGGGCTGCAAAAATATTCATTGTGGGCTGCGTGTAGCCCGCAGGCCGTGAGTTTGACATGCTTGTTCTAGACCACCCCATGGAAAGGTTTACTTCCTCGAATCACCATTTTCTGGATGCATTAGGCTTCTGCTTATTTCCTTGCCACGATGCACTCATTCATTTATTCTTTCATTATGCATCTTGGTCTACCCTGTGCATGGTATGGCATACAGTAGTTGGTCTCTACCATCATGAAGCCTACACAGTAGTGGGGGATATAAACATTAATCATATATTCATATACATAGTTTCAAAATGCTAAGTCTGTTAAGATCTACAAAGGAGAGCCCGTGGAACTGGCCTGTGAGTATTTCGCGTGGAATCTCTGTGTAGTTCGTTATCTGCTTTCCACTGGAAGGCAGTCATGGCTTTCTGTCTGGTTCTGCCCACTAGCCCAGTGCAGCACATTGTGAATGCATCCTGAGCTTTTTAGATTTACTCTGTGAAACTTCAAGGTCATCATGAGAACTGTGTACAATTACTCCTCTTTTATGGGTTAATGGCATGGAAGCTCAGAGAAGAAATGAGTCCAAGGTTCGAACGCTGGTGACAGGAATAGGAATTGAACCTGGTCCTTATTTCAAATCTTTGCTTTTTCTGCGATACAAAAGGCAGGGTAGAAGCAAAGAATAAATTATTGCAAATTGTTTACTATGCTTAGACCCTAAGCTCCTGGGTGAAATGATTTTCATGTGTTTTGATTTTCATAAAATCAAAAGCAAAAAATAAGAACAGCCTACTACCATGAGAAAGAATCCAACTTTATGTTCCAATACCATTGCAGGACCCACGAAACCCAACCTCGCCAAACATGCTCAACGATTTCTGTGTTTGCTGATTGCAAAATCAGATTTCATTCGGATCTCTGTATATTTGGCTCCAAAACGACGACTTGGAAGATCAACACCAAAACTGTATGCTGTGTGGCATTTGCTTTACTTGGCTAAAGGGAACCAGGTACAAAGGCACACAGTCTTAACTCTTTGTTTTACCCTGAGAAGCTCTCTGAAATTTGAAAAAATTTCCATAGTGGTTTCTTTATTACTTACATCTTGAGTGTTAGCAGGGAGGTGTGTGTACGTGTGCATGTGTGTGTGTGCGTACATATGCACGAAGAGGTGTGTGTGTGTACATGCACAGGTAGGTGTGTGTATGTGTATGTGTGCACATGTGCATGAGGTATGCGTGTGTATGTATGTGTACATGCACACGGAGGGGCGTGTGTGTGTACATGTGCAGGGAGGTGTGTGTGTGTGTGTACATGTGCGGAGGTGTGTGTGTGTACATGCACAGGGAGATGTATGTGTGTGTACATACACAGGGAGATGTGTGTGTGTGTGTGTGTGTATACATGTGCATGGAGGTGTGTGTGTGTGTGTGTATGTACATGCATAGGGAGGGGTGTGTGTGTGTGTACATGCATGCCCAGACATGATTTTGCTCACATTTATGCTTTTATCTCCTCTTTTTCCTGGGAGCTATCCTTCCAGATTTGGACAATACAGGGTGGACTAGCGCTTTAAGGAAAAGGCAGGAGCACCAGGGAAGCCAGAGAACAACGAATAAGGTGGTTTATGGTCCAGACACTCAGAGGACCCTGACCTCTGCTGGAGCCTCAACCCACCAGCTTTCTCTTCAGCTTGCTCCCCCAGGTGGCTCCCACTCACTGTCAGGCATTGTTTTTCGGTTTCCAGATTTCTGGGGAATGCCTCTCCTAGCTCCCCGTTTGTTTGGTGGCCGTTAACACTGGCCTATAAGTCTCTAAGTGTACACGGAGTCCCTTTTTTGGAACAGGATTAGACGAATTTTAATCTTATCACTCGCTAGAGATGTTTCCCCCAAACTTTTCAAGGATCAAAAAAACAAAACACCTTTCCTCTCATTAAATAAAAAACATATATTTTGACGAAAATTGTCTCAGATCTCTAATTCATTTACCTGTCAACCATCTAAACAATACAAACCATTTGTTGTCTCACAAATTCTTCGAGGCCATTGAAAGCTAACCGCCAAGTCTTCCCCTCAGATTTAATGAACCGCATCTCCTGTTTTGGCAAGGGTTAAACTTCTGGTATGTTTGAGATTGCACGGCGAATGTGTGGCCAACGACTTTCAACACTTCCTGCAACTGGGACAAATGTCTTCCTGTTCTGATACTTAATTTACATTTCATCCAATCTGTATCCCATTAGTGTAAGCCTCAGCAATCTCATGCCACTTTTTTAATTTGCATTTCACAACATCTATCCTCTGACTGGCCCTCCTGGAGGGCCACAGAGTACCCTATAGGGCAGTGGTGCTCAACCTTCCTAAGGCCTCGACCCTTGCATACAGTTCCTCATGTGGTGGTGACCCCCAACCATGAAATTTTGCTACTGTTAGGCATCGTGATGTCAATATCTGCATTTTCCGATGGTCTTAGGCGACCCCTGTGAAAGGGTCGTTCGACCCCCAAAGGGGTCGTGACCCACAGGTTGAGAACCGCTGCTATAGGGCTATCTTCGTTGACATGAACTGAGAGAACAATACTTTGGGTTCCACTGATTACCTCTGTCCTTTGGACAAGCAGCAGCACTCTGGGCTGTACAGAATGCAACCAGTCAAGCGCCTACCCAGCTTGCTAATATCGAAGGTGAATTATGTTGATATTTTCCTCCCTGTCGATAGAATTCCTGGCCTCACTCCATCTCAAGATACTGTGCTACTTTTGGGTTCCTCTGGATGGCCAGAAGCTTCTGGGCCTTCATCCTCCGGAGGTGTGAACCTCCCTCCAGTAGAAGGCACCCTGGAAAACATGGGGGTGGGGGGACGAATGCCAGATGCCTAAGGTGGCACCGGGCTCGCTTTTGAGGATCCTGCAGTCTGCCTTCCTCAATGAACCGCTCACAACACCTCCATTGTATGAGCCCGAGCGAGCAGTTCTGAGACGGGGTTTCCAGACATGTGTCATTCCCACCGCATATTTAGCAGCACCTCGCTGCCTGAAGTGGGGAGCCCGGAATGTGAGGCATGTCTCACCGAGGAGCAGAGCTTTTATTTTATTTTATTATTTTTTTTAAATATCCCTGCCCCACTGATGGAAACGTCAACCTCCCAGCCCGCTTCTTAAAAGTAAATAAATACGAGGGGTTCCCCGTGCGAGAGGCGCATTAGGGAGGCAAGACCTTCATTTCCATGAAGTCACTCACAGCAGGCCTGTCTGGAAAAATGCTTTCATCTCCTGCAAAGGGAGGGAGCACTGGGCTAGCGAGAGGGTGGAGAGACCGGGGCTTTGAAGTAGAGGGTGAGGCGGGGAAAGGCATCCCTCCGTCAGGTGAATTTGGGCCAAAGCAGACCACTTTCTGCTCGGCCTCCACGCACAGAGCCCAGAGAATGAAGGCTTGTGGAGGAGCCTCTGTGTCCAGGCCCGGGATGGTCAACTGGCTTTCCTGCAGACCCGTCGTTCCCACTGGGACCCCCCAACTGAAGAGGGCAGTTGACAGTCGGTGACATTCAGTTTCAGTCGGGACAGCTCTGCTTTTACCTGCTTCACGGATGTGGTCGGCTTCCATTCTCTTACCTCACATCCACCGAGCATCCCCTGCGGCGTGCCTGGTACTTCCCCAAATGTGACGCCATAGGGATTAAGACGGCCATGGCCTTGACTCCCCGCGGTCTCTGCAGCCCGCAGGCTGTGCAAGGTTCTCTGGGGGCTGGTGGGAGGCGTGTGAGTGAGGCTGTTCTGCTAAAAACCAGTGGGGGATCCAGCGTGCTCATTTCGAGGCCGAATCAATAGAGATGCAGAGGGATCCAGTCCGATGACTAATTGACTGAAGGATTGGGGACAGAATTGAGAGGCCTTGGTTCATATATATATATATATATATATATATATATATATATATATATTATTGATTTTTTTATACAGAGGAAGAAAGAGGGATAGAGAGTTAGAAACATCGATGAGAGAGAGAGAGACATCGATCAGCTGCCTCCTGCACGCCTCCTACTGGGGATGTACCAGCAACCAAGATACATGCCCTTGACCGGAATCGAACCTGGGATCTTTCAGTTCGCAGGCTGATCGATGCTCTGTCCACTGAGCCAAACCGGTTTTGGCTAGAGAGGCCTTGGTTCTTTTCACTTCAGCTTTCTTCCTCCCAAGTTCAGGCAGGAAGAGAGGGGCTGGAAAACACTTTGGAAATCTGCTGGGCTAGAGAGGATATACGTTTCAGCCCTGGAACTGCCCGCACCCTGCCTAGGCCTTATCTTCATCTCTATCCTTCGCAGCGTTTTTTCAAGATGCAATCAAGGCTGTCCGCCCCTCCTTGGACGGGGGCCCACATATGCGTCTTGTTCCTTCCAGACCGATGTCTCCGCTTCCCCTCCGATCCATCGAGGTCAGCTGGCTGCGGCCTCTTCCAGGCGCTTTCCCATCAGTCACTCCCGGGCCTGGGGCTCCTTCACACGGTCCGGTCCCCGGGGAACCGCTCGGACTATCTCGCATTCTTCGCTGTGTTGCATCACTTCCTTCCTTCCTTCCTTCCCTGGACGCACGGAACACTTTCTCTGCAGCCCCCCCTCCCGCCTGCTCCCTCCTCCAGCCTTGAACTTTGCCTCGGTTCCCTTTCCTCTCTCTGCCGCCCTGGGGCTGTGTTACTGTATTTTGTAATGCTGACAGTGAGCGGGGAGGCGGCAGGAAATGCAGCGTGTTTTCCTCTGGATTCTGTGCTTCTGCCGTGTCCTCGCATTCTCTTTTTACACCCCCCCTCTCCTTTCTAATTGGGGGGTTTCAACTTTAGACCTGGTCACCTGTCCTGCCTGCTTCGCATCCCCTTCTTCCCTTCCCTTCCCAGCAGCTGCGGTCCTGTCTCCTGTCGGGGCTTGCCGGGTGAGATCTGATCAGGCTTTGGTGAGGGAGGCGACCTGCACGGGTGGTGGGTGTGGAATGTTCCTCAGTTCGTCCTGACTGTCGTTTGCCGGAGGATGTGTCCCAGAGGATGGCTGGCCATGCTCCTGTGCTGTCCTTAAAGACCCCGCAAGACATTCAGCATCCTGTTCCTGAGAGCGGCCTGCAGGTCAGCTCACATAGCCCAGGCCTCATCCAGGAGAGCAACAGGCGACCTTGACCTTCCAAAGAGCTCCCCTTTCTGTGTACAGCCTTGTCTCTGTGCACAGCGTTGTTTCTCTGTGACAGCCAGAAAAACAAAGCAACCGTGGACATGGACAATGAAAATGAAAAAGCAACAACAAATCAAAACAAAACAATGTGCTTTTTTAAAAAAATATATATTTTATTGATTTTTCACAGAGAGGAAGGAAAAGGGATAGAGAATTAGAAACATCAATGGGAGAGAGACATCTATCAGCCGCCTTCTGCACGCCCCTACTGGGGGGGATGTGCCCGCAACCAAGATACATGCCCTTGACCGGAATTGAACCTAGGACATTTCAGTCCACAGGCCAACGCTCTATGAGCCAAACCGGTTTTAGCCATTGTGCTTGTTGTTGAGAAGGGTGTGTTTCCTTTACAGTCCGGCACGCTGAGTCTTTCCCGTAGCCTCTGAAATCCTAAAATGAGGTTCTCTGTGAACTCCAGTCAACCGCGTTTGGAGAAGCAGGACCCTCGGTGGCTTATTCCTCTTTCATCTCTTTTCTTCCTCTGAATGGGGCCACCTCAGCAGCTTAGCCTATCTACTGGCACTGGTGCCAAGAACTTGGAGAGGAGAGAGCTACAAGACATTCGTTCATTTGCAACGGAGGAGTGATGTTATTAGGACAAGAGCCTTGAGAAGTTTTTCAAGTGAGAGAGTAACTTTGCAGCAGTGAGCATACACTCTCTTCTAGCCCCAATTATGAACAATCATTGTGTGGGGTTGAATAGGGTTCACAGCTTTAAGGCTGTTTTCCGTGTGTCCAGCGAACAAGGCGAGTCAAGGAGCAAATCTTTGACCTTGGCTTCAAGTGACCACTGTGTGCCAAACAGCTGAATGTGTTCCAGCAATGTGTAACTCAGAGTGGAAAAGGAAATTAGAGCTGTTTTGTTAGAAGAAATGATAGGGAATTTTCAAAATAGATAAGGTTTTGATCCCCACTGTGGAGCTGGGAGATTAATGTCCCAGCGTGAAGGGCCCTTCAATGTCAAGTCTTCTATCTGCTCCGGCAGGATATTTCCCGTTACAAAGTCCAAGTTCATGTGGTGTCTCTTTCTCTCTTTTCGCCTCCCTGTTTTGTTTTTCTTCCCTCAGAGCTTCGGCATCTTCTCCTTCATGGTGAGGGGTTCAATGGCTGATTGAGGCGTGGCCCTTGCACTTTGTGGGGCAGCACAACAATAAGGTCAAGTTCTTATTTGCTGCAGGGACCCGTGGTTGAAAATGACACCAGTCAGAAAGGATATGTGCACCTCTTTGTTCATAGCAGCACAATTCACCATCTCTAAGATTTGAGAACAGCCTAGGTGCCCATCAGCAGATGAGTGGATTAAAAAACTGGTACATCTACACAATGGAATACTACGCCACTATAAAAAAGAAGGAATTCTTACCATTTGCAGCAGCATGGATGGAACTGGAGAGCATTATGCTAAGCGAAATAAGCCAGTCAGAGTAAGATAAATATCATATGAGTCACTAACTTGTAGAATATAATGAACAACATAAACTGATGAACAAAAACAGATCCAGAGACAGAGAAGCATTGATCAGACTGTCAAACCTCAGAGGGAAGGCAGGGGAGGGAGGGGGTAAGGGGGAGAGATCAACCAAAGGACTTGCATACATGCATATAACCCCCACCAATGGACATAGGCAACATGGGGGTGAGGGCATGAGTGTGGGGGGGGCAATGAGGGGATAAGAACACATATGTAATACCTTAATCAGCAAAGAAAAAAGAAAATGCAAGGGTAAAGAATGCTTACAGAATGTGTTTGCTATCAGAGGACATCTTCCATTGAAGCCATATGTATCTGAGAACTGATTTGGCACATGTTAAATTCTGGGAGATGAACCTAGACTGTCTGGTGTGAGCTCATCTACTCCAACTTTTTAGGCGAAACAGACCTTACAGATAGGAAGGCGAGGGTTGGATGATAATGGCTCACCATTTCTGGAACAAATAGAAGTTTTTCCTGACTAAACATGAAGGGTACCTTATGTCAGCAATGCGCTTCCTGCTCAAGCCTTCTCTGACGATGCTGGGAGAATGGGCAGGCAGGGCCATGCTGTGGACGCACCACCAACTCTCACCCATGCATCTGACAGTCTCTAGGTGCTTAGAGAACACATACTAGGTCTTCCAGTCCTCTCTCTCCCTTCCACTGTGCTGAATAGATAGATTTGTTGAATCTGGCTGAACTTCAGATTTATTCTTTTATTACTAAAGTAGTGTTTGCCAGAGTAAGTGCTCAATTAGCATTTGTTGACTAATTGACCAAATGTTGGTGTTTCCCATGGTTTTCTTTTAGCCTTTTTTCATGTCACTTGAGTGTTACCTGTTTAAAACCACCCATCTGCAGATAACAAAATGCATGGAAGATTTCTCCTCAGAGCTTCAGACATATATATTTAAATACCCCAGACATTGCCCTTGACTTATGCATTTACTATGAGTCCCTCCTAAAAATGGCTTGAGCATATTGATGTGCATCATTGAAAAGTCTGGCTGTAGGCTGGCTGAAAGCAGGCTTCACACAATGTCACCCACCCTGTAGGTTCTTGCTCCCTCACTCAGCTCTGCTTTTTTACATTGGCTACGTTCTCAGTTTCTTTTCCTGGGGTGGCAAGAGGACATCAACAGACCTCGCTTCATATTCTTACAACTCTCAATCCCAATTCAAAGAAGAGAGCCTCTTTTCTAGAAGGTTCCACTAACTTACTGACATTCAAACCCTCGCTGGACTAGCTGAGGACAGGTGGAGCCCAGCCTCCCTCACTTGCCCACGAGCAGTACAAACACCCCATTCATCCACCCTCACACATGACGTTGCCAGGGAAATGGCAGTATTTTTGGTGGCTCTGATCTGGGTCACCTGTTGTATTTTTTGGACAGACTTGCCATACCATAGGAACTGGCTTCTGAGGAGAGATCTTCAAGGGAAAATTGGGGATGGATTTCAGAAGAATGGAAAGTGGATGCCAAAGGTATTACTTGACTGGGTATTATCGTATTTCTGGTTGCTCAGTCATTAGGCGGTCTTGCTTCCTCCCTCCTCTCAAAACATTATATTTTTATATTACTGACCATACAGATTATAATTCCTTCACATATTTTGGATTTATCCATGCCTCTTCCTGTGCATTTCTGCTACCTCCGTTCAGGCCTCAGTGTTTTTTGTGTTGTGCCAGATGGACCCATTTGGTAGTCCAGAGATGTGTTGCGGGCTGTCTGACCTCCATGCCTTTGCTCTCAAGGACTGTTTTGCCTGGAAAGTCGTTCCCTTGGTGCTCTACACTTTCACCAGGGGAGATCCATCTTCCTTAAATAATAGGGAGTGACTTCTGAGCACCTCTGTATGCTACCTTTCCCTGATGCCCTCAGAGAGTTAGGTGCCTCGCCCTTGCCTTCTCTGAGTTAGAATTGGCTATGGATTAGTGTGTTTCCCTGTCATTTAATTGTAAGCTTCCTTGAGAAAGTCTAGTATCTAGCATAGTGCTTGGCATATAGTAGGCACTCAGTAAATATTTACTGAATGCGTAAATAAAATGCAAATAACTAGAAGGTAATGTTTGGTATTTAAAAGCATCTTTTTAAAAATATATATATTTTATTGATTTTTTATAGAGAGGAAGGGAGAGGGATAGAGAGCTAGAAACATTGATGAGAGAGAGACATCCATCAGCTGCCTCCTGCGCACACCTGACTGGGGATGTGCCCACAACCAAGGTACGTGCCCTTGACCAGAATCGAACCTGTGACCTTTCAGACCACAGGCTGATGCTCTATCCACTGAGCCAAACTGGTTTCAGCTAAAAGCATCTTTACTACTGAGCCAACTACATCAGAAAAGGATAAAATAATAAATAAAAGCCAGGGTGCTGTTATGATTCATTCTCTTAAGCCCAAGACTCTTGAAAATACATTCACTAGGGAATGGTGGGAGCAGAAAACGAAGGCATTGATATAGCTGGAGGTCATTCATTCGACCTGCCTTTTGAGATTGTACGATTACAGAGTGGGTTCACCTTCTTGACCATTTTCATTCTCCTTGATTACTTCCTTTTAACATATGTGTACACATGTGTGGTTTTTGGTCCTGGGAAGGGGGATGCTAAATATCCGAAAAACAAAACAAAACACGGGGCTCAAGAGAAGTGACCTTTCCCAGGGATCATTTTCAAAGCTCCAGAAAATCCCACATCAAAGGGTCACAATTAGGCTTTCCTTAATACGACTAATAAAGATTAAACATTTAGAGAAAGAACTGCAATCAGTATCCATCAGTGCTTCCCTGCGTAGCCTGTTTACAGCCATTTTGTACACAAACGGCAGCATTGTTCTAGGGTTGGTGGTCAGTCCACGAGAATTCCAGCAGAATGTCCAAACAAATTCTTCCACAGTGACGTGGACAGAACATCATTTCTTCAGAGGCGCCAGTCCAGGACAGAAACCCCTCCTCCAAGTGTCTGCATTCATCATTGATGGAACTCTGATGCTCGCTTGCTGCGTTCGATTTCTTACAATTATAAAACAAACACAGTTCTTGAACTTTCTGTCATCTTTGGATCCAATGTTAAACCCTTTCCTCAACTGGTGGAATATTAAGGAACATGCTATTGATTGAAACAGGAAATTTAATAGAAGCACAGAAGATCCTTCATTTTAAAAGAAATAGCCAGATGCATTCAACTTACTGGCTAGCACACAATTTTTGCTCATATAGAATGGGGCCTATGCATTAAGCTATTAAGAAGCCAGATAAACAAATTTGCCAGGGCTATCTGCATTTCCTACTTCTAATATACGTTCCTTAGAATATCCCTGATGAGGGGAGATGGTTGAGATGCCATTGGCACTATGACCTGGCATCCACCACGGGTTGGCTCAGAGAATAGCAACAAAGAAGTAGAGCTAGAGAAAGCAGCAAGCACAGCTAAAGCTGAAACTCTCATGACAAGTCTAAAGATGGATGCAAAGAGGGGTGACTAAATTATTAATCTTTCCCATAATCCTTGTCTTCCCACACAATGACCACATTCATTGGTGTCACTTGGAAAACAGAAGTGTGCTGTGGGCTTCCCCTGATGATAAAAAGGCTCCTTCATATCTTTCGCTTTTCCTTGTGGTTGAATACCCCAGTCTTTCTGGGAACTTGACTCTGTAAATCACTCCTTATCATATGCTGGGAGGTGTAAGACAAGGATGTCCTTTATGGGCTGTTGATCTTCTTAGTTAACCCAATTGTTTTGGTCCCTTTCTCAAATACAGACTAGTGTAGAAAGTACCCAGAATTCGATTCAGCTCAAAGAATAATTTGCCATAGAATTTAAGCAAAATGAAAATATACTGTTTAAAATTGATTCACAAAAAGTAACTTTATGTACTCTTTTAAAGAACACATCTGCTGTATAAGTTCAAGTATGGTAATGGCTGTCATTGATAGAGGGTTTACTGTGCACCAATCCATCTGCTAAGAGATGTACTCCCATAAATCACTGAATCTTTATGAATATCCTTTTAAAGGGCCTAGTTATTTAAAATAAAAATATTTTAAAACTAAATTATATACTAAAAAAAGACACAAATGTTAAAAATAATTTTATGAATCTGTGTTGCTATGTTTCATGGGAATTTTTACCATAATTTCCAGCTTGGAATTGCTTCATCAAAATTTAATTAAATCCTTCGATTTTCAAAGGAATTTGATAAAATAGAAGAAGCATTAAGATGGACAAATTATATGTGCCTATAATGTGAGATTTTCTGCTTGAGGTATGTGTGGAAATGTTATAAATGAAAGAATTATATCTTCGTTTAATTTCTTGTAATTATGTATTCTAATATTTAAAATGTTGTCTTTAGAAATAGGTCTCAATGGAACGGAAAGGCTATGTCCCTAGTCATGCAGTTTGTTTATGGACTTAGATCCTCCACAGTGAGCTCTCCAAACCCATATTACAACCTCACCTTTAACCCCAGAAGGCCAAAGAATGGATGGATTCAATCCTCAATTCTTTAAATCTAATATCTAAATTAAACATTTCTACAGTAATCGTTTTGGCATGTGATGAGAATTTTAAAAATCATTGAAAATTATTTAAGGCTTGGCTACCATTCTAATTCAAAAAAGAGCACAAGCTACTAGCTCTGATTTTTGCTTAAACTGGGGTTTAAAAACTCCATCTGTGTCAGTTCCAAAATATTAGGAAATAATTGATATCTAGGATTCTTGTTACAGTGAGTTTTTAAAAAAAATATGTTTTTATTGATTTCAGGAAGAGAAGGAGAGAGAGGGAGAGAGAAACATCAATGATGAGAAACAATCATTGATAGGCTGACTCCTGCATGACCCTCCTGGTTCATGGTTTGAGGCTCAGCCACGGAGCCACACCAGCTGTGTGATCATGAGAATTCTTCAGCTTACTGTCTGTGCAGAGGCTCGTGTTTTCTCTCACAGAGAACATTTTCACAGTTTCTGGTAAACATGCCTCAACAACCCATGTGACCATGTACCTGTTTTCTTAATAATGAACAACCACCACGACAAAAACACATAGTGGGTGTTGCCAGTGAACGGGCAAAGCTGCGGAGGATCTGCTAAAGGTGTGCAGTCCTCTCTCACCCCCATCCCACCTCCTCCTCCTTCTTGCCCAAGGTCTTCCAGACCCTTTAAATTGGGCAATTTTTAAATATGGGGTAGGCGATATGGTTAGAATGGAAGATGTGATTTTGTACTGATAGAGAGAAATGTTAAGAAATAAGGCGGCTTTTAGGCATGCATACAAATCCTTTGGTTGATCTCTTATCTACCCCACCTCTCCCTAACCTTCCTGCATATAAGCATAACCAATAAACACAAGACACTGGGGGGTTGGGGTATGCCTGGGAGGTGGGGGGCAATGGGAAGATATGTATACAGGTAACACAATAAAAAAAAAATAGAAAAATTGAAAAAAAGGAAAAAAAGGAAAGAAATAAGGCCGCGGGTGTGTGGGAGGGAGACAGAAGGGCTTTATTGTACGGGTTCACCGCTAGCACGGGGAGAATGGAAATTCAACACTGCCAGTGCTCTTCCATCTTTCTGCAGGATTCTGCTTCATGTCACCCCCAAGTCTGCCAAAACAACTGTCAGAGTTCACCTGCAGAGCCCCGCACATGACAAAATCAAGACGAGGCTGCTCTTTTTAGCCAGCACGCACCCCTGGCTCTTGCTGGGTGACTCCAGTCGGTAGGTGTCCCTGTGTCAAGATTCCTCACCTGTTCACTATTGGTCCCTGTAGCCGACTACATGGCTATTGGAGGTGAATTGTGAGTCAGCAAGTTGTAAATATGATGGGGGGTGGGGGGGAAAGGAAAATCTAGTAGAAAACACCAGTGACAAAAAGGAGTAGTTAATGAGTTTTTTAGGTACATTACTCTCCTGCACTTTTTTTTAGTTTTTTTGTTTTTGTAGATTAAAATGTTTTCTGTGGCTTGGTTACGGGCAGTGTGGCTCAGTGAAGATTTCTAGGACCCCCCTAAAGGAATCCGCTAAGTTGCACTCTTTGAAGTCAAAGGACAGCCCCTTCTGTTTGAATTTTCAGGGCCTGCCATAGAGACTGGAGCATGAAGAGCTCTAATTTTTGTTTAATACATTAAATAAAAGGATAAAGCCATAATACGGAAGTAGGAAGTAATCACATTCATGTATATTAAAGCTAGCCCTTTACATGATATATCCTTTAATTAATCATGCTAACAGAAGTTACAAATATGAAAAACTCTGACAAGAAGAGAGGTGTTAGCCACAATAATTCTTTTTTTGTCATAAGGAGGACATTAATTAAATTTTTTTTAAAAAAATAAAATACTATAAAAAATTCTTTCAAGGTGAACCATTTTGAAAATTAAAGGTTTGTAGAAATGAAGATAGCAACTACATGTCAAAACTGCTTAACTATACGCAGCCATAGATTGCAACAGAAATAGAACAAAGACAAATACTCTCTAGAGGTACTTCACCTTATCTATTATCATAAGCATTGACTGTGCAGTAAACATGGGTTGGTAGCATTACAAGTCCTGAAACATCCTCTGGGAATCTGACTTCTTAAAGCTTCTGAAAAGTCATTTAAAGCTCTCTATTTTTGGAACATTGGAGGCACAAACCTTAAATAGGTGACTTATAATGATAAAAAGTGAATTTGTATAAACCTAAATTGCTTCAAATTGTGGCTCTATTTTGGGTGTGACGTGATATACAATTTGACCAGAAGATGGCAGCATGCTGATAGAAAAAAGAAACAAAACAAGAAAGCAAATACATAAACAAAAGGCAAGCTAATAAAGTTACCATGTTTTGTATTCTTTAAGGTTTTGATGGACCATTCAAATCAGTGTCAGTTTGTTTTTGGACGGTAGCTTTTTCAAGGTGTAAGATGTCCTATCCTCCTGTCTCTAAATATCTTAGTAATTAGAAGGACCTAACTGTACTATTGTTTTTATTAAAACAAAACAAAACATGCAAATAAACAAACAAGAACCTTTGAAAGATTCAACAATTATCTAAAGGCCAGAGAATTTGAAGGCAATAGTGTATTAATTTTTTTTGAGTAAAAAATATTTGAAAATGACATATGGTAACAAAACTTACGATCCAGAGAGACATTAAATGTGTCAGAATTTTTCCCTAAAATATCTTTTTGGGGAGTAGAAATTGTTCCTGTGTACTATAAAATGCATTACATAAAGGCACAATGAAAAAACATAATGATATTCTTCCATGGAGAATATAAGCATTACATATAAATAAATAAATTTAATTTGTTTATAAATCATTTTTTGTCTGTTTACAAACCTTTAAAACATCTGTGCAATTATCAGAAATCTATTTTAAGTTCAAACATCTGTTTACATGTTTTTCTTTGTTTATAACACTATTGGAAGCCCTTAATCTCAGAAAAAGTAAGAGAACTTCCTCTATGCGCCTTAGTAACAACTTTAATTGAATTGAGAAGACGCGCAGGGGAGAATATAGCTCATGTCCTTGCAATGTATCTTCCAATTTATACAGCAAATGGAATTATGGATAATCCACTGGAATAATATTCTTTAAACCAATTAGTGAGTAATGTGGTTTATTCTGTGCTGAAGGATGGCATTGAATGACCTAGGCCAGCTGAGCTGAAACCTGGGCTAAGTTGAGTTGTTCTGGTCAAATCTGCCTTCTCTCTCACTTTTTTGTTTCTATTCTCCCTGGCGTCCAGGACTCATTGAGGATGAAGCTTTAGGAATGACCATGTAGCCGTGGCAGCAGGGGAGGTCTGGGGCAGCTTCACCCTGATGTTCTTGGAAATGAAGTAGACATATATCAGAGGTTGCCTGGACACACCACCAAATTCTAAAACTTTTTCCTTGCTCATATAATTTTTTCAGTCTAGGGTTTCAATGAAGTTTATGTTATGGATTAAACAAAGAAGACCTTATTCAGATGGCCAATATATAAAAGAGATAAAAGAAAATAAATTGCTGGGGCAGGTGGAGGAAAACATTTCTGGGTGGGGAGAGGTATTCCAGAGTGCACAGTCTGAATAACACTGATTTATTTATTCAGTTACGAGAGGCCCAGTGCACAAAAATTCATGCAAGAGGAGGCCTTTCTTCCCCCAGCTACCGGCTCTGGCTTCCCTCTGGCACCCGGGTCCTGGGTAGCTTTGCTCTGGCTTCAGCTTTGTCTGGAAGGACATCCAGAATGATGCCCGGAAGGCTGTCTGGTCTAATTAGCATATTACCCTTTTATTATTATAGATTATCGCCTGTTTGTTTGATTCTTTGCATTTCACATTATGACTAATTTGGTAAATGCTCATTCAGTAGTGACTATGGTATGAATGCAAGGATGGGCCTTCCAAACGAATGAACAGGCCAGCTGGCATGGCTCAGTGATTGAACGTCCACCTATGAACCAGGAGGTCACAGTTCGATTCCTGGTCAGGTCATATGTCCTGGTTTTGGTTTTGGTTTTGATTCCCAGGATCGGGCATGCCAGAGGCAGCTGATTGATGATTCTCTTTCATCACTGAGGTTTCTATCTCTCTTTCTCTCCCTCTCCCTTCCTCTGAGGAATCAATAACAATATATTTTAAAAACACACAAAATAAAATATATAAAGCAATCTATGGTAAAG
Organism: Lasiurus cinereus; assembly: GCA_011751065.1. Taxonomy (NCBI): domain Eukaryota; kingdom Metazoa; phylum Chordata; class Mammalia; order Chiroptera; family Vespertilionidae; genus Lasiurus; species Lasiurus cinereus. The sequence continues at coordinate 9,337,068 of JAAGEH010000046.1, forward strand.
AGGAAGAACTTGGAAGCATTTTCATGAACATTAGTTAATTTTTCTTTGAAGGAGTTTACTAATCCAGAAGTCATCTGGATTATAACAAGTTGTTAAAGTGAAAAGAATAAAGAATCAGAAAAAAGTGACAGTGGCAACAATAATCTAAAGAACATGAATTATTGATTAAAAAACCCCAGCACATAAAGTAGTCATTAAATACTTAGAATAGTCAAGATCATTGATATTTTTCAAGTGATGGTATCTTAGGATAGCATGAAGACAAAGAGAAAACAATTCCCATACTTTCATATTCTCATGATGCCAACTATTTTAGATGTGTGATATTCAGAATACTCAAGTACTTGGTTATTTTTTCATTTATAAATCTGATGTGTGGTTAACAGCTCAAAGCTATGGTCAAGAAGATCTTCTATGTAAACTCTGTGTAACTGCTATTGAATAGCACATGCAATCCCCAGTTAAACATGGCAACTGACTTCAACTGTCTCTAAGAAGTGAGTGTAGAGAGCATCTAATACCAGGGGGAGAATTAATTATCAAGGAATCAAAGTAGAGAAGTAGATAAAAATTTTCAAATTTTGGGACAACTAGGTCTGAAATGAAGAAAGTGAGGACTCCATGAAAATGGCTTACCGGTGACTCTTACTGCTCAGTCTTATGAATTATTTTCTTGGTTGCTGTGATGTGGCATGCTGTTGGCTTGCCATCTTACATTGCCCAGAAATAACTGGAAGTTGTTATTTCTCTTGGATGAAGTATGAGCTGAATTTGAGAAGTAACATCAGCACATTAAAAAAATGAAAATTTTCTCATTGTAATGATGATAACATACAAAAGTACTATTCATAGGATCAAATCCTCGGTTCCAGAAATGATTTAAAAAATTGTCCTAATAGAATCTAGTCAATGTTAACTCTCTCATCATTCACATGTATTCCATTTTTCTCATCTTTTTTTTTTTTGTTTGTTTCAGGACTTCTGCTGCAGACATCTAATTAAAAAGTTTATTTTGAACTAAATACAAACAAGATAGAAAAAGAATTTTGCCAACTCCAAACAATCATTTAAATATCACGTGCTCATATTTTAGTGTTATTACAGATCGGTATATCTGGGTACAAATTATACTTTTCTTGGCAAAGTGAAACTCTTAGATTGAATGTGAAGAGGCTTGTGTGTGGAGGTCATTGTGGAGATTGGGAAACTTATTCCCTAACACTACTGTCATGAATTAATGTGTAAATGTATTGGAAACAGATGCAGGATCTTCTAACACACACACACACACACACAAAAACAACAACAGAATTTTGAATTTCTTTTGAATATAAAAGCAAATGGCTATGAAAATTTTTTATATTTTTCAAAGCCCAAGGTTAATGAATTACATTATATAGTCCTTTATTATTGCAAATCTAGAATATGTGAATAAAATCTTCTCTGCTTTAAAATAGACTTCTAAGAACTATCTCATTATAAGAATCACAGAATGATTTGTTTTTAAGAAACATTTTTCTCTAGCTCTCTGGTGGATTAGTTTTTCTTTAAAAAAATGTTTTTCCTATTTTTCTTTCTCATAAACCATGAGGGCCTTAGTGAAAAAAAAAAGATAAATATTTATTTAAAAATCCACATACTTTAATATTATTGCTTAGCTATATCGAAGTTGAATTGCCACATTCAGAAGCATTATAATCAAAGGCATTTTCTAAGACCATTACATTTTTGTTTGCATGTATTGTAAGCTGTATTTTACTTAATTTTTTGATGTGCCATAATAAACTATTAAACATTTTTTTAAAAATATATTTTTATTGATTTCAGAGAGAAAGGGAGAAGGAGAGAGAGATGGAAACATCAATGATGAAAATCATCGATCAGCTGCCTCCTGCACACCCACTACCCAGGCATGTGCCCTTGACTGGAATCAAACCTGGGACCCTTCAGTCTGCAAGCCAACACTCTATCTGTTAATCCAAACTGGCTAGGGCAATTATTAAGTAGTTTTTTTTTAAAAAAAATTCTGCCTGTCTGTATTTCCTTTACTATGTTATTTTCTTCAATTACCACATGTGACATTATGAAATACAATATAAATTAATAAATATATTATTAAAATGTATATTGAACAATAATTATATGAGTATACAAGAACCACATAAACAAAGTAAGTGTCCATTGATAGACCACTATGGCTAAAGAAAATATGGTGGTACATATAGGCAATGAACTATTACCTGGACATAAAAAAAAAAATCTTTCCATTTGTGACAACATGGATGGACCTAGAGGATTTTGTGCTAAGTGAAATAAGTCAGACAGAAAAGGACAATCACTGTATGACTTCACTTATGTGTGAAATCTAAACACCAGAATAAACAAACACAGAAACAAACTCATAGATACAGAGAATAAACTGATGTTTGCCAGATGGAAGGGGAATTGGGGTATGCAGGAGGAAAAAGGTGAAGAGATGAGGAAGTACAGATTGGTAGCTACAGAATTGTCATGGGGATGTAAAATATAGCATAGGGAATATAATCAATACATTGTAATAACTATCTGTGGGTGCCAGGTAGGTACTGAACTTATTGGGGGAACCACTTTGTAAGTTATATAATGTCTAACCAAGACATTGTACAACTGAAAGTAATATAATATTAAATACCAACTGAAATTTAAAAAAATTTTAAAAAAGAACTTCATAATTACTACTAATTTGGTCTTATGGAAAATTTATATAATTAAGAATTATTCCACACAGGAGTTTGGAAAATGATATCAGGATATATCCATTCTTGATGTTATTTTCCAAAAGCCTATCTCTATTATCTCTATCTCTGTCTCTGCCTCCGTCTCTATCTCAATATCTATTTACATCTATATCTATATTATCTATTTATTCATATAATCTGATACATATACATACAACATATATGCATATTTAATCTACTCACACACACATATATGCATATAAATACATACAAAAAAGCTATGGTAGATGAATGATTTAGAAAATGATGTTAAAATAATAAACCTATGTCATGCTCAGTAACCCAGAAGTCACCTGAATTACAAAGTGGTAAAATAGAAAGAATAGAGAATATCAAAAAGTGACAGTGGCCAAAATAATCTAAAGGATATAAACTATTGGTTAAAAAACCAGCATATACATTGGTCATTAAATACTCAGAGGAGTTATGAATATTGATATTTTTCAAGCGATGGTGTCTTAGGGCAGCATGAAGATAAAGAGAAAACAATTCCCATACTTTCATATTCTTCAACGAAACCGTTCCTGTGTATCTTGAGAATGCGAACATTAGCGCTATTTGTTTCTGACATAATAACATCTCAAACCGATGGATATTGGTTTTGAAGCCAGACTGTTGGCATGTGAACGCCTGGATGAGGCAGTGTCAGGTTGTCTGTGGCATTGTAGCCTTTTCCTTCTTTTTTTTCCACTTTTTTTTTTATTGTTTAAAGTATTACAAATAGTCGTACCTATGTCTCCTTTTTATTCCCCCCCATTAACCTCCTCCTGGCCCTCCCCTCCCCCCACTACGTTTTCAGAAGTGGCCATGAACTTGCAGTCAGGGCGTACTCTTGAGGTTTTGTTTGGGTGACCCTCGGCAGCCTCTGGGCGGGATTTACTCTGAAAGACTCTTTAAAGGAGGTGGCAGTCCCTGTCTGTGTGCCATCCTGCCTGCCCTCAGCTCCTGCTTCTCCATAATCTGATATTTCCCCCTTATCTATCCCATTGCTATTGGGGTGGCAATGATGAAAAGATTAGGAGCGGAATTCGAGCTACCATTGCCAGCCTGAGCCGGAATGAAGTATATCTATCTGTATATATATATTTTTTAACCGGATGGCAATTATAATAATGAAGGTTCATACCTTCTGCTACTTTTGATTGCCTTCAATTTTTTCATGATTTCAGCATTCACTAAATTCTTATATGAATGCCAATAGATTACAACATGGCTTTAGGCAGCTTAGGATATATTCAAAGCGACTCTGTGTAGCTGTGGTTCCAACATGCCCAGATGATTGGGGGTCTCATCACTGTTATCAGAATTCTATCACAAGAAACTAAAGAAATTTCTAGGGAGGGGGGATTTAGACTAAATTAAAAACATGTAATGCTCTTACCGATGCTCTCGGTCATTCTACACAGCAAACGGCTAGACTCACCCTGTTCCTCCACTTACTTATTTTACTAATTAAAATACGTTGTTTTCCTGATCTAGGATTTGGTTTATTTTTATTTTTTCAAAAACGCATGACTAATAGTGATTTTTGTGAACGCCTACGCTTATCAGTGTCTTTAGGAAAAACAACAACAACAAGAACAATAGAACCCCTGGGGTTTTAGTGCCCGGCTTTAAGGTCTTCCATGTAACCACCCTCTCTTAATTCATACAGGAACAACACAAGCAGCTGACTGCCAGGGCCAGTGAGGTGTCCGGGAATCCAACCTCTCTGTGTAAAGTGGTATGACTACTCTGGGTGGTTCGCAGAAGCATCTCCTATGAAGGGCATTCTGAGACTGCCTCAAGGGAAGGAGCAAAGAATTCAGAAAAACCGATGAACTTTTTGACATGAGGCACTGGATCTTTTTATTCAAATGTGGGTTTTTTTTGGTAGCAGATATCCCACCTTTTAACTTTGTAATTTTCGTGTGAAATCTATCTCAGAAATCTACGTTAACACTAAATTTTCAACATGATATACATACATAGGTACACAAGGGTGGGCAAAAGCAGGTTTCCAGTTGTGAAAGAGTTTATTCTTGTATTATTATTTATTCATTAATTACTAGAGGCCTGGTGCACAAGTTTCATGCACTGGGAGGTGAAGCGGGGGCAAGGGTCCCTCTGCCTGGCCTGCACCCTTGCACCCTCTCACAGTAAGGGGCTCCTTGGAGGGTGTCCACCTGCCAGCTTAGGCCTGATCCCCTGAGGAACTGGTCCTAAGCCGGCAGTCAGCCATCCCTCTCGCAGTCTGAGGCTCTTGCAGTCTGGGGCTCTTACAGCCTGGGGTCCCTCGCTCCTTACAGCCCACCTGCAGCGGAGGCAGGAGAGGCTCCAGCCACTGCCACGTGCTCACCAGCCGTGTGCCTGGCACTCAGCCAGAAGCCGGATTTGCTGCTCCTTAGTGCTGCCTCAGAGATGGGAAAGGCTCCCACCACCACTGCTGTGCTTGCCAGCCATGAACCCGGCTTCTGGCTGAGCAGCACTCCCCCTGTGGGAGCGCACTGACCATGAGGGGGCAACTGCTCATTGAGTGTCTGTCCCTGGTGGTCAGTGAGTGTCATAGTGACTGGTTGTTTTGCTTTTTGGTTGATTTGCATATTAGGCTTTTATTATATAGGATTGTATCATTATTAAACCACTTTTGCTCACTCCTGTGTATGTATGCATGTATGTATGCATGCATGGATATACTATATATGGCATTTATGGAAAATCTGAAGATTAGTCATTGGCCCCATTCTAATAATATAAAAGAAGAAAGCTTATTGAAAAATAGGCACTTAGAAACCCAGAGAGCTTACACACAAAAGGAAAGCCAAATATTTCTGGTAGTTAGTCACCGTTATAAATAGACTGCACAGCAGCAAATCAAATATAACATTAAATAACTCTGAAATGAAAGTAAGCATTCTGTAAAAATGTGACATTTTGGAGCAGAAGGTTAGTTCATTTTAGGTGGATGTTAGAAGTAGATAGCCTTAGAATTTAATGTTTCTACTTGATATTAAAATTAACATTTTAGTTCACGACCAAAAAAATAGCATTGTAGAGTTTGCCCGAAGTATTCAGATTGCTGTTAAACATTACTTATTTCCTGAGCTCAAAATCAAGGGGAAAAGTATCAGTTTAATCTCTCATAAAATAGCTAAAATTATCTATTCTAACATTGAAACTCAGGAACAACTGAAAATATAAAATTGATCCATGGCCCCCAAATTATTTTCAAACGGTACTAAAAAGGGAGTGCTCAAAAGAATAACACCACCAGTAACAGTGGGGTGGGGTTGGGCAAGATGGGCTAGATATGCCCTGGAGCCCATCTCCTGCAGTCCCTCCCCAGGTCCCTCTGGCAGGTGGGGTCCCTCGGCCTAGCCTGAGGGGATCGAGCTGAAACTGGCTGAGTACAAGAAGGCACTCTGCAAAGTTCCTGTCATGCAGGGTGTAGAACGCAAATGCAAGTGTGCAGTGTACCAGATGCGGGGCTGACAGGGTGCCAGCAACAACATAACCCGCAGCCGAAGGTGGAATTGCGCAGACCGGAGAGGAATGTGGCTCCCTCCTCTCTGGTTTTGGGGTGCATCACCCGAGAACCGACACTGCCAAGTCACTGCAGTTCAGCAGCTCCTGCATTAAGCATCTGCCCCCTGGTGGTCTGTGTACATCATAGGGATACTTAGCATATTAGTCTTTTATATATATAAATATGCAGTCATTGCAGTTCACTGTTACATGCCTACCTCCCTTTGCTGCTTAAAGACAGTGTTTTATTCCCACTCTTTATTATCTACTACATACGTAGTAGGTGTTCAATAAATATTTATTCCATTAAAAATGCTCTAGATACGTTTGCAAATGACCATATCCACTCTGTTTTAAATTCAGAGTACAATGTCCTCTTTTGAGTCTTATTTCAGACTTGCCTTTTATTTTAAAGATAGGCAAACAAGGAACGCAAACTTGTTTCTCTGTGTTAAGCTAACATGGGCATTTAAAAAAATAATACAACACTATGATTTTCACTAAACTAGGAAAGGTTATTTTGGACCTGCTGGGACATTAGATATTTGAAGTAGTAATTACTTCCTCCTTAAATGTTACCTTTCAGAGTCAAAGACTGCTTTCCTGTTGCCGTTCAACTTTTTACTTAAAGGAAAACGTCTTTTATTCACCATTCACCGTGCTATAACATTATACGTGGTCATTTTCCTTTTCATTTGTTTTGGTAGCACTGTAAAGTCAGTGAAGCATCATCATAATAAGGATAGCAGCTTACACCCTTAGTGTTTATTCTGTGCCAAGCATGTCAGGTGAGCTACCTCATTTAATAACCGCAAACAATTAATGATGTGTGTGATTTTACCGCTATCTATCTAAGCGCAGAAAGGCAATTTTTCAACTGACAAGCAGTACGATCAAGAAAATGATGCAAAGATAGCCACCTCCAGATTTTGAATTCTTGGTTCTTTAAAGTTCTGAGTATCCGGCAACAAAATTTAATACCATATTTTGCATAATCTGGAACTAGGAAGCACATGTGTTAATCATTTATAAAAACAAACACCATATGCTGGGCTGCGCTATCAAGTCACTGCAACGAAGACTCCAAGCGTATTTCTTCTACATGGAATGCATGGAATATGAACTCTTACCTGGTGACCGTCAACACTTCATGCTGAAAGTGACTGCTATCGTTTATAACTCACCGTGGTAGACTTGGGCTTGGTTCCGGAACTGGTCACTGGGGTGGCAGATGGTAGGTCAGTGGACTCGGTGTTAGAAGACAACTGTGTTGCCGTCTGATTTACTGAAGTGGTGTCTGTTCCACTCTCAGATCCTGATTCCAGGTCCTAGTAAGAAAACACATTCACATGAAGGACATGCACATGTTCTCTTCATGCCCTTCTCCCTGCTACCAGCCCCTTCCCACCTCTTCCTTCTCACACACACTGACACACAGAGGAGTTGCTGACAACTGACATGGTCACCCATAATCATGCGCTATGATTATTTTTATAATCCTGCATTATATTTTATAATGCAGGATTATAAAAAACAACAACTGTACTCTTTCAAGGGCCTGGCTTTAAAAAAAAAAACAAATTTTTGGAGAAAGAGGTAATAAACAACTTTGGTAATTTAACAGCTGATTGTGAAGGGGACGTAAAAATGGCTAGCAGGTCCATACACAGATGTTCAACATCACTAATTATCAAGGAAACGCAAAGTCAAAACCACAATGAGCTATCGCCTCACACACGTCAAAGTAGCTATTATCCAAGAGGCAAATGATCGCAAGTATTGATGGGTCTTGGAGAAAAGGGAACCTTATTTACTGCAGGTGGTATAGATACTATAGTGTACAGAGGTTTCTAAACAAAGTAAAACTAGAACTTTAATATGACTCCACAATTCTACTTCCAAAGGAAATAAAGTTACTGTTTAAATAAATATCTGCTTCCCTCTGTTCATTGCAGCCTTATTCACAATAGCTAAGAAATGGACACCTAAATGTCCAATGATAGATGAATGGATAAAGAAGATAGGATGTATGCACATATATGCATACTAGAGACCTGATGCACAAAATTCATGCATGGGTAGGGTCCCTAGGCCTGGTTAGTGATCAGGGCAATCAGGGGGTGGCGGGGAAATGGGAACGCTGGCACCTGCCTTGCCTGGCCTGGGGCTGGGGGCAGCTCCTTCACTGAGCATCTGCCCCCTGGTGGTCAGTGTGTATCGTAGCGACCGGTTGTTCTGCCATTGGGTCAATTTGGATATTAGGCTTTTATTAGATAGGATATATGCACACATGAATATAATGGAATATTACATATATATAAGTATCTTATCTAATAAAAGAGTAATATGCAAATTGACCATACTCCCACTACACTCACAAGCCACGCCCCAGCCACGCCTCCAGCCAATCAGAGTGAGTATGCAAATTAACCCAACCAAGATGGCTACGGCCACAGAGAGAGCAGGAGAGAGGCTTGGGTTGCCCCTGGCAACAAAGGAAGCCAAGCTTTCCCCAAAGCCTGGCTGGCATAAGGCAACAAAGTTTCAGTGGCTGTGAGAGCAGAAGGCTTGGCTCCGCTCCTGGTTACAAAATTTCAATTGTAGAAGATAAATAAATCCCAGATACAAGGGCCTCTGCTTGGGTTGCCAAGGGGGCGTGGCCAGTCTTCAAACCGCCACAGGTCCCTCACCCAGGCCACCCCACGCCCCAAGGGAACACCCACCCTGATCCGGGACACCCTTCAGGACAAACCAGCTGGCCCCTACCTGTGAACCAGGCCCCTCTCCTATCTAATAAAAGAGTAATATGCAGATTGACCATCCAATACACAAGATGACTGCCCCCATGTGGTCACAAGATCCTGCCCCATTTAGACACAAGATGGCCAACACAGGTGGTCAGCAGGGGAGGGCAGTTGGCAGGGACCAGACCTGCAAGGGAGGGCAGTTGGGGGTAATCAGGCCTGCAGGGGAGGGCAGTTAGGAGTGACCAGGCCGGCAGAGGAGGGAAGTTGGGGTAACCAGGCCCATAGGGTAGGGCAGTTAGGGGCAAACAGGCTGGCAGGGGAGTAGTGAGGCATCAATTAGGCTGGCAGGCAGAAGTGGTTAGGGGCCATCAGGAAGGCAGGAAGGTGAGCAGTTGGGAGCCAGCAGTCCTGGATTGTGAGAGGGATATCTGACTGCTCGTTTATGCCTGATCCTGAATTGGGCCTAAATGGGCAGTTGGACATCCCTCAAGGGGTTCCAGATTGGAGGGGGAGCAGGTTGGGCTGAAGGACACCCCCCGCCCCTGTGCATGAATTTCATGCACTCACTGGGCCACTAGTGTACAATAAAATATTACTTAGCCATAGAAAAGAAAATCCTGCCTCTTCTGAGAACATGATGAAACTTGAAAGCTTTAGGCCATGAAATAAGTCAGACAGAAGCACAAATACTGTATGGTATCATTTAAATATGGAATCTAAAAAAAAAAAAGCCAAACTCATAGGACAGAGTAGAATGGTGATTGCCAGGGGCTGGGGAGGGGAGAAGGATAGGGAAATGTTGGTCAGTGGGTACATATTCCCAATTGTAAGATGTATAAGTTCTGGGGATCTAATATTCGGAATGGTGACTAATACTGTATTATATACTTGAAAGTTGCTAAGAGTGTAGATTTTAAATGTTCTCAACACACACACACACACACACACACACGCACACACACACACACTTATAATTATATGAGATGATGGCTATGTTAACTAAACTTACTGTGGTAATAATTTTGTAATATATGTGTATCAACTTATCATGTTGTTCACCCTAAGTTTACACAATATTATATGCCAGTTATATCTCAGTAAAGCTGCAAAAAAGGAAAAAGTGGGATGCAAGAAGTAAAAAAGACATATACAGCAATAATAAATACAAAAAGGAATCTACATTCTGTAAGTGTGTGCATAAAACATATACCCTAACCAAACATATAACCCTTACTTATGCCATGAGTAATTTTAGATCAGTGATAATCTATTTTTTTGCAAGGAAAAGACAACCATAAGAGAAATATGATTAATTAAAATTTAAAATTGAGTCAACATTAAATGAGGTGTCACCAATAGCAGGTAATTTATAAACTTCAAATGTATAGTTATAAGTAGCAGGTTATTTATAAGCCATTTACATTCAACCTTCATGTACATCGGAAATCTTTCGCATTAATTTTACCTTCTTGTTTATGAATTGATTAGATAAATAACAGGGTAACTTTATATCTTTCTAACAATACAATGATTCTGAAGTCAAATAATAATTCTTTAAAAATCTACCCTTTATGTGTTTTACCTTTTAAAGACAATACTTTACAGCTATTTTTCTGCTTCAATTTCACCAACTCTCTGTAGAAGCTAAGTTATCATTATTAATTGGTAGATGATGAAGCCAAAGCTTAAGACAAGTAACTTGACCAAACTCACAAACTTGTTAGACTATCAAGAGAGGTCCTTTAAGTCTTTACATCTACCCTTATTTTAATATATATTTTTCACCTTGAAGACTTTCTCAAAGACTCCAGCCTATAGGACCCTTTAAGTATTTTATTATGAGTAGAGCTCACTCCAGCATTTTCTCCTAAGGAATCTCAGTCTGAGCTCACTGTTTCATTTCGAGTCCTGTCCTCCCTGCTACACTGTAAGCTCACAGTGCAGTCCGAGGGTGCGGCAGAGGGGGTTTCTCTGCCTCTGGGACAGGGATTCTTGCTGGACAATCAAGGTCATAATCATTCTGTTATAATCTCTTTATCCCAGGGCACAATGATCAGAAGTAATGGAAAGCGCCTGTGGAAAATATGTTGGCGATGGGAGAACTTTAAAATTAGCTTTAAATACCAAGGAACAGAAATCAAAAGCAAGGGATGTCCTTAAAAAAAACCCATATTAGATAAAAAAAAGAAGTTTGGAGGGCTTCAGGAGAGATTTTATTCCTGTTTAGCCGGCCTCTGGTAGGAGTGAGTACTTGGGAGAAGGAAAGGGAATTCACAAACACCCAGTTGTACTCTCTGCCAGACCAGTGCCATACATCTTACACACGTCCTTTCACTGGCTCCTCCCAGCAAGCCATTAAGTAGGAAATAATATCTCCTTTTTCACGTAAATGTGAGGGTAAAAAAATTAAAGAATTTTCTCCTGTTCTCAGATAGTTAGCTGTAGAGCTGGCCTTTGGACCCAGGCCTGCAGATCCCAACGTTCATAATGTTCCCACTATATTATTTTGCCATTTCAATGTATCTGTTGAACTGAACACTTGGAAGTAGATCTTGATTTACAGAATGAGCCCTTAGTAGGTAATGGTAGTGCTATTCTAGAATACAGTGCATATACTACAAAATCCAATTTATATTTTAAAAAAGCGGTAGAAGATGTAGAGATAGGCAAATTCCAAAATCAGCACCCACATTTGCTCCTGTTTTTCTTTGTCTTTACTTTTCAACAACGGAGCATGTCTAACAGGTAAGGTCTATGTTATTCTCTGCTATGAAGACAACAATATGGAGTTGTATTTAGCAGAAATATGGGCTGTGTGTTTTCTCCTACATACTTGGGGATTGAGGAAAGTTTAATGGAGAGGGAAAAGTGGAGAGATTAAAGAGATAGTGAGAGAGATGAACAATTCACACCAGACAATTTTAAAAGAGAAAATGTGTTCTATGCCTACATTAATAGCAAAGAAGTACTCAGGAGTAAGGGCCTCCTATTTAAAAAATATGGTTATGTCTGGCTTTAAAAATGTTGACGAAAATGAGTATGATACTTCTATATACCCTTCATATGTAAACAAATTTAAACATCCCTTCTTATTGGTCTTCAGATTACTTTCATTGTATTTCCACCAGGAATGGAATAATTGATGTCTGGGAAGACAGAGGAGATTTAGGGAAGACTTCACTGTAAAGAAAATATTTGAGATGAATCCTAAAGGATGTGAAAAAATTATTCTGAAGGGTATAGGCAAAAATAAAAATGACATTTTTACTGGCTTTCTGGTTGAAGGATTTAATTTCTTATTCACTTTTAATTTTTTTTTTTTTTGTTCAAGCCATTAGATTTCCATTGTAGTCAGCTAGAGCGAACAGTATGGTGTAGTGGTCACATGACATAGCTCTGGATTAAGACTGGCTGGATTTATATCCCGTCTCTGATACATACAATTATTAACTTCTCCATGCTTTTTACTCACTTGAAAAATGTTGTGAAGAATAATATGTTAATATATGTCAAAAACTTATAATAATATCCAGTATATACTAAAATAATACTAAAGTTAATATTTTAATTCATTTATTGACTTTGAAATAGTCTGTCCTACAGTCAGGATGAATCTTAAACAACTACAGCATCAACTGTAGAACAACTGTATACTAATTAAAAGATTTGATATAGAACAGTTCTATTTTGAAAGGTGCTCAAACTTACATATAGGCTTGTCTGTCCCTTTGCTCTGAGGTAAATACATATTGCATAATGAAAATAACAGATTAATTGAAAAGGAATGCATGGCTTAATTATAAATACATCTACTATCACATTTGCTAATTTCCAAAATATAAGCCATTTAATACGAAACTAATATTAAATATGCAAAATCTATAGTCTAGAATTTGTGTCTTTCAAATTTTGAGTGTCAAAATCTCTGAGGAGTATAAGTCTTATATAAAATTAATACACAATAGAACAAAATTATCACCTCTATCCTTCTTATCTTATTTCAATTAGTTAGTTTTAGAGTATTTTCAAATTGATCTGAATTCGTTCTTGTAGTATTCTGGATGAGTCTCTCCATCCATCCATCCATCCATCCACTCATCCATGCAGCAAATATTTATTGATCTTCTCCCTGCAATGTAAATTTGTAGGCACCGGAAATAAAATACTAAATAAGATAGACATATCCTTGCTAATTGTGTTTAGAGCATATGGTTGAATACTGAAAATTAGAGAAACAACCATCTGAAGTGGATTTAATCACTTGGGAAGCATAATTTCCCAGAATGAACCTCTTTTCTGTCTAACTAAGAATAACCATTTTCTTTTGAGTCACACACTTCTCTTAGGACTCTGCATGAAACAGAAGCACTTGAGTGAATCTTATGGAACATGCTTAGGGTCACACGTGGGCAGAGGCTGCCATCAAAGATGCCTCATTTGTAAGAGGGCCTGCAGGAAGTACAGCGGTAACAGGCTCAGGAGAACGGAAGTGGAAAGGAGGAGGCTCACAGGCACGTGCCGCCGCAGGTTGGTTGGGGTGCTGGATGTAGAGGAGCTGGTGCTGAGGGCGTTCTCAATGTCCTGGTCGAGCTGGTCCAGTTTCATAATTAGCAGCACCATGGAGTCCAGCCGCGCCCTGTCCCGATCTTCCTTTCTTTCCTGAGGAACAGAACATGTTGTGATGAATCTGAAAGGCCATTTCTTGGAAAGAATAAGAAGTGCCCTGTTCTGCAATGTGACAAAGAGGACACTGAACAATAGGCGGTCTTCTACTCCAGGGGAAAGAGAAGTTCTGTTCTGTACCCTCATCAATAGGCTCTTCATCGGGAAGATACCCACCAACTGCCAAGAAAGCATTGGACATGAATATTAAATGCCTACCCTTTGGATCAAAGCACAAGGAAAAGGAAGTACAACATCAATGGGCACGGATACATATGTACGACTTTCCAATGAATTATTCTTAGGAAAAGAATAACACACTAATAAATTATTTGTGGTTAGACATTTAAGGAGACACAGAAGAGAATATTTTTGGAAGAATACTTCTGCATATAGCAAAAAAATGGGAACCAAATCAAATGAGGCAGGTTTTCAGTTGGTGCATAGAACAAGTTTTTGTTTTGTTTTGTTTGTTTGTTTTTGCATGGAGCCATTTTTCCTAGCGTTGCTTCAAGCTTTCTTTTGGTCAATGTTTCCTAGCAATCCTCTTTCCTGTCCACAAACTTTTGACAAAAGCCCACACAATCATACATATTTTTGTAAATTATGTTGGTTACTCATTCTAAATTCTCTATAATATGGACATATATTAAGGAAAATACTGTTGCTTATAGAAATAGTCAATGCTTCTTATTTACTATACAGAGTTATTTGGGCATGATTATTTACTATTCTTGGATGTTCAAATCAAGTCCATTAATGTTAGAAATCTTCCAAATTCCTTGTGTGTTGTGTAAGGTATCAGGGTTGGGTAGTGTATTGGGGGAAAAAAAAGATCAAGAAAAGTGTAGATTCTATTGAGGGATGCAATGGACTCAGAGAGAACCCTTTTGAAGGAAATTATCATATGTAACTAATGTTGCCACCTTCTCATTTAGAAGAGATATTTACCTCGGTGAAGCCAGCTTTGAAAGGATCACCAGTGTCAACCTCAAAGGGAAATATATCATAAAGGGTGTGGGTATGTATAAGGGAACAGTTTGGAGCCTTTGCTTAGGTGATGGCATTGCTAGTGGGATGGCTGAGTTGACTAACTGAATCAGATCTTTTAGTTTGTCTTTGACATTTTTCTTTTAATCTTCCTACATTCCCAAGCCACTATTAGGAAGAACCATCAAAGCATAAGGACTAGGACAATTTCATGGATTAATCTAATTCTATAGAGGTCTCTGTACCTTAAACAACTAGAGCAGGTTGTTCATGTTATAAAGAATTACCTCCAAGATGTCAAAGAATTGATTTCCTAGATTAAGGTGGTTAAAGAATCATTAAATAAGTTAATATATAGATAAGTTATTTGGGCAAGCTACACTTGTGCTTCGTTAACAGATTCATGTCAAAATGAAAGAGCTAGTACTCTTTCCACAAAGATACTAATTTTGAGAATACATTAAGAATAGTCAGTTTAATTTTCTTCTTGATAACCCAGAAAATGGAAAACTCTGACTGAATAGAAGACTCAAAGTCCCCTTCATTATTCCTCCAATGTGTTTGCTTGTATAATCCCTTTCCTTTTAAACCAAAATTGTTTGACAAGATATTGTTCTTTGCATCTCCGTAGTCACAGTGTTTGTGTGACTGTCTTTTGCTTCCCAGTTGTAACGTCCTCAAGCACAAAAGTTACATTTTTCTACCTGGCAAACATAGAGTCCAATTACATACCATGTTTATAATTATATAAGATGTTTTCAGGGATAAGAATAATGCAGTCCATAGGGGTGAGTGAAATAACACCTCCCAAAACCTTAGAGAACATGTTTTGATATTTTTCCAGCTATGAAATTAATGTTGGATTCAGCAGTATATGCCGTAGCAGTAGTCTCAGAAACAATTTGTTTTTTAATTAACTGGATGTTGAGATTGTGCCTTAAAAACACTTTCAAATCCACGGGCTGGACATCAAATTATTTGAAATGATTTGCCAAAAGAAATAAAACCAAACAGCTCTGGTTTACAGTATTTCTTTAGAGAAATAGCCATTGGTTTTCCCTTTCTTTCCTGATGCTTCTCCTCAATCACCTACATTAATTTGTAAATTTGTAGGCACTGGAAATAAAATACTAAATAAGATAGACATAGCCTTGCTAATTGTGTTTATAGCATTCAGCCTGAGGTATCAAGTACCCAGGCCAGTATCACATATTACATCCACATCCATAAAACTTCACAAAACAGAGTTGACTACAAATCAGATGCTTTGCATAAATATTATTGTTCTTGTTTTTAAAGCCCAAGTATTAATAGTGTTCAAGTTTCTGACCTTTCATACGTCCATGGCTGAACTCCAGTTAATAGCGTATGCCTTAAGACAGAGCTGTGTACTTGCAGGTTTTGCTACATTAACTTCCACAGAGGAGCTGTCATTGCAAGCTGTCATTCTCATCCATGAAGAGAAACTAACTTCTTCGGAAGTGAAGCTGCCTATTAACAAACTTCCCAGTATCTCAGGAACTTAACCCCCCTGAAATAGAGGCCAAAATGCCAAATTCTCTTCTCTCCTATCTTTCTTCCCTTCTCTCCTGCAGTCAGAGCTGTTCCGGGCCAACCACCATTAAAGAGATACAATATTCCTCAGTGAGTAACAAGTATAAAATCATATTATAGTCAACCATGAGAAGATGACAATGAAAATTAACATGTTCACAAAGAAGACAAATATATGAAGAAAGTAAAAAGGGTAATGAGATGCATAGTAACTTGGAGGGGGCAGTGTTTCACTTTGTATAGGGTGGTCCTAAAGAGTTTCTGAGGATGTAGGGAGATGGAAATGAAGAGAGAGAGAGAGAGAGAGAGAGAGAGAGAGAGAGAGAGAGAGAGACAGAGAGAGAGAGAGAGAGACATTCAGGCATCATGTATGCTTTCTTCTGCAACCAGGTTCCCATTCCTTCCAAAAACTATATTTCAGAAGAACACCAATGAATAAAAATCAATTGCAAAAAACCTTTAAAACATCTAGTCCAGGTCCTTATATCTTTACTTAACAATTATTCAAGACATGTTTATTGGCCATCTACTATGGGCTATATATCATTCTCTACGGAGCAACCTATTTCATATTTGTACAGTTATAATCTTTAGGAGTGTTACAAAGTCAAATCCTGCCTTCCTCTAACTCCGCAGGTCCTTCCTGCAGAACTAGCTAGCATGAGCAGTATCTGTTCCCTGAAATAGCCTTTCATCTATTTGAAGAACTGTGTTATGCCCACTTTTACCTTATGCCATCTTCGGTTCTTTTCATTATTTCACATATAATATGCTTCCAAATTTTCACTAGTTTTGTCAACGGTTCTTGGATATGATAAAATTTTGTCAATGACTCAAGTAATGGTTACTGTATGTGTTCTCTGACGAGGGCAGAGGGAAGCAAGTACCTTCCCCATGTTTTATGCTTTTTTTTTTTAATGCAACCTAGGATTAAGGGCCTGTTTAGAACACAGGCAGGGTATTCTTATTGGGATAGCCATAATCTGCTTTTTGAATGAAGAAACAGTATTTAGTGGACTGTGAACAGTATGACCTATGCCTCCTTTGCCCAATATGTGCCTGCGTCCTGCTAAGAACAGAAATATTCTGTTGTCTTGAGAATGTAACCAGCTGTTTTCAAGGTACAGAAAATACATGGAAAAAATCTCTTTCAGACACAAGTCCGTGGCTACTTAGTCAATCTAGGAGAGAGACTTCTGTTCAATTTGATTTGTTATCAAAATCTAAGATGGCCACGCCACATGGTGCTCCTTGAGGAATTTGAAAGATGCCCCTTATTTATTGCCAACCGCTATGGAGTCCATGGGCAGTGAAGCCACCTTGATCGCCTGGTGTCTGGGGGGAGAGATAGACAGGGCTTTTAAGGGGTCGTTCTCTCCAGGAAGCCTCTAAACAGGGGCCTAGACTAGCCTTCTTTCCTGGCATCTGGGGAAGAGAATTCCAGCCCTCCTCTCTCTTCAGATGCTTTTTATCGAACAATACAGAACACAGCACGATTGGGGGGCGGGGAGGAGATACAGACAACCAGATAGTTCACCGACTGGGCAGATCTGAAGACCAGTGAAGGGAAGTGCCTTTTCTTAGAGGCACCCAGGCTCTGTTTTTTTCTTCCAAATCTAAGCATTTGGAAAAAAAGCAAAAAAAAAAAAAAAAAAAAAAATTCAGTGAAATACCCAGATGCTTCCAAAGAGTGGGTGAGTGGGTATGTGGCTGAGCAAATACAGCATTGCCTGAATGTTGTGCTTGTCAATGAGTTGTGGCATCAGAGACAGCCATAATAAATTAGAGACCAGGCTAGGAATAGAACTAAGACTTCCTGATTCATAATCCAAGGTTCTGGCTCCTACACTGTCTTTGATTCCATAGGCATCTTACTGGCTATTCTGGGCTGGTCATGCTCCCCGCCCCCCCGTAAAAGAAAGGGACCTTTTAGCTAAAGACTTGGCTCCACGTCCTTCTGAATTATTTGATCTGGAGCCAGCTGGACTAGTATGAAATCTCATATTAGTGTTATACATTTTATTCGACAATAAATTCCTCATTCTAGACTTTCCTTTCTTAAAATAATATCCTGCCCAAAGAACCAGAAGTTTATTTACTCTCTTTTTTTCTTTCTTCACGAGCACTGAAGATTTTTCATTTGCATCGACAGTAAGCTAGAGTTGATATAATTATCCTCTGTCAGAGTTTCTAGGCAAGCTAAACAAAGTCAGCCTTACTTTTTTATCCGGGCGCATTTCAAGCTGCAACTTAGGTACAATGGGAGGTCAGAAAACAAACCAGCAACTGTTTCCTATTTGTCAGATACAGTCTGCTCAACCGCAAACTCTTGGTGTATTAGCTTTAATTAATAACATTTGCCACTACCATTTTACTATTAGGTGGTGAAGAGTGACAAGTAATATCCTCATTGGAAGTGGCTGCAAGGAATCTTTTCTGTTCACTCCCTACTTACCTCCTCCCATGTATGAGGCCTGGGAAGAAAATAGGTCTCTCCTTTGCTTGATTTTTAAATTCCAACTAGGCTTCCGAGCGAGCATTTCTGAGCTGGGGCTCTTTGTAAATGGCCCACAGAGCCTCTTGCATAGTTTCAAAGGACGTTTGTGCAGCTGGTCTTAAAAGAGTGCTCGGAAGAGGCAGGTGTGAACCAGGCAGAGAATTGTGTGGGCAGCGAATCCTCTGTCCAGGGACATATTCCTCCACTGGCTTCAAAGACCCATTTTTTGGGACTGGGATAGAATTTGTACCTAAAGAATTTGGTATGCCTTCTGAAACCG
Organism: Lasiurus cinereus; assembly: GCA_011751065.1. Taxonomy (NCBI): domain Eukaryota; kingdom Metazoa; phylum Chordata; class Mammalia; order Chiroptera; family Vespertilionidae; genus Lasiurus; species Lasiurus cinereus. The sequence goes on from JAAGEH010000046.1 coordinate 9,356,079, forward strand.
GTTTTCCCTTGAAGGGCTAAAGGTGGAGATGGACATTCAGGGTTACTTAATACATTTGAGAGCCACAAAGCAGTATCTGAAAATCCCTGCAGTGGTTTTTAAAACTTTTGTTTGTTTGTTTGCAATTCTCAGTAGTTCTTTTTAAAAAGACTTTATTGTTGAAAGTATTACATCTGTCCCTGTTTTTTTCCCCATTGACTTCTTATAACCCATTCACGCTCTCAATAGTTCTTTGCTTGGGTTCAGGTATTAAGGGAGACGGGACTTTTCCCTGGTGTGAAAATGTAAGAAAAATATCTATTTAACATTAAAATTCCATAAAATGTTTTTGGGAATATAATGAGGTCTTTCCTTTGCAACAAAGACATAAGTGAAATTTATTATTTTTTTAATAAAAATGGCTTCATTAAAAAAAATTGTCTCATATTGACTTGGGTTTGGTCAACTTATCTAGTTTTACCTCTCATCACTCTCTCTGATCTTGCTCCATGTTAGCTATCCTGTGGACCACCACACTATATCTCTTAATATTTGTCTTTAATTAGACTCGCCTTTTTACAGTTAAGGATGCACTTTTAATATATAAATGCCATATAGATCATCTTATATCTTTCTGATGCATATCAAGTTACAAAATTATAAAAAAAAAACAAATCCTTCTACTACGTGATTGTATTCTCCCACGAACCATACCATGTTTTGGAAAACGGTCTGCGAAAGAACTGAACTTCCTTTGGCTTCTCAAATATCCCATGTTCGCTCTCATTTGCATTTAGGATTGCCAATAAAAGTATAGCATGAGCAATTAAATTAAAATTGTAGAAAAACAAAACTATTTAATTTTGGCATATGTACAAATATTGTATGGGCTCTATTGCCTGGGACATATTTATACAAAACCATTTGTTGTTGTTGTTTATTTGAAATGCAAATGTAACTGGGAATCCTGTGCTTTTTTCGGAAAACTCTATTTTTGACCCATGTAATAATACTCCTTTGGCTTAACATACCTCCCTGCCTCAGGCTGTTAAAGGAAACCCTTAGTTTTAAGTACAATGTCACTCCAATGGAGAGATCTTTGACAAGGTTGTTTCCTTGAATGAAAGAACAGTAATTGCTGCTTAAGTTTAGTTACACAACTTCATTGAATGGAAATATTCTTTTCTCAGTACTGTATTCAGTGTTATAATCCTAGGCAAATCTAAGACTTGTCATTTTGCTTTGTTTTTTAGGAACAAAATAAATGGTGAAAAATGCAGGAGGCTGCGCTTCTGATCATATTCGCTGTCTTCCCCTACTGGAGATTCAGCCCCAATCCTGGACTTGGTGCTGACTGTGAGTTGAACTGGAGACCTTTCAGTGCACTGGATGATGCTCAACAGCTGAGCCATGGGCCAGGGCATATAGCATAAAACTCTTTAGGTGCCAAATAAGCACTATACATGCACACATAGCAAACTTCTGTATATCTACACTGAGTGACCAGATTATTATGCTCTCTGAATATATAATAATCTAGCCACTATGTGTGTGTGTGTGTGTGTATATGTGTGTGTATATATATATGTACACATATATATATATGTGTATATGTGTGTGTGTGTATATATATATACACACATATATGTGTGTGTGTGTGTGTGTGTGTCTGTGTGTATGTGTGTATGTGTATGAGGACTGGTGCATGAATTCGTGTATGGGTGGGGTCCAGCCAGCCTGGCCAGGGGGAGGGGACATGGGCGGTTGGATGGCCTGCCTGCTGGCCAAACACCTGGTCGAGGGGACAATTTGCATATTAGCCTTTTATTATATAGGATATACATTGAGTGGTTAGATTATTATGATTCAGAGATCATAATAATATGGCCACTCAGTGTATATTTATGCACATATACAGAAGCACAAAAGAAAAATCTGGAAGGATACCCATCCTTTTTTTTAAAAAAAATGAATAAAAATAAATGACTATTAAATTCCAGAATTATATATTTACTTTTACCATAAATATTTCTTTTATTGATATTTTTTCAATGATTACTAATTTAAAAAGGAATAACTAGTATGTAGTAGCTCTCTTACATTATTAAGCATTTCATGTGCATATTGTCTCCTTAATCAATTTTTAAAGTTCACAGGAGAACGGATGGGCCCCATGCTTTTCTGTAACCACTGAAGTACCTAGCATAGAGTGCACATAGTAGGACTCAATGGTATTTTTTGATTAAGTCACAATTAGTTACCTACTAAGACCCAATTTTCAATGGTCATCAAGATAATATTGCCAATCTCTAAGAGTTAAAGTTTCTAGAAGAAAAAAAGCAGGAATAGCTATAATGGGAACTTTTTCTCTTCAGAGAATTTTCAGATGCGCCGATTAGCAAATGTGTTGGCAGGAGAGTGGCTCATTGTTTGTGTCCTTATGAGACTTACAACTCTAAAACATCTTTGTGGTATAACATTTCTAGGGAAAGGCACATTTGAAAAATAGGCTTTTGCTTCCAAAATCTTGAGGTTACTCATCCTCCAATTCCCTGAGATCATTAAGACCTGTTTGTTTGCCTTTCTCTTGTGCATAAGGAAACCAAACAATGCCTTCTTCTTTCCCAGTATGGTAATAACTCAACCCAAATTTCTGCCTAGGGACTCTAACACACGGAAAAAAGCATTTTCCTTATCTATATTGCCTTGCTTGCTCTCCACAAAAACTATCCATATATAAAAAAGCCAGTGGCTGTTAGGACTGAAACAAATGGACTGATGACTGAATAGGCTGCAAGGGGTGACCAGGCCAGCAGGGAGTTAGTGAGGGATGACCAAATGACTGAACAGCAGGCAACCAGGACAGCAAGGGCGGGGCATTTAGGACCAATCAGGCTGGCCGGTAGGGGTGGGGGCAGTGAGTGGTGATCAGGAAGGCAGGCAGGTGAGCGGTCTCTTAACCAGCAGTCCAGGATTGTGAGAGGGATGTCCGACTGCCGGTTTAGGCCCGATCCCTGTCTAAATGGGCAGTTGGACATCCCCTGAGGGTTCCTGATTGGAGAGGGTGCAGGCTGGGCTGAGGGGACTCTCCCAATCCTGTGCATGAATTTTGTGCACTGAGCCTCTAGTGTACTCATAAAAGGGACCCAAAAGTTTGTATGATTTTTAATTCAAATGGTCAAATTAAATAATATGTGAGTCTCTTGCGGAGTTGATTTGCCCCAATTTCCTATGATGAGTAGTAATTCTTTGACTTATCAAGCATATAAACACAAATAAGTACAAGTAAAAATGTGACCAATAAGGTTTATGAATTAGAGAGCTTATGAGAATAGTATTAAATGGCATTTTAAAATGGGATTCAGGTTTTCTTAAAACATTATGGTTTAAAGTACACACACACACACACAAAACATATAATACATATTTAATGAGGGTTGGACCAATAATTAAAATAACTTTCTGTGTTTTCAAAAGGTGGGTTTTAGGACAATACAGTATCACTTTTCTCAGAAGCCCAAGTTAGATGAAATAGTACTTAGTGATAAAATTCTATTTTCATGGTAAATTAATAAAAAGTAGTAACTTGGAGCTATAAGGACCTTAAGTATCACACAATTTTCTTTTTCCTAATACAGAATTGTCTAAGATTAGTAATATCAAGAAACAATTGGCATCCTAGATTTTGACTGAAGGAGAAAGTAGCTAGAGAGAAAATTAAAATATATCCTGGAAAACTATACATGATAACTGCATACATGAGTTGACAGATGGGTATTTTGGCTACTGTAAGTCTCTTCTTTTTTAATTTTTAAGTTACTCTTGGCCCATTAGCAAATTGGCCAATTTACCTTTCTTTATTCCTGGTTTCTGGGAGGAGGCTGTATAAACTCCCTTCCCCCCACCCCCGCCATATTTATTGAACTACCAGAGACCCAGTGCATGTAATTTGTGCACAGGGATGTGTGTCCCTCAGCCCAGTCTGCACCCTCTCCAATCTGGGACCCCTTGAGGGATGTCCGAATGCTCATTTAGGCCTGATCCCACTGGGCAGTTAGACATCCCTTCACAATACAGGACTGCTGACTCTCAACTGCACACCTGCCTGCCTTCCTGATTGGCCCTAACTGCTTCTGCCTGCCAGCCTGATCACCCCCTAACCACTCCCTGCCAGCCTGATTGATGCCTAACTGTTCCCATGCCAGCCTAACTGCCCCTAACTACCCTCCCCTGCAGGCCTGGTCCCCCCCAACTACTCTCCCTTGCAGACTTGGGTTTCTCTCCAACTTCCCTTTCCTGCAGGCCTGGTTGCCCTAACTTTCATCCTCTGCCAGCCTGGTCATCCCAAACTGCCCTCCCCTGCTGGCCTGATAACCCGCAACTGCCCTCCCTTGAAGACCTGATCCCTCCCAACTGCCCTCCCCTGCTGGCCATCTTGTGGTGGTCATCTTGTGTCCACATGGGGGCAGCTATCTTTGACCACATGGGGGCAGCCATCTTGTGTGTTGGAATAATGGTCAATTTGCATATTACTCTTTTATTAGACAGGATAGAGGCCTGGTGCATGGATGGGGGCCAGCTGGTTTGCCTTGAAAGGTGTCCCGGATTAGGGTGGGATTCTCTTGGGGCATGGGGTGGCCTGGGTGAGAGGCCTATGATGGTTTGCAGGCCAGTTACGCCCTTTGGCGACCCAAGTGGAGGCTCTGAAATCTGGGATTTATTTATCTTCTATAATTGAAACTTTGTAGCCTTCAGCAGAGGCCAGGGCTGGCCAGAAACTTAGCTTCCTCCATCACCGGGGAAACCCAAGCCTCCTGCTAATTCTGTGGCAGCAGCCATTTTTGTTGGGATTTATTTATCTTCTATAATTGAAACTTTGTAGCCTTGAGCAGAGGCTTGGGCCGGCCAGGGTGTGAAAAAAGCTTGGCTTCCTCCATCACCAGTGAAACACATGCCTCCTGCTTGCTCCATAGCCCTAGCCATCTTAGTTGGGTTAATTTGCATACTTGGTCCTGATTGGCTGGTGGGCGTGGCTTATAAGTGTAGCAGAGGTACCGTCAACTTGCATATGACTCTTTTATTAGATAGGATATATAGAGAACACTGTGTTGTGTACAAGAGATCAAAATAATCCTCTCTTCTTTCAAGAACTTTATATAACATTAGGTAGACTGACATTCAAACAGCTAAAAGAAAATGGAATGAGTTTGTGTTTAATGTTAGAACAAAATTCTATTCAAGAAAGCAAACAAATAAACCCGAACAAAACTAAACAGAACAATTAGAAAAACAAAAAGGAAAAAAGAGATTCTATTCAGGGCAAATGGAGTAAGATTCATAGAGAAGACAAACCAAGTTAGTAAGACTCGGGAGACAAAAGGCATGAAAGTGCAAGGTGTGCTGTGATAATGGGACATAAAGCAGGTTAAAAAAGGTTTGCATTCTGATTGAGTTGAGGGGTGGTGTGAGCCTAGCTCTGCTGAAGTGTTGTGCAGAGCACAATGAAAGATATGCACTGAACACACCTAGAGATTTGTTGTATTGAATTGAACTGTATTGGTTTGCTTTACCCCTTGCACTTACCATGAATGTTATCTTTCCACCTTTTCTCTTCACCCACCAGCTCCCCTTTTCCAGATCTTCCTTATGCTATTTTTACAAGGAAAATAATTATGTCTTTGAAAAATAGACCGAAAGTGGGAAAAGAAAATGCACCCTTTTTGCCCTCTTCACTGTCTCTATTCCTGGCAGGGTCACTTCTGTATGGGGTCTCTGGTGATGCAATATTTCCTCTGTCTCAAGGTGAACCTAGATTTGCCATTTAAGTGACTTAACAGAAGTAGAGATGTTCTAGAAGCCGATGAGCAGGGTCCTCTGCTAGGTCAATAAGATTTCACCTTACTGTTCTTTGTGGCTAATGGTTAAGTCCTGATATAAAACATCCATGATGATATATTTTTACATATATCAATTTGCAAGACACTCTTGAAGCATTCTGGGACTCTTTAATCAGAAATAGCATTTCCACACCATTTCTGCTTTGTTGTGTGTCATTAGTCAATGTAACGAAATTCTATTCAAATGTTATTCAGCAACAGATGTTTGCTGAAGACAAAAAGCCAAATACATGGAAAAGCATGGATCTTTCAGTAAATCTGTCACCATTATTGATAAAATAATTGGAAGGACATGCTCTTCTATTGAAGTTAAAGGGAGGACTGGATGGTTTTATTCTAAATGTCTCCTTGTGGATTGAGAGTGTTAATCCATTACCGACTTAGAAAGTCCACCCAAGGGGAAAATAGGAATTATGATTTCTTTTTTTAAAGACTCTGTTATTTGTTCATCAAAATATAACCCCAATGCGACTTTTACTATAACTAAGATAATAGGAAGTAAATAAAATGAAACTAAGAAATGTTTTTATTCCATTAGTAAGCTTTTTAAGATGATCGTTCCTTATGTTATTGAAAATAGTAATAGTTCCATCAGACAGTTTCTAGGAACTATGGAAGTTAGAACAGAATAAAATTACTTATTGTCTTACTTGGAAAAACTTAACAGTAATGGTTAAAAAAGAGCTCTCTATTATTTGCCTTAAGATATTTAAAAAAATTATTAATGTGTTACATGTATACATATCTTCCCATTGCACTCTCTCCTCCCAGGCATACCCTAACCCCCTAGTGTCTTGTGTTCATTGGTTATGCCTATATGCATGTATACATGTCTTTTGGTTGACTTCTTATCTACCCCACCGCTCCCTAACCTTCCTGCTGTGATTTGACTGGTCAGAAATTAGCTACTTGATCGAACTAACCTGCTGTGAGCGAGTATTTATAAGAAGCAACTTGCGCATTTACTAACATCATGGCCAATGCATACCCAGTATAGATGGCCATCAATACAATACAGATGCGCTTATTGCTAAATGCTGTGAGGGAGCCAGTTGAGAGCGGTCCATGAACTCTCTCCCATCCCATGTCTAAGAACATTGCTGAAAAGCCCTCTACGATCTGAGGACACGCTCCTCCTCCTTCAGAGTTTCCAGAACACAACGTGCCACAGAAGAACAAGCCTTGGGAAGAAAGGGTCATTATCTCCAAGGGAACCAGGCGAGCGCCCCAGATGGGCGAATCAAGCGGCTGTTTCCCACAAACTCCCCGGCTCCTCTTGAGCACAGGAAGGGGAAGGAAAACCCTCTAAAAAAATTAACCACATGTTAGTATTGAAACGCTGCCAGGAACACAGACAGCCCTGGAGGGTTTGTCTCAAATCAATGTTGACGGAGCCGTGTGGTGGGTCAAGAGAATGGCACATCTTGCTCTCCGGGTTCACGGGACGGAGTATTTTCACTCAGCCCAAGAGGGGAACTCGGCAAACAGACAGACAGCGGTGGGAAGGGGACCAGCAGCACCCACAGTCTGGCATTTGCAGGTTAATGTACAGTAGACAGTGAGTCACTCTCTCAATCAGGCTCTCGTTTCATGGAAACCCTGGGAGGCAGAGGGGCTGAGCCTGGGCAGAAGGGGACATGGGGGATGACCAATCCTCCTGGTGGACAAAACTTGCATTTTGCTGAAATTTTTGAACGATTGTACCATGTTGTAGCAAAAGGTCACATTACCGTGGTCAAACTGACTGTCGTGGAAGGTACCTAATGCACAAACATCCTACGGTCCCCTAAAAACGATTTCTCCCCCGTTTTTGAATAGACCAATTGGATTGTGTACAAATAGAGTCCGTGTCCATGCTTAATGTTCCTAGTAACCATTAAGTAACAGTCAATTTTTGATAAAGGATTTATAGCTATTATGTAAATAAGCACTTAACATTAACTGTCAAGCAGTAGACATTCAACAAACTACTTCTCCCTTATTGTCTAAGTCTCAATAGCATTTTTTCAATGATAGGTGGCTATCTAGATGTGCAGGTTTTTTTTATTAGCATCAACCACAGTGGGAACTGCATACCAGTCTTTTTTAGTTATCTGAATACTTACTTCTATATCACAATAAGTACTTTCCTTTTATATCTCAAGTAAAATTCTTCCCACACACTTCTATATGCAAATGAAGCACAATCTCAGGCTCTCTGTGGCCTTTTCTCTCATTCTGTGCCATCTTTGTTTTGAGGATCGGAGAACTTAAAGCTTGAAGGAGACAATGAGACCCATCAGAGTGGCTTTCTCTTTAAACAGATAGGACAATGGAGGCCTGGGAGACGCTTCTGAGCAAGGACAAGGCAGGTCTAAGAATCGGTTCTTTCTCCTCTGAGACCTGTGTCCCACTGCTTTCCTCTGTACTTAGTATCTTACAGCAGCGGTTCTCAACCTGTAGGTCGTGACTCCTTTGGGGGTCCAACGACCCTTTCACAGGGGTTGCCTAAGACTATTGGAAAACACCTATTTCCCATGCTCTTAGGAACCAACACACCGCTCCTCGGTGTAGCACAGTGTAGCAATGTAGTTTACTGTTGTCATATGAAGACTGTTGCCCATGCTACACCACGATTCAAGACAAAATTTCATTTATTTGTAATTAGAAATAAATATTTCACAATATATAATTACATGTTGTTTTTGTGATTAATCACTATGCTTTAATTATGTTCAACTTGTAACAATGAAAATACATCCTGCCTATCAGATATTTACATGACAGTTCATAACAGTAGCAAAATGACAGTTATGAAGTAGCAACGGAAATAATTTTATGGTTGGGGGTCACCACCCCATGAGGAGCTGTCTTAAAGGGTCGCGGCATTAGGAAGGTTGAGAACCACTGCTTTATAGGGAAGGTCCTAGGTGTTCCTCTGCTTCCCCCAAACTTTGGCCCCTCCCATCAAGGTTTTTTCCGCAGCTCTAGGTCAGTTTCGGGCCCTTAGGGCTCTGTCCCAGGACTGTTCTGTTCTGTCCCATCCTTGAGGTGTCCCACACAAGGACAACAGACTCGGCTCCCAAGGATCACTGTAGTCTCCACCCATTTCTCCTTTCTTCAAACGAGCATCGCCGTTCTCCTGAATGCAACGTAATTCCACACCTAATACTTAGAACTGGATTTTCTTAACGTCTATAAAGGTGGAACAAATCATTCTTGATATGTTTCTGTCTCTGTTAGCTTGAAATATATGCTACTTTTCAGCTCAGAATTCACCCCTTTTCCTCCTTCATGTGGAAATACCATATTTATTCTCCAGGGTCTAATTTATTAGTCACTCTCTCTATGACTCCTTTCTTACTTCCTCTTCTCCCAGAATGAAACAATTCTTTCCCACTGCCCTCACAGGCCTTGTTCTCTTAGTCATTTTTGTCTATTTTCTTAAAAAAGTTGGTGAGATTCTTGGGGTCAGAAATAAATCTGACCTTTAAACAAACCTTTAAATTATATGCCTTTCTCTCGAGCGTTGTACAATTTCTGCTCTTATTATAAAGAAATTCAATTTAGGAATAATGTCTTCTTGTGCTTTTGCCCTCTCAAAGCACCTAATAAATGTTAAGTACATGGTAATCACGAGATATACCGACTGCTTGACAAGCCGGCTAGAAATCCAGTAGCAGATTTTCCAGTTTGGTCACAGAGAGAAAAAATCCCTTATGCAAATGACTTTTGGGAACAAGCGAATATGATTAAAATTTGGGGCTCAGGAAGGAAAGGCATTTAGTTTTTCTTGTTAGTTTTTTCATTTTAGCCATTTCTAGGTCTTTATATGGGTGTGAGCTGGTGTGAAAAAATAAGGTGGCGAAAGAGAACAGGAATGACAGAGGCAAACACATCCATTGGGTCCACGGAAATCACAGGGTGAGAAAGCACATCATTGGCAAGAGATGCTCTGTGTTCTACTTCACTCATACATTTTTCTTCAAGTGCACACGTGGCCCTACTTTAACATCCCCCTAATTGGTATTTGAGAATTTAATAGAGATTAAAAAAAATTGAGATGTTAATAGGCTTGACTTGAGAAATAGGAATAATCAAATAACTTTGTGAAATTCTGTTTCCTATGCGATTTACTTTCCATAATTCTTGACTGAAACATTGTAACGTCTACTTTCAGATTGAAAGCTTTGAGAACTCATGAAGTAAAGTTATATAGCTTTATTTAACTAAACATTTTTCATTCATCTCTGAGCACGAAACCCTTTTATCTACTTGTTTGTTTTTCTATTAGTTTGAGGAATGCTGACCAACTATTCCAGGGTGACCTGAGTTCAGAGGAGAAGTACACCCCAGGAGATTGTGGGATGTCTTCTCTCCATCTGTTATGTGTCTGAGAGGTAAGAAATAAGTTATCCGAGGCGAATTTCCTACAGGGTGGCCTTCCGAGTGGAAATGACCCCTGAAGAGCTCTCCGGATACTGATTGTAGCTCACGGCTGAAGGAAATCAATTTTAATAAAGCAGTGCTTCTCAAACTTAACATATATATATATATTGATTTCAGAGAGGAAGAGAGAGGGAGAGAAAGAAACACCAGTGATGAGAGAGAATCATTGATCGGCTACCTCCTGCACGCCCCCCCACTGGGGATTAAGCCCACAACTCGGGAATGTACCCTGACCGAGTCCAATCTTTTTTTTTTTTTAAATATATTTTATTGATTTTTTGCAGAGAGGAAGGGAGAGGGATAGAGAGCTAGAAACATCTATAAGAGAGAGACATTAGCTGCCTCCTGCACACTCCCCACTGGGGATGTGCCCATAACCAGGATACATGCCCTTGACCGGGACCTCTCAGTCCAGAGGCTGACGCTCTCTCCACTGAGCCAAACCGGTTTGGGCCCAAGTCCAATCTTGAGCTTCTTGTTCATAGGCTGATGGTCAACCATGGAGCCACATCAGCTGGGCAGTGCTTCTCACACTTTAATCACATACAGATAATTTGGAGATCTTGTTCCTGATTGAGTAGGTTGGCAATGGGGCCCGAGGTTTAGAATTTCTAATAAACTCTATGGTGATACTGATGATGTTGGCCTTGAGAAATTCTGTTAAGTTGCAAGGTAGTGGAATGCTGACAAAATGGACAAAACCATGGAGCCCTCATGGAGCCCTGGCCCATTATCATTCATGGGAAAGGCTGGTGCTTCCTATGCAAGGCATGCTGGAAAGAACAGGGCTGGAGGCTGAGGTTCTGCAATGCCATGTGTTTGTTCAGGCCCAGTTCTGTCTTTCTCAGGATCTGATCTCTGTTCTAGCTCGATCAGAGCCTATCGCACTTGAATGATGGGTGGTGGTGGAACTGCTTGCCTGCGCCCTGTCCTATCCGTGTTTTCCCGTGTTTGCCATTCTGGAAGGTCAGTGAGTTCTGCCTGATCATTTGCTCCTGTTTACTGGATAGTCTTTTAGTAAAAAATTTCTGAATGAAAGGAGAATGGTGAAGTGTAAGAAATACAATGAACAACATAAACTGATGAACAAAAATAGATCCAGAGACAGAGAAACATCAATCAGAATGTCAAACTTCAGGAAAGGTAGGGGATGATGGGGGTAAAGGGGAGAGATCAACCAAAGGACTTATATGCATGCATCTAAGCCTAATCAATGGACACAGACAACAGGGGATGGGGGCATGAATGGGAGGTGGGGAGTAATGTGGGAATAAGGACACATATGTAATACCTGAATCAATAAAGAAATTAATAAAAAGAAATTAGGAAATAGATAAGGAGAAAACTACTCATATTGTTCTTCAACAGGTCCTCCAGACAATGCTCCTAAGCCATCAATCTACACCCCTTTTCTCCTCTACCTCATCCCAGAGCTGTAGGCTCAGTTAGTATGGTCTCTCCCTTAGTTTACTCATCTGCCATGCTAAGTTCCTCCTTCATGCAAGAGCACAGGCTGTGGATCCATATATTTCCTTTCTTTATAATTCTTACTCAAATTTGAGCCGAACACAAGCTCTGCCTTCTTTATAATCCTTTCCTGATCACCCCAAAGCACATACTATAATACAACCTGTATTATTATTTGTTTGTTATTCCATTTCCTATATTCTTGTCTCATAGTTACACTCTAGGTTCTGAGGACAGGGGACATATCTTATTACTATTAGGTAAATTAGTTTTCTTTTCTTTCTTTCTCTTCTTTTTTTTTTTTGCTTCTCTAGGCTTTTCCATTTTCTGGTTTCATGTTTGTGGGCAGCAAAAAAAAAAAAAAAGACACACACACACACACACACACACACACAACACACACAAAACACTTCTCTGAAGACTTAGCTGATTTTTGAAATACAAACATTGGACTAATTTGTGGTTTTAAAATTTCTTAAAGACATAGAACCATTTCTTCAAAGAATATATTACACAGTAAACCAGTAGATGGAGGAGGTCAGAGTAGACTCTGGTAGGGCTGCAGGGTTACTTTGATCAGCACTTCTTAAATTAGAGAAAGCACAGAAGTTACCTGGGGAGTTAACTGGAAAGTCAAGTTCCCCTCTTTCCTACAACTGTGATTCTGGTCCAATAGGCTTATCTGAACAGTTAGATGTGATTGTCGAGATAAGGGGTCATCTGATTGTTAGTCTCCTAAGAGAAGATGCAGAAATAAAAAAGATCTGGGTAGATAAAATATGATGGCTTCCCACAATACTCACTATAGAAAATGAGTCCAAAGAAATAAAGTTGTTTTTTTTACCATATCTCCGAAATTCATAGGTAACATTTTATCATAGTTACTAAAGACCCGGGGCACAAAATTTGTGGGCGGGGATCATCCCTCAGCCCAGCCTGCACTCTCAAAATTTGGGACTCCTTGGGGGATGTCCAACTGCTGGTTTAGGTTCAATCGTGCAGGGATCCCAACAGATTGGGCTTACACCTGCAATCGGGCATCCTTCTTGCAATCTGGGACTGCTGGCTCCTAATTGCTTGCCTGCCTGCCTGATCACCCCTAATTGCCTCTGCCTGCCTAATTACCCCTAAGCACTCTGCCTGCCTGATCACTCCTAATCACTCTGCCTGCCTTATCATCCCTAAGCACTCTGCGTGACTGATCACCCCTAACTGACTCTGCCTGCCTGAGCACCCCTGACTCTGCCTGCCTGATCACCCTTAACCACCTCTACCTGCCTGATTGCCCCTAACCGCCTCTGCCTGCCTGATCACCCCTAACCAGTCTGATTGCCTCCCTGATTATCCCTTAGTGCTCGCCTGCCTGTCTGATCATCTCTAACTGCGCACTGGGGGGCTACTGGCTGGGTTGAGGGGCCGTGGTCATTCTGGTCTCTGGTCATTCTGCCATTTTGGTCACTGGGCTTTTATTATATAGGATTGTATTTGTCTATTTAAAGTTAGTAGTTTTCTGTTTCCCTATCAAATTTTCTAGTCAAAAATACCAAAATAGAAGTCACTGGGGGGAAAGGAGACATATGTAATACTTTAAACAATAAAAGAATTTTAAAAAACAACAAAATATCTATTTATTGGAAAGTATTCTTAGGATGATATTTCATGAAAATGACAGTAGATTTAACTTGAGATCGATCATCACATAGTTTCAAAAGGATACTAAATTTGACCAAATAAATCTATTTTCATATAGATTAATATTATTATTTAAATTAATAATTTTATTATTTTATTTTATTATTATTATTTTTATTAATCCTCACCCAAGGATATTTTTTACCACTGATTTTCAAAGAGAGTGGAAGGGAGGGAAGGAGAGAATGAGGGAGAAGGAGAGAAAGAAAGAGAGAGAGAGAGAGAGAGAGTGAGATATGGGTGTGAGCTGGTAGGATAGAGAGAGAGAGAGAGAAGCATCAGTGTGAGAGAGACTCATCAATTGGTTTCCTGCCATACCCTAATCCAGGGGTAGGGATTGATTGAACCTGAAACTCAGGTATATGCCCTTGACCAGCAATCAAACTCAAGGCCTAGGGTGCAGGGCCAATGCTCTAACAACTGAGCCCTGCTGGCCAGGGCCACACAAATTATTTTAGTCAACTGAACAGTACTATATTAAAAATGAGACCTGATTAACTATAGTCAGCTTCATAGCAGATATTTACTGTGTTTCTTTGGCTATAAGGAGATACACTGTGATTTAGTCTGGAATCAAAACAACACAAGAAAAATTAGTGTGAACAATTATCACAATATATCACCGATCACTAAATAATATAACACATCCTATATGCACTCATGCTAATAGGAAAGTTGGAATTCTCATTTGACCCTATAGTTTATAACTCCTATACTCACAAGTTTATTGGGTTAGAATCTGAGTGGTAGGGAGAGGGGCTCTTGCATTTCCAATTAACTTCCCAGGAAAGGCCTGTGCACTCTCTAATTTGGGCACTATGGATGGAGGTAGGTACCTGGGCTTCACGTAGGGAGCTTTATAAGATAATAACGCCTGGGTTCCACCTCCAGAGTCTGATATCATTGTTCAGGAATAGGGCCTGGGCATGTGAATTTTTAAAAGAATTAGAATTACTTTCTAGGTGATGCCAATGTTTAATCAAGGTTAAGAACCACCTGTATGCTCATGCAAGCACCAGGTAATATTTATATATGATATGTTTAACTAAAAATGAAAGCTATAAAAAAACAAATGGAGATTTAAGCTTGGAATTACTGCAGAAGTCTTTCAAATTGTTTTTCACTAAGAAAGGCAATGTTTTAGGTCAATTTCAAGGCTGATTTTTGCTTGACACCATTTCAGGCTGGAAAATCCCTTTCACCTATCGGAAGAGATATGGGTAATGAAGAGTGTTAAGGACGTCCATGAAAACACATGAAAAGGCTTACGATGGTTTTCTTGTCTTTTTTTTTTTTCAATTTTGGCAGCTAGGAGATGGCTGGTGAGATGTGTGAGAGTAATGAAGCTGTAGGGCAGAATCAGCCGCATTGATCAGCCACAGGTAAAGACATGAAAACAATGCTATGAAGCTGGCCTTACAAACAAAGGGCCGAGAAGAAAAAAAAACGCGTTCAAAGTAGCTGCTGGACGGTTGCACGGTCCCTTTCCCTTCCTCTCTGCACCCACCCTGCCCGGCCTCGCCTCTCCTTTCCCTCGAAGATAGGAGACACTAAACCCAATTTGTAAACTGAAAGCAAAGGGCCAGTTTAGAAGGAGAACTTGTTGACCGCATAGACATGTAGGGAAATGGATGGAGCCAATCTACTGAGGAGGAAGAAGAGACAGCTGAAGGGGGTGGCTGGGAGAGGCAAGGAGTCATACTGTTACAGCTGAAAGAAAGAACTTACAAAAAGGTGAGCCCATTTGGGGAGAAGACAGGAACTTGAGGCAATGATTGGACCATGACTATTTCTAATGTGAAATATAGAAAAGATGTAGGTGGCGGTGGTGGTGGTGGTAGGAAGGCAGGTTTCCCTGCGGAAAGTGCATCAGTGTGTGAGGGTTGTCCCCTGTAAGTCTGAGGAATGTGGTAGCAGCAATCTCTGGGATCGTCTTTCCAGGGGGAGAGGGTGTCACATTTCCACAAAGGAAACTTCTAGGCGTTGAGGTAGCACCAGGTCAGGAAAAAGTGCTCATTAAAGTCATTCTCACATCGCCTGAGCACACATGCCTGTCCCAGGTGTGAATAGTTACAACCAAGAGTGCTCTTCTGATTACAGTACCCTCTCCCCCACCTCATTCATGGGGTGTGTGTTCCAGGACCCCACTGGGTACCAGAAATCACCCACAGCCCCAGACTGGGTGTTCTCCTATGCATGCAAACCTCTTCTAGAGTGTGATTTATAAATTAGGGCCAGAAACAAACAGCAATAACCAATCATAAAATAAGAACCATGGCAACAATATATTGCAGTAAAGGTCGTGTGGATGCTGTCTCTCTTCCCGTCTCTCTCCAAACCCCTCCCTGTGCAGAACTCACATTTTCACTCACAGGCAGTGCTTCCCGCCTGGATCCTCTCCGGCATGTCCGCAGAGTGGCCAGCATTGGGCCATCACTAAGGAAAATGAGGTCCATCTAAGAAGGACCGCCCTACTATGTGCTGATGGGAGCTCCACCTGCAGGGCGGAGGCCCGGGTGAAGGGATGAGTCACGTCCGCCGCGAGAGGAGCCGCAAGTCTCGAGATTCCACCAGGATACTCAGGATGGCTCGCAAGGTCAAGCTTCTGAACTGTTATTTCAGGAATTTTCCATGTTAATTGCGACCAGGGCTGACTACAGGTAACTGAAACCATGGAGATAGAAACTGTACTTGTCAAATATCTAAATGATAAATCCAATGGTAAGTTGTAAGATGGTTTTATTTTATTTTTACTTATTTATTTTAATTTAAAATTTTAATTTATTTTTTTTAGAGCGAGGAAGGGAAAGAGAGAGAGATAGAGAGATAGAGAAACATCAGTGTGAGAGAGAAACTGATTTGTTGCCTACCAGGACCAGGGAACTAACCGTAAACTTAGGGATGTGCCCTGGCCAGGAATCAAACCCACGACCTTTTGGGGTTCGGACAACACTCCAACCAACAGAGCCACCCCAGCCAGGGCGTAATTGGCAAGACTCTTAAGTTTTCTTCTCTCAAAGTGACAAGGAACAAATTGCGAAATTTATCTAGAAAGGAGGCAGGCTGAATGAGATTATGTAATTATATGCAGGCTGTTATCTTCAATTATGGATGATGTCAGGGTACTTTGGTTTTGTAAATTTTACAAGTCACGCTCTGTTAAGGCCCCCCTTCCCCGAATCTTCTGGGAACAAAGGCCAAGAAAACACAAGACAATGGTTTTTTCAATTACTCTGTGTTCATGGAAGGGAGAAAGGAAGGGAGCCATGGATTTGATAACAAACTCTAATTTAATGTTGTAGTTTGACAAATGAGGATAAAGTTCCAGATAAGGCTTCCATAACTGGGTAGCAATAGAGTTGAGATAGAATAATGACTTCTAAGCACTGATGTTTTTAAAAAAATAGATTTCCAAAGTTTAAGATGTCACTCTAGATTTTAAAAATATACATATGAAACCTATATATAATATATGAAACCAATAATTTTAGTTTCCCCTTCTCTAGCCACACATGTATTACCATTATCTTTGCAGCTGTGAAAATGTGCAGGCCAGAGAGTACATGATGAGAATGTATTGAGAATGTGTGTATGTGTGTATGTGTGTGGGTATACAACGTGTGTATACGTGCTTGTAGGCACAAGAGAGATTGAGAGACAGAGGATGATGTATGTGGCTGAGGACTTTGAATGGGAATTGGTAGGATGACATTGAATTCCTTTACTGTTGTGATATTCTATCAATTGAGTCATTATGGAGTGTCTGTGGTGTGTAACATGCCATATAGGACTTGGGCAGGAATAGAAAATATACCTATTAAGTCTTGAGAATTCAAAATCCAATTACTTCAGCATCGAATAGAAATAAAAATCAATATTGATACATTGTCCAAGTGGGTATTAGTAATAAACTTAGGTTTATTTAAGAATAACTCATGTGAGCTTTTATAACTATTTCTTAAATTTATACTTGAACTTTTAGACTGTTTTATTAGACATAGAAACAAATAGGCATGAAATATAGATCAGAGAGTAAATATCCTGATTATTTCATACTTAGATATGGTCTTAGGTAGCTGAAAGTTTTAATACACTTGCTGTGGGTTGAGTTGTGTTTCCCAAAAGGTATCTTCAAGTCTTATGACTGGTATCTATGAATGTGATTATATTTGGAAATAGGTTCTCTACAGATCTCATGTATTAAAAAGAGATCATATTGGATTACAGAGGGCCCTAATCCAATGACCGGTGTCCTTCTACAAAGAGGGAAATTTGGACACTAACTTCTCTCAGACACTGAGAGAAGACATGATAGAGGCAGAGAGACAAGGAACACCGAGGTTGCTAACAACCACCACCAGCTAGTAGAGGCCAGGAGAGGTTCATCCCCAGAGCCTTCAGAGTGTGGTCCTTCTGCCACCTTGATTTTAAACTTCTGACCTCCAAAATGTGGACAATACACTTCTTTTGTTTTAGGCCACACAGTTTATGACACTTCGTTAAGCAGCCGAAGGAAACTAACGCATACATTTTCTGATACCCAGCAAAGGAATGGGGTGTTAGAACTTTAGTACAACTTTCTCAGTTATAAATGAAGAATTTTATGAGTACAGAGATAACTGTTACCTTCCCCAAACTGGTAAAGGGGAAGCGGGGACCAGAATCCAGGTATCTTCCTTCCTTCTCATCCTGTTATTTTTTTACATCTTGTCCAAATGTATGTAGGAAACATGTGCTCTATAAATAGAAATTGGAAAAAAAGGCCACTTCTCCTAATTTTGCCTTATTGTGTTGTTTTTTAGCAGGTTTTATGCTTGCCTTAAAAATCACATTATCTAAAATGTTACTGTCCAGTATTCGATATTCGATCACCTATCAGGACTAAACCTTGAATGGGAAAAGGATCAATATTCCAAAAGAACTGAACCTTCCTCAGTTGTCATTATGTTCCCTTTTCCAGACTTTCCCATAAAAACAGGTTCTTAGATTAAAAAATATATATACCCAGTGTCTGGACAGTGGGGGCTTTACAGATTTAAAAGTTCCTTTAGGAATTACTAAAAACCTTTTTAAAAGCGGATTTTTAACACACAGCAACAGGACAATGTGGAAAACAGACAAGCTAAGGAGGAAACGGTGCTTTCCCAGAACTCTGGTCCTTTGCTGCTTTGTAAGATCTGGTGCCACGTAAAAGGCGTTTGTTGCTAGAGTGACTTATTTATTTGGCACCTTGCCAAAATGCATAGGATATTTAAAAAAAAAAACAACCTCACATATTATCAGAAATGTGAGAATGTATTTAGTTACTGAATGCTCCCAGATCTGAGGCTTGACAAAAAACTTTTCTTATATCTTTGTACTTTTCTGGAGGGGAAGGGGAATTAGGGTTATGTGACCCAGCTGTTGGGTAAAAGGAAACTGAGCGTTCATTGTATAAAATATTCCATAAAAATCTGCATTTCTACAGATATACATTAAAATTTAGAGAGAACATAGTTTCATTTGTAGTCACCAGTCACCGAGTTTTGGTGCTGATCATCTCAAGTTTAATGTTTTACTGAAAGACTTTGCTTAAAGCCTCCCCCAAACTCAGTTTGGCCCGCTGAACTTCTAATTTGTCCCCACAGTGTACAGAACTGTCACCTCTCTTTGCCTTCTTTCCCTATTCAAGGCCATTCCTACGGTTTCTCACGTTGACGCGTTTGGACTTGAAGGCTGTAGCGAACAGACTCCATTTCCCCTTGAATGAAAATATTTATTGCTGAAACCGGTTTGGCTCAGTGGATAGAGCATCTGCCTGAGGACTGAGAGGTCCAGGTTTGATTCTGGTCAGGGGCATGTGCCTTGGTTGTGGGCACATCCCCAGTAGGGGGTGTGCAGGAGGCAGCTGATCGATGTCTCTCTCTCATTGATGTTTCTAACTGTATCCCTCTCCCTTCCTCTCTGTAAAAAATCAATAAAATATATTTAACAAAAATATATATATAAAAGAACATATTTATGAAGGTGAAGCGAAAAAGGGGAAGGAGAGGAAGGAGCAGTGGTGTATCTTAAGCCCGCTGCCTGATTTTCCTTAGAAATGCTGCCGGCTTGCTTTTAAGTCTATGTTGAGTTTTTTTGTAATTTTAGGACATGCGGGTGGATATTTTAGTCAAATTGAGTATCTTTTGAATGGTGAAATATGTCTTGTATATTCTTACAGTCAAAACACAGATTTCTATCTTTTACATGATCTAAGCCAAGTGAATCATTTTCACATTAAGTAATAAGGCCCCCTTTCTCATGATGAATTCTGTGTTTATTTCTTTCAACAAATCACATCAGCACACATGCATGACCTCATGTGATGGCTATGCCTGAGGCTTAGAAGATCCACATGCTTCAGTGTAGCAAGTAATATTGTCTCATTCTGGGGACTAGCTCTGGGGGACAACTGGGTAGAATCTTTTAGAACAGGGGCAGGGAATGTCTGGCCCGCGGGCTGTATGCGTCCCTGAGAATAATTTGGTCTGGTCCTGACGAGGCTGTAGGGGTGCGTTTATTAAATGTTGGACCAAAGATAGCCGGCTAATTTTTAAGTTGGTAATTTTGTATGGCCTGCGAATGATGTTGTAGATATCTAAATGGACCTTGACAGAAAAAAGGTTCTCTATCTCTGTGTTTTAGGATAGTCTGGGTGCTCCCAACCTATGAAATTCTGCCAGCAAAAACCTCAGGTCAGAGATGTAGTGCAGATTTACATTTACATTTAAATACCAGCATCAGGTGACTGAATGGGGTGTCTAAAGGCCATTTGATACGGACTCAGCATCTAAGCAGAGTTATGCCTGCTTTAGACAAACAAGTCCCCGAACTGATTTTAAGACTCTCCAGGACAGTTTTAAGATTCTTAAAATGTTCTGAGGAAGAGTGAGCTCCTTAATAATTTCTGTTGCATATTGACTTGTTCTTAGCTTTCATATAAAATTGACCTTTTCCCCCATCTTCAATATTTTTTTCTGATGCAGTGGCCCTCAATCTTGGTTACACATTAGAGAGATCAGGAGAGCTTTAAACAAACCGAACACCGATACTCAAACCCCACGCATCAGATTAAAGTAGAATCTCTTTGAGATCTCTAGTGCTGGTATTTCTAAAAGCTGCTACCAGATTCGAAACCACTGTTTCAATATATGGTCTCTCCTGGTAACAGGTGTGTAATGTGACGGTAGAATTAGTATCATCGTTTTTTATTTTTTATTTTTTAATCAAAAATTGCCCTACGTCATTCTTAGTTGTCTCTCTGGAGTCACTTTTCAACCTAACAGCAGGGATGATTGTTTTAAAACAACCCAGTTCATGTTAGATCCATAACTCATAACACTGCAAAGGCTTCCTGTCGCTCAGAACCCACATCTACTGTGGCTCAGAAGTTGTGAGCTGGCCTCTCGTGATGACCACATCCTCTACCGTTCACGCATTTCTCATGTCAGTCTCCTCCCACTGGATTTCCAGATGTTTTTCCAACATGCTAAGTGGAGTGCCTCTGACAAGAAAGTTCTTCCTGGAGACTTTCACAGGCTGGCTTCCTCATGTTTTCACATCTTTCTATGCTTAAATGTCATCTCCGAACAGAGATGTGACCTTTCTCAAACAGCCACCTCCCTTCCAGGATTACTCTCCAGCCATTTACCCTGACTCACTGCACTTATCAAAATACACACAGCACCCTTTCAAGCCAGAGGCTGGCAAACTCTTTCTCTAAAGGGCTAGAGAGTAAATATAGAAGACTTTGCTTGTCAAACAGTCTGCTGTTATGGTGCCAAAGCAGCCATAGATGATACTAGTATGCAAACAGATGAATGTGATTGAGTTTCAATAAAACTTTATTTATAAAAACAGCATGAAGGTCAGATTTGGCTGGTAGGAGGTAGTTTGCTGGTCCTTGCTGTACAAGTGAGATTCTTATAGCTATTTGGATTTAGGTACTACATTTTCTGTTACTGATAAAACATTTCCATTAAAAAAAATTCCAAATTAATAATGCACATGAGGGTAAATCAGCAAACTTTAAGTGTAATTAGTATTTGGGCCAATCCTGTTATTCTTTCCAATTATAATGGGAGCATATAGTTTGTATGCTCTTTTTGAGTCAAAGTCCTTTGAGAGATAAAACCCAAACTTGTTCTCCAGTACTTTGGGGATCTGTAGCAGATGTGACATTAAAGGACTTCAGGGAATTGTTTGAGATGTCACAGAAAAAAATGATACATTATCTTCTGAGTACTATTAACCAGCCGCCAGAATAGCCCATGGTGCCTGTCTTCCCTAAACCCAATTAGTATGGGAAAGAATGTCTTTCCTTCCATAATTCATCATTGATGAGGATGCTTACGACAGCTTTAAACACAATCACACAATAGAAATGATTTTTTTCTGGACCATCAGATTTTTGAACTTATTCTAAGAATATCCTTCCCAGCAGAAGAATGAAATAAAAATAGTTCAGTGATCCTCAAAGTGTATTCAACTGATCATTGGATCTATGAGATGCTAATATATATTAGGATGGAAAAAGCCTTTGGTCAAATAAATTTGGAAAATGCTACTTTCTGTACTGCAGGATTTTTAGAACATCCATGGCTACTTTGATCCATTATGGGTGTTCAAGAAAATTCATAAATACTCTAGCTGGAGTTCATTCATTTTTGATCATAGAAACCTATCTTACTTATAGTACATCTTACAGAAATAGGGTTCCATGGAATCTATCTTGAGAAAAACTATTCAATCCTAAACCCACTGAAAGTTATGTAATAACTTTGGAGATTTCTTTGGTATTATCAAATTTCACAAATGCTACTGATACACATTGCTTTGTTTATTATTATTATTATTATTATTATTATTATTGTTAGGGAACATTTAGTAAATATAAATAGAAATATAGTTTGCCTATAAAAATCTCAACATTCCTGTCTCAGCTCTGGTTGACTTGCTATTTATCTCAACCTAATATCTTTACCCTTCATGGCCATTGCAAGCTTCAAAGGCAGATGAAGTTCTAGACTACTTAGTTCTTATTTATTTACTTACTAGATGCCCGGTGCACGAAATTCGTGCATGGGAGGGGATGTCCTTCAGCCCAGCCTGATCCTCCTCAAATTTGGGACCCTGTGAGGGATGTCTGACTACACGTGTAGGCCCTACTTGGATTGGGCCTACACAGGCAGTAGGATATCCCTTTCACAAGCCAGGACTGCTGGCTCCCAACTGCTCACCTGCCTGCCTTCCTGATTGCCCCTCACTGCTCCTCTGCCAGCCTGTTTACCCCTAACTGCCCTCCCCTTCAGGCCCAGTCACTCCCAATTTCCCTCCTCTGTTGGCCTGGTCACCCCTAACTGCCCTTCCCACAGGCTTGATCACCCCCAAATGCCCTCCCTTGCAGGCCTGGTCCCTGCCAACTGTTCTCCTCTGCTAGCCATCTTGTGGTGGCCATCTTGTGTCCACATGGGGGCAGGATCTTGTGTCCACATGGGGGCATCATCTTGTGTGTTGGAGTGATGGTCAATCTGCATATTACTCTTTTATTAGATAGGATAGAGGCCTGGTGCACGAGTGGGGGCCAGCTGGTTTGCCCTGAAAGGTATCCCAAATCAGGGTGGGGGTTTCCTTGGAGTGTGGAGTGGCCTGGACAAGGGGCCTGTGGTGGTTTACAGGCTGGCCATGCCCCCCAGAGATCCAAGTGGAGGTCCTGGTACCTGGGATTTATTTATCTTCTACAATTGAAACTTTGTAGCCTGGAGCAGAACCAAGCCTTCTGCTCCCACAGCCATTGAAACTTTGTTGCCTTAAGTGGAGGCCTGCCAGCCAGGGTGTGTGGAAAGCTTGGCTTCCTCCATTGCCAGGGGCAACCCAAGCCTTCCTCCTCTCTCTGTGGCCATTGCCATCTTGGTTGGGTTAATTTGCATGCTTGCTCTGATTGGGTGGTGGGCATGGCTTGTGAGTGTAGCAGAGGTAGAGTCGATTTGCATATTACTCTTTTATTAGATAGGATATTGATTTCAGAGAGAAAGGGAGAGGAAGAGAGAGACAGAAACATCAATGATGAGAGCGAATCATTGATTGGTTGCCTCCTGCACGCCTCCCCTCTGGGGATCAAGCCCAGGCATGTGCCATGAGTAGGAATTAAACATGACCCCCTGGTTCATGGGTCAGCACTCAACCACTGAGCTACACTAGCCTGGCTAGATTACTTAATTCGTAAAGAATTAAGTGAGATTAATTAGGGGCATCAGGCAGGGAGGCAGGTGAGCAGTTAGGGATGATCAGAGAGGCAGGTGAGTGGTTAAGGGCAGGCAAGTGCTTAAGGGTAATCAGGCAGGTATGCAAAGTGGTTAAGGGTGATAGGCAGGCAGACAGGCCGGCAAGCAGTTAGGAGCCAGTGATCCCAGATTGTGAGAGGGATGTCTGACTGTTGGTTTAGGCCTGATTCCCCTGGGTCCCAGATTGTGAGGGGGTGCAGGCTGGGCTGGCCTCTAGTCTGTATATAATTCTGTCCATTACTTATTTTCCAGGTCACTAACTGTTTCTTCCGCTGGTTAAATCTTCTGTTTAATATCATCTATTGAATTCTTACTTTTAGTTGTAGTTTTTACACCTAGAATTTTCATATGATTCTTTTTATGAATGGCACATGAATTTTATGCGTATCTCTGTTAAAATTTTCTACTTTATTTTTAGAAATTATTAATCATTTTTTAAAAGTCCATGACCAGTAACTCTACCGTATGCTTGAATAATATTGATCATCTGTTAGAAATTCTGCATAAAATATTGTAGAGATTCTGGCTAATACAGGGGTACCTCGAGATATGAGTTTAATTTGTTCCGTAACCTTGAGGTGTGGGAAACTATGAGACGCTCTAGTCTCAGTGAACTGGTGGGTCATGTGCAGCTGGCCGATCCACGTGATTACTCCTATCTCAAATGTTGCTCGTATTTCAAAGCAAAAATCGCTCGCTCGATGGCTCATATCTCAAAAATCTCGTATGTTAGGGCACTCGTATCTCAAGGTACCACTGTATTTTCTCCCTCCAGCGAGAGTTTAGCTTACTTCCTGGTAAACAGCTTTGGTGGGAGGTCAATAGTATTAATCAATTAGGAACTGAGTTACCTTTTGCCTGGGTTGAAGTCTTGATCAGACCTATTCTCTGGTTCACTTTGATTTCAATCGCACTGCTCTCCAGGGATCCCCCAGAGCCTGAGCGTTTAGCAAATAACTTCTTGGTTGGACCTGAACTTCAGCTTGTCTCTGAGCTCCAAGTGACTGCAGAAACTGCCCTTTGGCTCCCCATTTTTTGGTCCCACACAGCCTTAGGATTTACTTATTTATTTTTTATTTTTTAAACATATTTTATTGATTTTTTTACAGAGAGGAAGGGAGAGGGATAGAGAGCTAGAAACATCGATGAGAGAGAAACATCCATCAGCTGCCTCTTGCACGCCCCCTACTGGGGATGTGCCTGCAAACCAAGGTACATGCCCTTGACCAGAATCGAACCTGGGACCTTTCAGTCCACAGACTGATGCTCCATCCACTGAGCCAAACCGGTTTTGGCAGCGTTAGGATTTATTAATATCTTCAACGCAGCCCCCTGTGTACCAGGGCTACTTCCCCGTGCCCCTTCTCCGTGGATCACATCCTCTCATGTCCTGGCTGCCAGGACAACCCAGTGTTGCCTCTTTCTAAGCTCTGCTGCCTTCTGGCCTCTCCGCAGTGGCTCTCTGTCTGGCTTGCCTTGTGAAGTGCTTGAGAGGACAAGACAATATTCTGGGAAGAAAGGCACCTCACCATATGCGAGGAGGCCAGCTCTCTGCAGGCCCTTTTATTCTTGACGTTTTAGACTTTAATTTCTATCTGCCCCAGTAGCTCTCTGATAGAGAGATTTTGGGGTGTGGGTTTTTTGGTATTTATTTTGCGGCATTACTATTAATTTTGGTGGGAACATTGGCTTGTTAGGAGCTATTCTGTCATGGCCTGAAGTTGACATCTATTTGATTTTCTTTTAAAATATATTTTTATTGATTTTTTACAGAGAGGAAGGGAGAGGGATAGAGAATTAGAAACATCAATGAGAGAGAGACATCCATCAGCCGCCTCCTGCACGCCCCCTACTGGGGATGTGCCCGCAACCAAGATACATGCCCTTGACCAGAATCGAATCTGAGACCTTTCAGTCCGTAGGCCTACATTCTATCCTCTCAGCCAAACCGGTTTCAGCTATTTGATTTTTTAAAAAATTGACAGATTCTCTAGACTCCATGAAAATCTGAGAAATTAAACTCTCTGTCATAGTTCCTTCTGACCAGCCCATTCATACATGTATCAATCTGACCTTTCAAAAGAGCATATACATGCTGAATCCTAAAATGTATGGTAAAAGGATACTTAAAACATAAATAGATATATTATTTTCAGAAAAAAATTACTAGGAAATAATGAATCTAAGTAGGACAAAAACAAGATCATAAAAATACATGGAAAAAGAGAAGAAATTATTTGATATTTTACAGAGAGTATTCAAGTAGTTGGTGATCTTTCAATACCTTTATTTTGGACTGGTTTTTATAGAGCTTCAGGTGAGTCAACATTAGTAAAAGTGGGAGGAAAAGGCAGACAGCACAGTATTTAAGCTATGTGGAAGTCAAAGCCTGTCTCCAAGATGGTGGAGTGATAAGGGACTTAATTAACTTAAAAAAGCAATGGGGTCTGACAGATGACAATGCGATGTAAAACATCTTTTTTATCTCCAGGGCGGCAGAAAACAAACCGGAAGGATAGTTCCACTTAAGGCTGTTATTTGTGAGATTGATTATAAAACTTTAAATGTAAACTCCCTAAATTAAATCACTCAGTCCACCAATTCCACAATAAAAGTGGAAGAGCTAGAGCATTTATGTATAAAGTCATGTATTCTCCAACTTCCAGGTTTAAAGAAATAAAGAAGAAAGGCAGGAAGGCTGGGAGGAAGGGAGGGAGGAAGGAAGAGAAGGGAAGTGGAAGAGAAAGAAAGCAGAAAGGATGGAGAGAGATCAGTGGAGGGAAGGAGGGAGAGTAAGAGAGAGTTAACAGTTCATAGTTAGACCTCATTGCATGCGCTTGGTGTTTTTCCACTTCTGTCCAAAAGTCAGTAGACAGTTGGCCATAGATTGCTATATTCATTACATTTTTTTCCCCCACCAAAAACAGAAAGCAGAATTATTGTGGAGGAGAGGTGGGAGGGTAAATGAGTGATCTGAAGAAGGAAGCAGGAAGTCTTAGGCACTAACACATGCCTGTATTTCTGAGACAAAAGCACAAATACACCGTCTGGATCTTTCCAGAATCTGTAAACCAGAGAACGAATCAACAGCTGCAGAGCCTGGAGTATTTGACTTTTCACTCTAAACCCAAAGGTATAAACAGAGGCACAAAGTAAAGGCACCACCAATTATTAAAGCCGTCCCACAGACAACCCCAAAGAGCAGAACATCTGGCTAATTCCACAAAAGCCACAGTAATGAGCAGAGACGGAATTAGTATCTGTGACATGATGATGACTGCAGACTTAACTAGACATTATTGTAGGGAGGCCTCTTCCTTAAATGATATCATCCTACCCTGAGGTACAGCAGCTGTAAAGACGGAAAACAAAATAAAATAACCCAGACATCCCTCTTATTTCTAGGTTAAAAACCCGAGGAATCTGCATCCTCAGCATCTAAGAGTTTTCCAAGGAGCCAAAATTAATTCAGCATGTCTATTTGCTACCGGGAGATACAGAGAAATGCACATTTCCAACCCTTGTGCCCATATTTAGTATGCTTCATTTCTAAGGAAGGCACCGAGAATCCTAAGGAGTTATGAAATGGTTTAAGTCATTACTGCACTATATAATTGTTGACTGAAATAGTGATTCAGCCATTGGCAAAATTGCTGACATACAGATTTGCTCCCTAAGGGCTGCGGGAAGAGATTTAATAGTATATTCATAACAAATCAGAAAAGTCGCATCAAAACTACCCTGGCTGGGTAGCTCAGTTGGTTGGAGCATTGTCCCATACACCCAAAGAATTGCAAGTTCTATCCCCAGTCAAGGACATACAGGAGATGACTGATTTGATATTTCTCTTTCCTTCCCTCTCACTTCTTCTCTCTAAGTAAATCAATGGGAAATAACCTCAAGTGAGTGTTAAAGGAAATAAATAAAAAGCAAAGAACTTTTGACTTGTTCTCTAAACATGAAAAAACAAAACAAAGTAAAAAACTCCAGTGACTGGAGAGCTCTAAATTAGGTTTACAGTATTCAGTGAAAGAATTGTACAATTCCCTCAGAAGAGAATAAAAAATAACATGGGCGAATGTTCCAGAGTTGAGAACAGAGAGACACAAAAAAAAGGTGGTAGAAAGTAACATTTGCTCTCATTATCAATGCCATTTCTATCTTGCTCATCCTACTGTCAAGATACCCCTTAAGCAACAACCCTTAGGAGATGTAAAATATAGGAAATAATGTTTCAGCAGGATTGGAGCAGAAGTTAATCTCATGAATAATATACTATCTACTTTGGGACATTTAGGCAAGTGTTTTCTTTTTTCTGTTATTTTCATAATTTGAAAAATAACAAATAACACATTATTTTCATCTCCTGATTTCCACAAAATCTTACCAATGGGAAAAGTTATTTGAAATCATAATGTGGTCATGTTCATTTAGACATGGTTATATTTTAAATCATCAGACACTGGAGGCAGAAGCCCTGGGCTCTATGCAAATTAAAAGAAAAAAAAATCAGAGAAAGCAAAATCTTAGGACCCAGTTTTTATATCTCTTGTGATTTTAAGACATTCCTCCTGCCGAGACCGGTTTGGCTCAGTGGATAGAGCATCGGCTTGCGGACTGAGAGGTCCCGGGTTCGATTCCGGTCAAGAGCATGTACCTTGCTTGCGGGCACATCTCCGCAGTGGGGCGTGCAGGAGGCGGCTGATCAATGTCTCTCTCTCATCGATGTTCTGACTTTCTATCTCTCTCCCTTCCTCTCTGTAAAAAAATCAATAAAAAAAAAAAAAGAAAGACATTCCTCCTAACTTTTACTGTGTCCATGGTTCTAGCCTTCTCTGCATTAACTGACATTTATGCTAGGAGTCTTGACTTATTGGCAACTATTTTTCCAGATGTTGATTTTTGGAATTAGAATGCAGTTTATTTTCCATCCCATTAAGGATCACCCTGGAAGTCGACTCATCTCCAATACTGAGATTTAAACATATGCTGGTTTCTACTAACCATTTTCTGTCCATTCATTGAAGTCTGTGCACATCATGTAATTCTTATGTGTTCTTATTAGGTTTATGATTTATGATACAACTTTTTGGTGACACTGAGTAATATCTATTAGGCATAAATTAAGTGTGGTTTAGGTGAATGAGTGGGTGTGGAGAATTGGTTTGCCATGCATGTTAAAATATTATCTACTTCCTGACCAGATTCACTTCACCAGTAAGTGGTGGAGATGGGATTTTTGTTCAGACAATCCGACTACAGAGCCTTTGCTCTTTACAACTTCTCAGTACTGTTTTAGAAAAGAAAAAAAAAATTGGCTTACCAGACATTAGATCTTTATGTCTCCCTGGTGATAAACTTTATAAGAAGAGATTTTTCTTAGATTTTATCAACTTTTGTGTATGCGCAAGATTGGCTGAGATTTAAGTTACAAGATGATATAAGAACACCTTTTCTAATACTTGCTGCCTTTCTGGAGTGGAATGTGGTGTTATGGTTATTTGTCTTTTGTTTTCATTTTGATGTGCGTATGTTTTTAGATAGACCAGCTAAATCTGTATGACGGATTCTATGAGACTCGGGAAAAAACTAATCTCAAACATTAAAATACCCTGCCTGTTTATTTAAAACATTTCAGAAACATATATGCACACTCTGTGAAGCTTCTGCATGTGGAAATTCTCCTAAACTTTGTCCCCAGGATCGTGAAACATGTGAGAGACTGAGGATTCAGGATACTGGCAACTCAATGTTAATAAAATTTGGACTCTGAAGAGCACAATTTTGAAACAAAACTCATCTTGGCAAGTGCTTCTAGTCGACTTGGTCACCATCAGTAATTATGGCTGGGTAGGCCTCTTCCCAGGTGACTCAATCCCCTTCGCTCAGTCTATAGTATGTCACTGTGGGTATCCACTTACATTCACTTGGAAAAGTGTGGTAATGAATCATGAAGTCCTGGAATAGAAGCGTATTTTCAAGTAACCTTCATGGGATTTCCCAGGGATAGTTCCCAGGGATATGTTCTCTCCCGTGTCTCCTAAAAATGTCCTTTTGGAGAAGTGTCTACTTCCTCCCTCGAATTATGGTACCCACCCCTCCTTTATAGTGTTTATTGCTTAATTTTTTCCTTTTAATTTCAGGAGCATTCTTTCTTGGTTTATAGCATTTTCGGGGCAAATGTGCAATGGCAGATTTGGAAACCAGGGAAACACCATTGTGTGTGTGTTTTTAGATCATTTTCTGGAGCAAGGTGGGTTTGGGGGCATGTGTGCCCCTTTAACTATTTTGTTCTGAGGCCAAGATGAACCCAGGCTACTGGTACCAGTTTCCAGGCATTACATGGATTACCAAGGAAGTTGATTTAATGAGCATCTTGTACCTTATAAGCCACAACCATTCCAGAGGTTAACCTTCTGAGGCAATTAAGAAAAATCAACCCAGTATTGTGAAATAACCTAGAATCAGAGATCACTGGGTTTGACAAAGACTCTTTTTATGTAGGAAGCTAAGTATACAGTTGGATTTAAGTAAATAATAGTCTTTGGAGATGTGGAGATTGGCACATAGCTCAGTTCCAATGAAGTTGATATATAATGAGAAATCAAGGTCACCTTTGCCTTTGCAAAGGGCAGAACAAGGAAGGGGCATTCTGGAATTCAAGGAACAATATCTCCATTCTCAAATGAGGGAAAATTGTTTCTAAGAGGAGGTTGTATAGATATTTATTTATACCAAGAAGGGCAATTTTCAAACTTGATTATTTACCTGATATTGAATGCATCATTGGCAAACATAGGGCAAGACTTAGAAATCTGCCACCGGATAAGTCAATTCTATGCCATCCATCCCTTGGCATGCTAGTGGCAAGTTGCGATGTGATGGAAAGAAAAATCAGAATGTCCATCAAGAACATGGGGGAGGAGAATACTATCAAGATTAAGAAAACTTTTCAACTTCGTGATAAGTATAATTTATAATACCAGATTATAGGTTTTCCCAATTCTACACTATTGTGGAAGTCTCTGTGCCATTGGACTGTCTATTTTCAGTCACTGAAATATCATAATTTATAGCTATTTTGATATCATTTTCTTATAAATTTATGAAAACATTTTTAAAGCCAAAGAGAAAGTCTATAATGAAACACATTAAACATCAGAGGTAATGAAAATAAGCAGGTTTGTTTAAAAATAAAATTAGAATGAGAATTTGAGAAGTAGATTTATTTTTAAAATTGAACACTATATTTTGTGAACATGTTTTCTTTTCCTAGTATAAAACTTGATATTTTGATGACTTCATATTTTAAAACTGAAAAGTTTTCTTAAATAAGTTTTAAAAAATTAGTGCCCATGACAATTTTTTTCAAATAAAATTATAATCACAATAAAAATAAAAAATCTACATATCTATTTCAATTTTAAAGATAACTGAGATAAAGGAAAGCATAGAGTAAATATATTTGCCTGGTTTAGGTTACAATGAATTCACTTATTGACTTTTTAATCCTCATCCAAGGATACTTTTCCATTGATATATATTTTTTTAGAGAGTTGAAGAGAGAGGGAAAGACAGAGAGAATTGCTATTTCTCCTGCACACCCCTGACCAGGGCCTGGACCAGGGAGGAGTCTGCCACTGAGAAATAAGCCCTTGACCCAAATCAAACCTGGGACCTGTTGGTCCCCAGACCAGTGCTCTATCCACTGAGCCGAACTTGCTAGGGATTTCTTAATTAGACTTTATTGATATTAAGCCTGACTTGCTTTTAGCTGAATCTAGCATCTAATTTTGTTCGAGAGTCTTTAGAAATCTCTCTATATAAAAGCCCAGTGACTGTTATGGCACAATGACCGGAACAACCAGCACGACCAGTCACCATGATGTGCACTGACCAACAGGGGGCAGATGCTCGACATATGAGCTGCACCTGATGGTCAGTGCGCTCCCCCAGCAGGAGCACTGCTCAGCCAGAAGCTGGGTTCACGGCTGGTGATCGCAGCGGTGGTGGCAGGAGCCTCTCCTGCCTCCACCGCAGTGTTAAGGAATGGTGAGCCAAGCTGATTGGGCCTAAACTGGCAGTTGGACATCCCCTGAGGAGTCCTAGATTGCAAGAGGGTGCAAACCCAGCCAAGTCCTCCTACCCCCTATGCATGAATTTCATGCGTCGGACCTCTAGTCTTACATAAAAGATGCAATAAGCCTACAGCAATCTATGAAGAATTATCTAATAAAAAAGTTAAGGTGAATTAAATGTTTAAAATAAATCCTTTTTCTCGATACATATATATTTCTTTATAAATACGTTAAAAATGAAAAGTTAGTTAATTTCTGAGAGATGTACTAGATCATAGTTATATCTATATTGGCCCATAATTTGACCGATTCTAGCAGTTATATCTGTTCTAGAAATGAAGCATCACACAGTGAGAGTGAAAGAGTTACCAATGCATGTTATTCTATGGATAGCTGGAGGAGATACTGAAACATTTTCTACTCGATGTCAGAATATCCAGATATTCTCATGCCAAATTGATGAGGTGACTGCTATAATTCATAAGTTTCTTAACTTCTCAACCATTTGTTCCTTTCCAAATGAGTTCACACTCATTACCTCTCTTGTCCTTCAAAATAACACTATTAGGGGGAGCACTAGCCCACATCACAATGAGCCTCTTGAATATTTTCACCAGAACCAAAGGATGAAATGCTTTCAAATTATATATTTATTGGTAAAAATAAAGAGGACTGTAATATAATTATATATGTATGCAATTACTGAACCGGATTCATTTTATCAAAAAGATTAATAGAGCAGTAAGTCATTTATAGATAGTCCTGTTTTCACAATTTTGAAAGTAGAAATTTGCTCATTTGTTGAGTTTACTAATAAAAAAAGGTGGCCCAGAATATGTTAGTCAGATAGAAATGTTCACAAAGTCTAAACTGAGGAGCCAATTCATCGGCCTGGTTTAAGGAAGCGTATCTCACTGGAAATCTCATGACTGTCCTCAAAGGAATTTATAGACATACCACTGGCCTGGCTAGGTTTTCTTTTTATTCAGCTTCCTATAATTTGAAACTCAATACTACTTAATTACCATTGTTGAAATGTTATTTTATAGTTAAATTTAATTACAAAGAGGCCTTCTTTATCTGCTAAAATACGTGTTAGAGCGTAAAAGACAATGATTTCTGCTCATTGTTTAAGCCAATAAGTACATTCTGGAGTTGCAAAATATGACTGCCTCCCATTTTCTTCATGTCCACTTAGCTAACAACCAAAACTTGAGAACCCATTGTAAAACCCATCTTAGAATATTAAATTATCTTATTGCATGTGCCAAGTTTATAAATCTTTCTCATGGTTGAATGGTAAAATTAAAATATTTTAATTGCCACTATGCTAGTATTCCTTGGAGATGGCCGTTTGAAAAGAGTGGTGAAAAAGGAAGAATTATTTTTTTGGACTACGTGCAGTTTGGCTTGTTCCTGTAGTTACAGAAAACAAATGTTTGTCCAACAAAATGCTGAGAATCGCGTCTCCTGGGAGACTTATACAAGGTCATAGTTTCGTGAGCATAAAAAAGATCTTGTAAAAGCAAACTAACATGTAATATGAGAAAGTAAAGAAGTGGTTTGGGGAAAATTTTGATTCTTTTGGTTGAAATATCTATTAAGAAAAAAGTGTCACTGTCTTCTTAAAAGACTATATTTTAGATGCACAGCACTCACAAATATATTATTTTTTTTTTGAAAGGTCATTTCCACCAAGCTCCTGAGAAGGTGTAGAATGATGATAAAATCCTAGCAATCTTACAGAGAACAGAGGGAGTTAGAATAAAACTTGCCTGAGGAGCACATACTGGAGAAGGGGGTGTCAAACAGTTTTTTATTTGATTGGTAGGATGGTCAGCATTGGGACAGTTTGGTGGAAGTCTGTAGGTGGTAAAAATGCTGCGAGATCGACAAGGTCATCTCAGCAGGCCAGTGAGATCTATAAGGTAGGTGGGTAATCTATTCTTTTTTTTTTTCCCTCCAAGTGCTGGAGGAGAAGTGATTTGACTTCCTTGTCAAACTTAGTTCGAGGTTCTTTCCTTCTGTCCGTTCACTTTCTGACCATGAGCTTCTTATATCAATCATTCCCAAGGATCTTCCCAACACAGTAGCCATAACATTTCCTGCAGCGCTCAAGGCATTTATTGTTTTTCCAATGTTGTCAGAAACTTATGTAGAACGATGCAGGCCAACAGTAATCCAAGGCAAAATACAATTTTAGAAGCAGTGCCTGGCACCTCTCTCATTCATAAACTCGTCTGGCTTTACTATCTACAAATGGCTCCTCGATGTTGCATTACTCAACTGTTTCTATTTGCATTTCCCTTTTCTTCTCAATAAAGTTTGCTTTCGTGTCCAGCATCACGCAGTGTAGCGCTTGTAGACCGGTAGTTTCATATGTGTAAGTTTTCAGCTTCGCCTCCATGGCTCTTGAAAGCCAGGATTATGTGTTTACACTTTTTTAAAATATGGGGCTTGGTAGGTGACAGGCTCCCCCAAATAAGATGGCCTTTGTGGTTCCTCAGGTTTGAAAGCTGGGATCCCCTCCAAATAGAATCCACGAATGTTGCTTGCGCTCCTGTCTCGGCACTGTCCTAGCTACTTGCAAAGACTCTTCTAGCTATGTGTCAAAGCTGCAGAAAATCAATTCAAGACAACATAATGAAATCTGCAGTGTTATCAGTGGGTTTGAGTGGCTGCTGCTTATTTTATTGGGTAGTTACCATAATGGACGACATTTCCCATTTTTAGAACACAACGTCAATGGTGGCTTAGGTAATCTGTATTAAATTTAAAAATGGCATTTAATTCTTTCTCGATACATTCCTATTTTTGTGTCCGACTCTTTGGTTGCGCTCAGCATTTTTTAAATGTCTCTCTCTCTCAGAGTTTTGTGAGCTCCTTCCTGAATCTAGTACTATGTCCCGTTCACATTGCCTGCCACTAGTAAGTGTTTACTCCATACACGAATGAAGACAAAATTATTTAAAAAGCCATCATTTCTATGTATATTGTGTTGAATAACTTCAGATAGTCTTTGCTAAACAAATATTATTATACATCAAAATATATTCCTGTCATATTGTATTATAACATGACTGGAATCTTCTTAGATGTTAAATCGGGGGGATGAAGCTAGAAGTAAGATGCATCTTACAAAAACTCTAATATGAAGTAGGAAATTGTTTTCTACATATGTCAGTCAATGAGAGAAAAAAAGAGAAAAGCAGTATAATATTTTTAAAAGAGCAAGGCATGTGTGATTAATTTCATTAAAGAACTTGGTAATAGAGAAACTCCTAAGACTATCAAGAAAAATAAAAAATGAGCAATTTCTAGAGAAAACCAGAGTATAAGCAAATAATGCAATGGGAGATTATGCAAGTAAAAAACAAACTTCACACAAATATTCCTTGGGAGTTTGGTGATTTAGTTCGACGATGGGATTTAGTTACACTCACCCTTCCTCCCCAGCAAGAATAAGTAGACTTTTACTTTCTGCCTCTGTCTTAGGGTATCCTGTGCAAATGGTTGAAAAGAAGAATTATTTATCATTCCTCTAATCATTTATTGTCTTCTCCAAAATACTCTATTAAAACATAGAACAGGAGAACCAACACACACCACAAAGTTGGCCAGTAAAGTGATAGTTGTGTGAGAATTATGAGCCTCAGAGCTAAACTCTGGTGATCAGTCAACTCTAGAAAAATCCTCCAAATATTGGGAAAGGCTATGGCAGAGCCCATTTAAAAGGGGGATGGGGAGAGGGGAAGAAGGTCACTGGGAGTGGAAAAGGGGACATTTGTAATACTTTCAACAACAAAGATAAAAAAAGAAAGATTGATTCTTAAACACAATGTTTAAGTCATGTATGGCTATACAACAATCAAATATTACCCGAATTAGGAATTTTAATTCTTGCCAACATTTCAGTGTTGTAATTTATTACCATGAAGTGTGCAACATCAATGAAACGATTTTGGCACATTCCATAATTTCTGAGTTGGAGGGAACCTTAATGATTATCTGGTCTCACTCCCTTGCTTTACAGATAAGGGACATGAGGCCCCAAAAGATAAAGTGCCATTCTTACTTTAAAAGACTTAAAATGCAAAACTCCTGATTCCCAGCCCACTGCTATTTCTACTAATGGAAGCTTTGATTTTTTTTTTTTTTTGGAGCCTCGATAAAATATAGTCAGTGAAACATTTGAACAGGGGGTGAGCCCATTAAAGAATTCCCTTGTTATTTGAAATGCTAAGTTGGCATTTGAGAAAACTCCCCAATAATACTTTGTTCTCTGTTACCATAGCGCTCACATTGTACACTATAGGAAAACAATGATCTGATCTGAAGTCACTACTAGAATTTTGAAGTCACAGATGTTACTGACACTTCATAAGTCAGTAATTGACAGTACTGCAAGTGACCTTTTGAAATAGGAGCTAAATCTCTAATGAAATTTCCCTCTCTCCAAGCAGATTTGGTGACATTTCTACCACGATCTTACCCCTCTCAAGTATAATGAAACCTAAAAACCAAGTCCATAGTCTTACTTTACTTAGAAAAAATGTTGTACTTATTATTCTTAGTAAACCCCCCCCCCCCAAAGCTTATGTATTGTTAACTTGGTAACCAATTATGTAAAATAGCATTAAAGATAAAGCCTCATATAAGAATATGGAGCATTCTGTTGTAGAACAAAATCCAACTGACTCACTAAGCCGCTAAAAATGTTATCCTTCAGTGTTGTTCATTATTGGAGATTATTCAATGTTTGTGTGCACCTAACGGAATAAGAAATTTTCCCTAATAACTTTAAACATCTCCCAAACTCTAGCTTGATTTTTGAAATGTAACATGTCTTTTACAAGTTCTCTAAAGAGCAGTCCTCTTGAAAAAAAAAGAAAAATTTCCCTCTTGCTCTATCTCTGGAGAATTCCTAAGTTCTGTGAAGCTCTATGTTTTTCAGATATCTTTCTCTCCCTCCCCCTCTCTCATTCCCCAGTCTTTTTTTCTTTTCTTTTTTTTTTCTTTCTTTCTCTGGGACAGGAAGTTGAGGGTGTTGACCTCATCTGGATCTTTCCCAATGTCAGAAGGTGGTCTTTTCAAAAGACTCCAAAGTGGTGGATTTCTTCCTGATTTTATTTTTCAGTCATTTGTGTCAATAAGCGAGTTCTAAATATTTTCTCCC
Source organism: Lasiurus cinereus (assembly GCA_011751065.1). NCBI lineage: Eukaryota > Metazoa > Chordata > Mammalia > Chiroptera > Vespertilionidae > Lasiurus > Lasiurus cinereus. The sequence continues at coordinate 9,393,100 of JAAGEH010000046.1, forward strand.
CTCTCCTTCCTCAGAGCTGTAAAATGGCCAGTGATTCCTGTGAGGCTCATTACTGGGCTGTTGGAGAAGTTAAGTATTATCTCTTTGTTCATTGAAAGCGCACTGGTTTCCTGGTGGAGGCGGGGCGGGGGATGGGAACACAAGGCCCCAGCCCTCTGGTCCACAGAGCCCTGGGGTCCCTGGCATCAGAGTGCCGTGGGCTAATACTGTGCGGCCTTCTTCTCCCACGCAAAGAAGTTTCTGAAGGGATGCTGTGATTATTTCCCTTCCCCATCCGGTCTGAATAGTGGCCACTTTGATTTTCAGAGGAGGGAAATGTTATGGAAAAACTGCTTCCTGCGAAGAAGCATAATAAAACTCGACGGCTCCCCATGCCACAGAATCCGCTCTATAAAAAGATCTTTTTGAAACTTTTACCAGTTTCTGAGTGGGAGGATGGCCGGGGGAGCACTCGCCCTCCACCCACCCAACGCTGCTTTGTGCCCATGTGCTGGGAGACCATCCTGATCCCACTCTGCCTGTTCCTGAACCCCCCCCCCCCCCGGCCTTCGGTGAAGTGGAAACCACTTCCTGCCGCCCCCTCTGAAACTTCCCCACTAGGAGGCTTCTGCTCGGGACCGAAGGACCAGCCTCTAGGGCAATGCCTGGGACCTGAGCTCCCAATAAAGAATTGTTTTGCACGTGGACCAATGAATCCTAGTCGCCATTGAGGATGCCTCCCCTGATAGGTATTGCCTGCATCCCTTGCAGGTTTTATAGCTGAAAAGGCCCGTCTGTCTGGTTGCCTCACAGCATTGAAAGGGCTGTGCTTTTCTTCATAGCAACTTTAGGAAAAAAACAACAACATACATATATATATATATTTCAGAGGGGGAGGGAGAAATAGAAACACCAATGATGAGAGAGAATCATTAATCAGCTGCCTCCAGCATGCCCCACATTGGGGATGGAGTCCACAACTCAGGCATGTGCCCTTATTGGGAATTGAACCTTGACCTCCTGATTCATAGGTCAATGCTCAACCACTGAGCCAAACCAGCTGGGGCATAGCAACTTTTTAACCTCTCAGAGCTCCTTGTGAAGTACCTTCCTTGCTCATGACAAAAGCTCAGCCAGTGTTGATTGCCTGCTTAAAATGCTTCCATGATGATTTTCCTCAAGCTCCCTGTAAATGTTCTAGGCATCAATTCGCTCAGTCATCATGACACAGTTATTTAGATGTGATTAGGTGCTTGGAGTACCAAAAGCAAATAAAAAACAGTCTATCTTGGAAGATCTCCTAGGGTAGGAATAAAGTAAATAAACACTTCGAGTTCAAGGTAAGGAGCATCACTGTAATGGTCTTAGAGTACAACCGTGGGAAAACAGGGTTGTGAGAAGAGACGAGAGAAGGGAGACGAGAGACTTGGGCATGTCACGGTGCAGATACAAATAAAAGAGCACAGGGCACAAGGAGAGACTTTTCTCCCATGTTTCCTGATAGTGCATTCCTGATTTTCAAAGAGAAAAAGGCATTGCCACATATAAGGATAGATGTCTGATACTCAATTTTGTCTGCCTAAGGCTGGGCGTATTTAAGAATCACAACGCAAATGATAACGACTACTTCCATGAGCACCGATTCCGAAGACAGAGTCCTTCCTTCCGCAGAATTATGGTGGTTTAGGTGTCACAGTGTGAGGTTCAGACAAGGCCCTGTGGAGGTGCAGGAATAATGTGATGAGGGAAGCTGGCATTCCACCCCAATGTGTCCTGGGATGATTTCAGCACCTCTTTACGGGAAAAGTCGGCACCTCAGTCCACACAGGGTTTCTCAACACTTAATGCATATACAGTCATTTTCTTCCACCTCTTTAACAAGCATGTGGGTCTCCCGGGCCCCCCCCCCCCCCCCTCTGCCCTGTCCAGAGCACACCCATGCCTTCAGGAGCTAATCATGACCCTTCCGCTCCTCTTCCATCGGGTAGAGTTTTGTAGAGTTAATCTCCCATGATTTTAAATAATAATACACTTAAAAACAATAATTACTTTGTCCCTTTCTCAAATATAAAATTGTACAGTGGTACCTCGAGATACAAGTTTAATTCGTTCCGTAACCTTGAGGCATGGGAAACTGAGACACTCGAATCTAAACTGGTGGGTCGTGTGCAGCCGGCTGATCCTCGCGATGACTCCTATCTCAAATGTTGCTCGTATTTCAAAGCAAAAATCACTCGCTCAACCGCTCGTATCTCAAAAATCTCGCATGTTAGGGCACTCGTATCTCCAGGTACCACTGTATTTATTACTTATTCCAAACCATGCTTGGTCCTTTAAAGAAGTAATTTCTCCTACCCCTTGCTCATCCCCCTAGCGAAGTGTCCTATCCCGTTCCCTTTTTGTCCAGGTTAAGGAGAAGGCTTACAGACTTGCTCAACATCCCAGAGCTGGTCAGTGGTAGAGCTGGTTCAAGGCTCATTCCTCCAATGCCAGTGTTCTTTCTGTCTTCCCAGGGTAGCGTCCACATTTAGGTATCCATCAGTACGCATGGTGTCCAAGGATTCTGCCCGACAGATACAGTGTGATGCTTCAGCGTGACTAGCACACAGCCTTTCAGTGGGACATTTCTCTCTGCTGATATCTAGTTCATTTGACCTCGGCAGTCATGGAGAGAAAGCCCAGTTCTAGGGCCTTCTTTTCCCACCCTGCCTTCTGTCTGCACTACAAAGGGGAAAACCGCACTGTAGGGACAGATGGGGCAGAAATGAGACCTACTGTTGTTCCACTCTAGCCCTTTCTTAGGAGAGCACAGGCCTTCTTATTCGGCACACACACACCGTCAACTTAGTCCATACACATTCTCTCCACGTCTACTCAAAATCGTCTTCAGCTGTCTTTTCGTTCTGTAGTCTATCGTAACACATGCCATATGTGTCAACAATAATTGGGAAACCCCGAGTCCACCTGGGCACTTTACTTCCATAATTTAGTTGGCAATCCATCTTGAACAAGAGGACCGAAGTCCCTCTGCTGCTTTTGTTCCTATGACAGATGTGTCTGTTCTTTACATCTCAGTCCAATTTCCTTTTGCAAAGCAGAAGAAATGAGCCGGGTTGTACTCCGAGTGCCTTTACCAAGTGTTGACGCTCACTCTCTACCAACAGTCCTGAGAGAGGAGGGCTGAACACATGTTTTATTAGTTGCTGTCGCTGTTTCTGGAAATCCCATAGCCCTCCGGTTTTATTGTTGGTCATTATGATGCATAGGTATCATTAGTCAAAGACTGAAAACAAACCAGAAGTTCCTGGCCTTTCTCCTTGTCATCGCAGACAAAATCCATCTGGCAGTTTTGAATTGAAATGTCTTGAACTATCCAAGATAGCCTCTTACAGGGTCTTAGGAAAACAAGCAAAGGAGTTTGGGAGATGCTTTTTATCTGGTTGCCAGCCTTCAAGGAACTTCACAAAAGACCGTTATCTAGGATGATAACTTGGTATGACCATGTGGATTGGGTTCGCCCTTCTGTGGGAATGTCATCGCTGGAATTTGGGTCTTGCTGAGGACCTAAACTCTCTGATTCTGTTAGCTGCGAAGAAGAACACTGCTTGGGGGATGCTGACATCTGTGCTACAAGAATAAAAGAAGAACACTGCGAAGGCAATGTTTCTTCGGATTTTTCAAGGAAGAAAGGACTGTAATCTGACACATTCAAACTATGTGAATAATGCACTATTTTGTTTTTCCCTCCTCGTTTGCTACAGATATTTGTTTATGAAAAAGCTTGAGTTTTGTTTACCTTAGAGTAGGCCTGCTGAACCTAATGAATTTGATAAAGATTTCATGAAGATTAGATAAAAGAGCTTTTTTTTTGTGCTGATTGTCTCCAAATTGGGACTGGTCATTTCTGGTCATGAGGAAGCAACATTGTTCTAATAGCTGTTTCGAGTTATTATTTTTGGCTTATTATCCTCCGATGAGGAAACAGAAACCTGACATTTTGCTGGATTCCCAGGACCTATGTCTTTAAAGAGTAAGATTATCCACTTTCCCCCGGGAGTTGCCTGTTAGGGAAAGAGGGCCATCTGGGACCTGATGTGTTTGTGGGGACGTGAAAGAAGAGCTATACAGTGAAAACAGCAGCTAACCTGCTTTCTTTCTCGCAGTCCAAGGGATGAAATAAAGGAAAGAGGTAAACTAAAATAAAAGGAAGAGAAAAGACATTGAAAAAGTGAAAAATGTCCCCCTAAGTCAAGAAAGACTAAAGCTCAAGGCTACAAAAATCATAGGCATTGATGTGGGCTGAGGTCTTGGGACAAGTTATAGATTTGTTGCTAGAGAACACTGAGGAAAAAATAAAAACCTCCCTAAAGCCCCAAGCACATCAGAAAGATGGACCTTTCTCTCTTTATTCTAGAAGCAAAGTATCTTGTGACCCATTGGGCACACACAGGGTCAGATATAATCTACATTCACATGAGTGAAAAAGCAACACATGCACACAAAAGGCATGGGTAGACACTCCTTTTTCCTCACCAACCGAATGCATTGATGCATTATATGTTCCAAGTGTTATTCAGAATTCTAAGTCAGCCTTGCCTTTGGGCAGTTGACAGCCTATTTAGGAAAAGTAGATCTCAAACACAATACTTTACAATGTGACAATAAAAATCCTCCTCAATCTGAATGGTTAAATCACATTCACATTTGGTATCACATTTAAGCCCTTTTCTATATTGGATAGTAATACATCAAATGTTATATCAAGCATAGTCCAGATAGGTAAATTATAAAGCATGTTATATGATACTCTGTGGACTCACATCTCACCCTAGCACAGGAACATTACCAATGACTTAACTTATATGCTCCTGTCCTATCTCATCCTCGCCTCCCTCCACTGTGCTGAGTTTTTGTGTTTTATTCCCTTGATTTAAAAAAAATATGTTTTAAATTTCATATATATGTGTGCCTAAATAAGATACTATTTAGTCCTCTGAGCTCCATAAACATATTTAACTCTATGTGGTTTTCTGAAACTTGCCTCTTTTTCTCCCTGCAACATTATTTTTTAAACATGTAGTGTTGTGGTAGAGGTGCTTAATTTATTTTATATCTGTATAGTGTGCTGTTATGTTTCCATATGATAATGTACAGGGTGAGGCAAAAGTACGTTTACAGTTGTGAATACGTGAACAGAGTTTATTCTTGTATTATTATTACTATTATTTTTAAATATATTTCTGTTGATTTCAGGGAGGAAGGGAGAGGGAGAGAGAGAGAAAATCCATGATGAGAGAGAATCATGGATCACTGCCTCCTGCAAGTCCCCCACTGAGGATTGAGCCAACAACTCAGGCATATCCCCTTGATCGGATTTGAACCTGGGACCTTTCAGTTCACAGGCCGATGCTCTATCCATTGAGCCAAACTAGCTAGGGCTCTTGTATCATTATTTATTCTTGTGTTGTTTTTCATATCAACAACTGTAAACCTGCTTCTGCCGCATCCTGTATTTATCCATTCTCTTATCAATGAATATTGAGATTATTTTTAGTTTTTTTCTCTATTGTGGATATTAATATAATGCATATTCTTGAACAAATTTCTTAGAGGAGAAATTCAAGATTGTTTCTAAGGATGTATATCTAGGAGTGAAATTATTTAAAAATGGGTGAATGTTAACTTTAAGCTATGATGCCAAATAGTTTCGTAAAACTATTTATCCATTATATTGATATTCAGAATGTAGAGAAGCTCCTGTTGATCCTAATCAACTCTGACACTTGGTATGTTAGACTTTTTAATTAGTGCCATTCTAGAGACTGTAAATGGTGCATCATTGTGATTTTATTTTTTATTGAATTTACTAGGGTGACAATGGTTAATAAAATTGTATCCATTTCAGGGGTACAATTCTATGATACATCATCTGAATGTTGTATTGTATATTCACCAGCCCAAGTCAAGTCTCTTTCCATCACTCTCTATCTGTCCTTTCCCCTCTTCTACCTCAGCCCACCCGCATCCCCTCTGGTAATCACCATGCTGTTGTCTGTGCCAGTGCATCAGTGTGATTTTAATTGGCCTTTCTTCTATTTAAAATCACTTCAAAAAATGTTTCCTTTATACTGTATTTGAAAAACAGTATTTCCAAATTTTAATATATTAAATATACCCATCTTTTCTTAAGTAATTACTGTTCTTTTCTGTATTGTTTATTAATTCTTTACTATTCTACTTCAAAGTCATAAATTAGTCTATTTATGCTTTTATTTAAAATATGTCAAGTTTTCTTTCATATTTAAGTTATTAATCCATCTAGAATTGTGTGTGTGTGTGTGTGTGTGAGAGAGAGAGAGAGAGAGAGAGAGAGAGAGAGAGAGAGGAAGAAACTGAGGAGTTGGGTTTAATTTTACTCCTTTATATACAGACAAGAAGCCCGGTGCACAATATTCATGCACAGAGAGAGAGGCCAGCCTACACCCTCCCCAATTGTGGACCACCTGGGGGATGTCCAACTGCCAGTTTAGGCCCAATCCCTAAACCGGCAGTCAGATATCTTTCTCACAATCTGGGACCACTGGCTCCTAACTGCTCACTGCCTTCCTGCCTGAGTGCCCCTACCTGCCTTCCCCTGCCTACCTGGTTGCCCCCAACTGCCCTTCCATGCTGGCCTGATCTCTCCCCCAACTACCCTCCTCTCTGGCCAACTTGGTTCTGATTTGTCAGTTTCTATGCCAGTCAGCATCAAAAGCTCTTACTCCTAGGCAGCCATTGGCTTCCCACAGCACCCAGATTTGGTTCTGGTTGGTAAGTTTCTATGCCACTCAGCATCTTTGAGCCTATCAATGGGGCCTTATCAGAAAGGTGAGGCTGATCAGCAGCCCCGGTGGAGGCCTGGAGAGAGATGGATGTGTGGCTACTGGCCAGACTGGGAGAGAAAGAGAGAAACAAGTGCTGATCAGAAGCTACCACAGAGGCAATGGATCAGTCCCTGCTTATCTTTTTAGGTCTCTCTCTGGCTCTGATTTGCAGCCCCCTCAGCAGTTAGTGCTGGGACACCACGGTGCTGGATTTCCATGGCAACCCAGCACTGACTGCAGGACTGACTTTTGTTGGTCAAGCCTTGGTCATTACTGGTTATTACGACCCAGGGTTTTTATATATTAGGATAACCTTTTGTAGGTATCAGCCTCCTTTCCCTCAAGGACAACTATATCCTATATTAAATTTTTATCCATGTGGGTTCTTTTGGACCTCCTTTTTTGTTCTATTAGTTAATTTGCATATTTTTCATAAATATAACATTATATTAATTCAATATATTTAAAACTCGTTGACATTTGGATGGGCAAGTCCTCCCACCTTGCACTACTTCTTCAAGAATAACTTGGCTATATTTTGCTCATTGCTCTTCCTTCTACATTTTAGAATCAGCTTGTCAAGTTTTTTGAAACAACTTTGTTGAAAATTTGATTTTAAATTGCCTATAGACCAATTTTGTGAATATTGGTGCCTTCAAAATATTAAACCTTTTTACTTGTTTAATATTATATAACCCTTTACTTATTTAGATCTTCTTTAATATTGTTCAGTAAAGTTTTATAATCCCTGCATAAGGTATAAACATTCAATGTTACAACACATGAAGATTTACTCCTTTATAACTTACTAAGGGCCCGGTGCATGAAATTTATGCACAGGGGTATGTGTCCCTCAGCCCAGCCTGCACCCTCTCCAATCTGGGACCCCTTGAGGGATGTCCGACTGCCTGTTTAGGGATCGGGCCTAAACAGGCAGTCGGACATCCCTCCCACAATCCAGGACTTCTGGCTCCCAACTACTTGCCTGCCTGCCTTCCTGATTGCTCTTAACTGCTTCTGACTGCCAGGCTGGTCACCCCCTAACCACTCCCCTGCCAGCCTGATTGATGCCTAACTGCTCCCCTGCCAGCCTGTGTGCCCCTAACTACCCTCTCCTGCAGGCCTGGTCACCCCTAACTGCCCTCCTCTACAGGCTTGATTGCCCCCAACTGCCCTCCTTGCAGGCTGGGTCCCTCCTAACTGCCCTTCCCTGCTGGCCATCTTGTGGCAACCATCTTATATACACATCTTGTGTGTTGGAGTGATGGTCAATTTGCATATTATTCTTTTATTAGATACGATAGTTCTTGTGTTCATAAATGGTAAATTTAAAATTTACATTTTCTGTATTTTTGGCAGGTTTGCTAAATACTATTTTTAATATATCTGACTATTTTGTAGTATTTTCTGAATAGACAATTATATTGTCTCTAAAAAAAAAGGATTCTTAGATTTTTTTTGGCTGCTGCCATAAAAGCAATGTCAGTTAAAGCAATCACACATTGTGTGATCTTTAGTATAGAGTTGAAGAGAGGCTATGACAGTGTGTCCTCTACAAATGCTGTTTGCTGTAGGCTTCTGAAAAATAGATACCACTTTTTTTTTAAGGATAAAATAGTTCTAATCTGTTCTCATTTTTTTTTTAATAAAATCCTACATAAATGAGTGTTGGATCTTGTCAAATGCCTTTTCTGCATCTCTTAAGATGATCATAAAGTTTTTCTCCTTTAAGCCATAAATGAATATTTACAATGACACATATAGCTTTTCTAATATTAAAAGCATCCTTTTATTCCTGGGATTAACCTATTTTGGTTGAGATGTTTTATCTGACAGTGTTGAGAGAGAGAGAAAAAGAGAGAGAGAGAGAAAGAGGAGGGAGGAGAGAGAGAGATACATCAACAATGACTTGAGAGAGACACATCAATTGGTTGCCTCCTGCACAGGCCAGCCTAGGCCAGGAAAGAGCCTACAACCAAAGTTCCTTCCCCTTGACTGGGAATGGAACCCAAGACCTTTGGGTATGCCAGCTGATGATGCTCTACCACTGAGTCACACCGGCCAGGACTGGCTGATTTTTTAATTTGCTTCCCTCTTATTTTGTTCTCTAGAATTTTTAAAAATTATTTCTATACCTTTAGTGGTTATCCTGAAAATTTTACCATTTATTTTTGCCTTGGCAAATTTACATTTTAAAATGTAAAGCTAAAAAAAGTTGTAATTCAACCCCAAGGCGCAAGGAACTTTGACCTTTTGAATTCTGATCACCACTTTTCTGATTCATATTCAGTCAGAGTAGCTCTCTTTTCTGTTTTGTAATCTGTGATTGGATTCCCCCCCCCCTTTTTTTATCTTAATTGGCTGGAACATTGTGGGCCTAACTAAGGGATTGGAGAACATTTTTGCCAAATAGGTGCTGCTCATATCAGTAGCTAGGAGACACAGTCTCCAACTTAAGGATCTCAGTTCTGCTTAAGAATTCCAGGCCCCCCTGCCCAACCTGGGGCTGTTTCCCAGTTGCAGTGTTGACATCAATCCTCAGGTAACTCTGTTCTACTTGTCTGCTCACTCTCAGGTTCCTATCAAATGCCAGGTCTTCATGTGATCCCTAGCTCGTGTCCTTGTCGTGATTTTAGAAGAGACCTTCATGGGTGATCTTCCCAATCCCTGTGAGACCAATGGAATCTGAATGAATCTGTCTTTTCCAGGCATTAGGTGAACTGAAAAAAGAAGTTACTTTTTGGGCAAGACTGTTATAAGGGGAAGTCTCCCTTTCAATTATTTTAACAATATAATCAAGGCGGAATTATTATCCCACATTTACATTGAAGAAATTTTGACATAGAAAGGCTAGTGTGCATGAGATACAAGAACAAATTAAGAGATTAAACTCTTTATTAATTTATTTAATATGTTTTTATTGATTTCAGAAAGGAAAGGAAAGAAGAGAGATAGAAACATCATTGATGAGAGGGAATCATTGATCGGTTGCCTCTTGCACATCCCCTACTAGGGACTGAGCTGGCAACCTGGGCATGTGCCCTTTATTGAAATCGAACCCAGGACCTTTGAGTTCGTAGGCTGATGCTCTTTCCTCTTAGTCAAACCATCCAGGGCTTTATGTTATTTTTTAAAAAATTTCAATTCCATACGCTTTAGACTTTAAAACTATTATTAAAACATGCAAAATAATTCTGCAAGACAGTGATATACAAATGCTGAAGGAGGTAGAATAAGGATGCCATCAGTGTTTGCTCTTGCAGAAATAATTGTGTGTGTGTGTTTTTTTTTTTTTCAAGAATATGGTGGAACTCAGTTACACATGTACTGTTGCTCATATTTCCTTCTTACCTACCCCAGCCTGACTCAGGTTCCACGAGTCAGAACCTCATCAATGGCTTTGCTACCATTCACTTGCCTCCCCTGTGACCGATTTCATGAAATTGGTTTGCATACTTGTCTCATTGTCATTGGATGCTATCGATGGATGATTGAGACTAACAAATAACTTCCCCACTGTCACGCTCTAAATTGTGGTGTGATCTAGGAATCAGACTCTTGCCAGTTTCCGGAATCCATTCTCTTAAACTTCTTTATCTCTTATAAATTTTGTATAGCAGCATAGTTTTCTATGAGTGAGAATGAACTGGGTAGTGATTATAGTTTGAATAGTAACACTGCTTTTTAGACTTTCATAGGCCCACTTTCCCCTCCCCCCCAATTTTCTTTTATTATTAAGGTATTACGTATGTGTCCATATCCCCCCATTAACCCCCTATCCCCCCACTCATGCCCTGCCCCCCTCCCCCCGCTATTCTGCCCATTGGTTAGGCTTAAATGCATGCATACAAGTCCTTTGGTTGATCTTTCTCCCTTATCCCACCCTCCCCTCACTTCCCTCTGAGGTTTGACGGTCTGATCGATCCTTCTCTGTCTCTGGATCTGTTTTTGTTCATCAGTGTATGTTGATCATTATAATCCGAAAATGAGTAAGATTCACAGGCCCACTTTTAATGCATAGGTCAAAGAGTGAAAGTCCCCCTCCTTCCATTTTTATAAATAAACAATAGTCTTGGAAGTTCTGAAGTCTTCTATGTTTTAAATAAAGCCCTAATAGCTGAGGTTAATACTGCTTTTCTAAAAAAAAATCCTATGTATCCCATAGAATTTTTAAATATGTTCTTATTGATTTCAGCGAGAGCAAGGGAAAGGAAGATAGAGACATCAATGCTGAGAGAATCATTGACCAGGTGCCTCCTGCACTCCCCCTAGCAGATGCAAGCCCACAACCCAGCCATGTGTCCTGACTGGGAATTGAATGTGACCTTCTGGTTCATAGTTTGACGCTCAGTCACCGAGCCATGCTGGCCAGGCAGAATTAGGTTTTTACATTAATCCCTGGTAATGTGTACTGTGGCCAGAGTAACAGGCTTTAGAGTTCTGACTTACTGAGCTCTGAATAATAGCTCTGACACTTCATTGCATTCTAACCTGGAATTATGTGACTTAATTTGTTAAGACCTCAGTTTTTAAGTTGTTGTGACGATTAAATAAGATAATGTATATAAAGAGCCGGGGTCTGGTGCTAGCACAACTTAACACTCAAATAGTAGGAATTACAATTATTATTACAATTATTGCAATTATTTTCAGTAGGCTGTGTAATTTTCCATATCCTAAGAGTTTTATTGAAATTTATGTTTGTATGTTAAATTTGCAATAAGACATGATTGGGCCGAAAGCGGTTTGGCTCAGTGGATAGAGCATCAGCCTGCAGACTGGGAGGTCCCAGATTCGATTCCGGTCAAGGGCACATGCCTTGGTTGCGAGCACGTCCCCAGTGGGAGGTGTGCAGGAGGCAGCTAATCGATGTTTCTGGCTCTCTCTCTCTCTCCCTTTCTCTCTGTAAAAAATCAATGAAATATATTAAAAAAAGAGAAATGATTGGAAGGATCTATTGAAATATATAACATGCATCATTTGACATGATCTGACCCAATCGTAGTTGTGAAAATCACATGTCTAAAGAAGTGGGAGACTACTTTGAAAAAGTCTGTAGAGATATACAAATGGTACGGCGCTTGAATTTCCTGAGGGAACGCATAAATGAGGAAGAGGATATATGAGCAGCTCTGGTTCCTATCATCTGGAATAGTGGTGTAATAGCTCGGCGTTGTAGGAAAACATCTGGGCAGGAGAGCCTATTCTGTAGGAAAAGTGGCAGTTGGGTGTCCCTGGATTTTTCTGTAGTTTATACAAAGCAGCGCCTAATAATAAATCCGCTTGTGCTCAGCCACCCATTCAGGCCCATTCCCCCGCCCCTCCGTGAACAAAGTTACTTCCTCTTGTGGAAGAATTTCATAAAACGTTTGAAAAAAAACACAACAATCCTTTGATACAGCGGAGAGAGAGAAAAGCACATTTGTCTTATCTGACAACAGAGCTTAAAAGCAGTTCTGCAAAAGGCAATGGATGGCCCAAGGGACTTTTATTTTTATTTTATTATTTGAGCATCCCGTGCTAGGTAGCTCTGCTAATGGCCATTTAAAAGGAGGAATGCCTTTCGGCCAAACCTCTGGAATGCTCGCTGGCAGATGCCTCCACCCCTTCCTCTCTGCTCGCCTGCCCCACCCTGCCGTCCCTCCTGACCTCACTGGGTGACATCAGCCTGGGGGGGGCCCATCCCCAGAAGGAGATCGCGGGGCTCAGAGGCAGTCCTGGAGCTGTCTCACTTGGGGGACCACAAAAATCCCAAAAGTTTCCTTGCTCACACCCTTTCAAAGACCGAGGCCTGTGGAAAACCTACGCACAGAGCGGCTGTTTCTATTTCAGCTGTGTATCAGTTAAGATGGAAAATTTTTAAAGTCCACACAGATGGTAAATAAATTTCTGCTCCATGAGGCAGTTCCTGGAATAAAGCAATTTTCTCAAATCACAAGTGCCAACTTATTTTCTCAGTGGGGACTTATTTTTAACTTTCCCAGGGAATGGCGGAGAGGCTGGGAGCGGTGTCCGCCGCTTAAGGGATCTGCGGCTCCTTCAAGAGAAAAACCAACACTGTTCTGGCTACAGACACACGTGGATGGCTGCATGCACATGTCGATTGAATGAAGGGAGTGGTTGTTCGTTTTCTTGGGGGAGGGGAATGAGTAAGGGAGGGAGAAGATGGAAATTTGGCAGAACTATTTACATTTTCATTCAATGCCTAGTTTTCTATAACACTCTAAACCAGTGGTTCTCAACCTTCCTAATGCTGCGACCCCTTAAGACAGCTCCTCATGTGGTGGTGACCCCCAACCATAAAATTATTTCTGTTGCTACTTCATAACTGTAATTTTGCTACTGTTATGAACTGTAATGTAAATATCTGATATGCAGGATGTATTTTCGTTGTTACAAATTGAACATAATTAAAGCATAGTGCTTAATCACAAAAACAATATGTAATTATATATTGTGAAATATTTATTTCTAATGACAAATAATGAAATTTTGTCTTGAATCGTGGTGTAGCATGGGCAACAGTCTTCATATGACAACAGTAAACTACATTGCTACACTTTGCTACACTTTGCTGTTGGTTCCTAAGACCATGGGAAATAGGTGTTTTCCGATGGTCTTAGGCGACCCCTGTGAAAGGGTCGTTCAATCCTCAAAGGGGTCGCGACCCACAGGTTGAGAACCACTGCTCTAAACGTTATGAAATTAACCCATATTCTTGCTTAGGCATTCATTAGACGGGCTAGGGCAAATGTAGGTTTACAGTTGTTTGTATGGAAATAGTACAGTAATTAATAAATCATAATTCAAGAATAAACTGTGGTTCTCATACCCGCAACTGTAAGCCTAGTTTTGCCCCACCCTGTATATCCTGAATGAAGGACCATTAATCCTTGGGATTTCTCTGCACACTGTTAGACTTGGCCTGCATCCCTAGAAGTGTTCAGCTTCAGTCTCCTAAGTCATGGTTACCACCCCTAATGGTTTGCTAAGTCATGCTTTGTTGGCGAGAACCATCCCTGGCCTGCAATTGGTAAAAAATACTGACATCCAGGACAAAATTGTGCCATTTGCTAAATTGGGGCAATTCAAACATTTGTTTTTTAATAGTAGGTTTATACGCCTAAGAAACACAAATTGGCTATTAATTAAATTGTGTTATAGCATACTGATCATTTTAATGAGGCCTTATAGCAGAGTACTATGTATATAGCTCTCAGGAATATGTTAACTATTTTTTTTTGTAAAATATTTTGCTTAGCAAAACAGAAGCATAATCAATCAATCAATCAATCAATAAACATCTACCAAGTGCCTAAATGTTGGTCACTGAAGGAGTTAGAAAAAAAACCACAAAACCGTCTTTCCCTTGCAGATATTATAGTTGAGACAAATAGGAAGGAATTAGCAAACCACCAAAAGCCAGACTATGTGATGTGACATATCAGGATTGGAGGGTGATATGCTGACGTGATAGATTAAAAGAGAGATATTTCTGTGGATTGAATATCTGTGTCACCCCAAATTATGTAGAAGCCTCAACACCCAGCCTTTGTGCAATCATTAGTTTTAGAGTCCCCAGGATGGGATCAGCGCCCTTATAATAAAAGGAAGAGCAATCAGAGTGTCTTTCTACATGTAAGGACCAATGAAAAGCAGCCGTCGGTGAACCAGGAAGAGAGCCTCCTTCACCAGATCCTGACTTTGCCATCCCCCGATCTCAGACTTCGTGCCTCCAGAACTGTGGAAGGCAAGTGTTGTTTCCACCACCCAGTCTATGGCAATGTGTTAGAGCTGTTTGAGCAGACGAAGACATATGCCCAAGGCTCAGGTGGAATCTCTGAGGAAACCATCCACACGGAACAGGAAACACATTTTTGGAAGAGAAGTTTTAAAGTCCTTTTTTTTTTTTTAAATATATTTTATTGATTTTTTACAGAGAGGAAGGGAGAAGGATAGAGAGTCAGAAACATCGATGAGAGAGAAACACTGATCAGCTGCGTCCTGCACACCTCCTGCTGGGGATGTGCCTGCAACCAAAGTACATGTCTCTGACTGGAATCGAACCTGGGACCTTTCAGTCCGCAGGCCGACGCTCTATCCTTTGAGCCAAATCGGTTTCAGCTTAAAGTTCTTTTTTATTGATACTCTTATAATTCATCAGTTGCAGTGACAATATGGTGTGTGTGACAAGTTTTAATGCTTGAGCGTAAACACTGACTGACAAGGAAACAACAATCACTACATTGAGACACAAACACAATTTGCGAACAGACAAGTTTGTGAGAGTTAGGAAAGTAGGGAGCTGGGAGAAATAGAAAGGCTTCTAACTTCAACCCCCCTTGGATAATGAGGAGACAAGCCTTTGGTGGGGTCAGACTTGCCCTATGTGAGAAGAGTTATAGAGTTGGGATAAGACAACACTCTTCCATCACTAACTCTGTACCCTCTCTATTATAACATAAGAAGCAATAACAGGTCCATTGCTACTGTTCTATGGCATGTATGTAACATTTGTCGATCTGGTTTATTTAGAATAAAATAACTCTGGTATTAAGTCCCCCAAATTGTCTCGGTTTTCTTTTACTTTCGTCATTAAGTTTTTTATTTTATTTTATTTTATACCAAATCAAAGTGCAGGAATTAATGACTGAAGGAGAAAATATTTTGGTAGTGACATAATTATAATGGCATTTTTTTTTTGGACAAAGAAAGCTAAACTATAATTTTAATTTTAAAAAGTAGTAAATTTCTAAACATTCGCAGCTGGGTTTCCTTTTGGACTTAAATATGTTGTGTCAGGATCAAATTTGTTTAAAAAGTCTGTAAAAAAAAGGTGTTGCCTATAATATAGCACAGAATCTTCATAATTGAAGTTTGTTTCTGAAAATTTTTACTGTAAAGGAAACTCTGACTTTTAATTTTGATTCCAAAGGACTTCAGTTCTCTGATTTTGAGGACCCAGCATAAGACCATCTTTCCTATCACGCCTTTGGCTAAAAAATAGTGGTTAAAATAATGAATTTCCTGTTATTCTTAGCATGTGCCCAGAAAGCATGAAGATTGTTGGATTTATTTAGTGAATTAAAGAGAGAAAGTGAATAAAGACCCTATTATGAATAGTAACCATAGAAAACAAAGATGATAAACAGTAGTGGTTTCACAACGAAAAGAAAGACATAACTGTAACCACAATAGCTCCCCCAGGGACGAGGAGACTCCATGGGGTACCTCAGCTCTGAGGGGGATTGGGGGGGAAATACTAACCCTGAGGCTGCTTCTCAGGTTGTTAGAAGAACGTGCTATAGACTGAAGTCAGTGATTGGCTAGTGTAAGATATGAAGAACTGGACTTGTGATGTGAAAGAGACCAGGATGTCATCTTGGAAAACTCATTAGTAATAATGAAATTATGCAGACTAAAAAAGAAAATGAACCCACACTATCATTTCCTTCAATTTAGTATTGTTATGTAGCTCCTACATGCATATGTCATTATTTCATAACCGCCTCTCCACTGAATTCCGAATGGGTGGTATAGGAATGTATATAAGATAGACAGTTATCCTTATGTTTACCACTTCCTAGGATAAGGAAAGTGAATAGATTATCTATTAAAGCAAAAAGAAACTATAGGAGAGAATTGTGATGGGGAAAATGAGTAATAAGCATTACATGCTTTTGAACTTAAATAGAACAAAAAAGAAATTATTATAATATTGTTTCGGAAACCCAATTAGTATCATTTATTTATTTTTTATGAATATTAGCTTTCCATGACTTTCTGTAAACATCCAGTGAAGAGCTTTTCTTTTCATGATGCTTTTGAAGCATTATACCAGCTATTTAAAGTCTATTATCTATCAGAAAATTTGATTGAGGTTTTCAAAATATTAAGGATATTCAAAACATAGGCAAATATATCTTAATAGTTTCAACAGAGTTTTCTGATGCTGCTAAGGAGACAAGGCATATTTGTGTTCATATCCACACCCAGTTCTTCTCAGTATGGTTAGTACATCGGTTCACTGTGTCATTTGTCACCAAAATGAGACTGTTAGAAAGTGAAAGGAGGGAGGGGTATAAGAAGTCAGGGTGTGAGGACAACAGGCATAAACCTGAGTGTCCAGACAAACCAGGATGAATGATCATCGCACTAGCAGAGCATGCACCACAAATGTTGTTATCACTATTTTTGTTTCAAGGTTTTTGAGTTTCTTGAGGAGAATGATGTAACTTGATGATCAGGCAACTAACATAATGGCCAAATGTTAGATGGTTAAAAAAAAAAAGCTCAATGAGTGAATGAATGAACATAAATATGTTTATGCAAATAATTATAATTTCATTGTAGGATAGACTCCTCCATGGATGTGAAATCACAGATGACAGCAACAGAGTCAAGGACATGGGAGACATCATGGTGAGTGCATTGTCTTCTCTTAAACACATAATGTGATGTTGTGCTTTCCTCCCACATCATCTTACTGAATGGAGACAATTCTGTAGTCCATCTTTGGGGAGTACAGACTCACTCATTCATGCATCCATGAGCCTGTCCATCCATCCATCTAACCACCCACCCATATCCTAGACAACTTCCTGTTTCTCACTATGCCATGTTGATCCCCGAGACTACACAGGGGAAGTGCATAGCCTCTGTCCTCAATATGCATAAAGGACCACCAAATTCTGGCAGTTGTTATGTTCATCTTCTGTCAAGTTGAAGAGAATTATTAACTTTCACTCATTTTACTTTTATTCTCATTGAAGACATTTTTTCAGGGAAAGGGGAAGGAATATGTGGATTTGGGAACTTCAAGAAAATTGAGTGAGTTCAAAACAGTTGAGTAGTAAATGCTGGAATGAGGCAATAGGTGTACGGAGTGACTGCTAAGACACCCTCAGAGCACATGGTGGTCAGAGAGTAAGCATCTGTAGTCCATTGCTACAGGACTCATTAGAGAACTGAGAGTGAGCTGAACATCTTAACAAAGACTAAATATAGAGGAATTTTTAATATACAAGCTGGGAGATATGGTCTTCATCTGAAAAAACAAATCAAGAGATTGGTTAGCTTTTCTATGAAGGGAAATAACCTTTTGTTGAAGTTTCCTTCCAAAGGTTAAATCTGATTATACTATGTGGAATAAATGGAATCCAAAAAGATAGCAAGGAATTTCATATAGTTCCTCCTCATGCCAAATTGAACATGTGGATAGGGAGGCACATGCGAAGTGGAGAACATAAATAGTATATTCCTACAGGAATCACAGAGAGATCACACACCAATCACCTATTCTAACCAATTTTCTTTAGTCAGATCCTGGGAAGGTCAACTGAAATCACTAAAACTTGAAGAAAAGTCAGTAGCAGGGAAACAGACTGTGGTACAAAAAGGTAATACCAACAACACCTTAAAAACCTCAAAGCCTCACATGAATTGATTACTGTAATTAGTATTCTCAGAGGAAGAGGAGAGAATTGCATCTATAAAGCATGAACATGTGACTAGCAGAGTGACAAGCAGAGAACATTCTCTATATTCTCCCCCTTTGCTCTGGTTACAGGTATAAACTCTCAGCTCCAATCTAAAGGCAAACCCTCAAACGACAAAAAGGTACATTTTATGTAGAAATGTCCTCATATTACTCGCTATAGTTTACATTTATTTGCTATTAAAATTTCCAAAGAGCTATCAGGTCGAATTAAAGAGGAGAAAATATAGCCCGACTTGATCAAGGGATTTTATTGGCACAAGAAGGTAGTAAAAATAGTAACTTGTGCACTAGGATGATGCTCAGAATTACATGCTTGACTTCCCTCACATGCCCATTCTACAGAAGTGTAAGAAGTGCACACTGTATGCCAGGCATGTGCTCGGCATTCAGAGGACAGTGGTGAACATGCTATGAGTATGCTAGTTCCTTGCTTCGAGTGATTTAGTTTGGAGTAAGGAATGTGCACTAGTTCGCCAAAGCTGCTGTAACAAATTACATATACAAACGTGGTGCCTTAACGAAGGATTTTTTTCTTGGAGTCCCTGGGGTGGGAGATGAGAGGGAGCTGGCAGGGCTGTGCTGACTTGGAGGCTGGGGGGAGGATTCCTTCTTGCCTTTTCTAGCTCTGGTGGCTCCAGGTGTTTCTGGGACAGTGGCTGCGTCACTGCAATGTCTGCCTTCATCTCCACGTGGCCTCCTCTTCACGTCTGTGTTTTCTCCTCTCTGGACAATTGGCGGTGGATTTAGGGTCCACCCAGCTGGTCCAGGATAATGTTGTTTTGAGAAACTTAACTTAATTGCATCTGCAAAGACCCCTTTTTCCAAATAAGGTCACGTTCACAGGTTCCAGGGGTTAGGGCATGCACATACTTTTTTTGGGGGGATGGGGCGGGATGGGGATGGGGAGTGCCCTCTTCCACCACTACAGCATGGATACATGACTAGATCATTCCAACACAGTGTGGCGCTATGCCGGGGTCCACACAAGGGCTTAGAGTACCAGAGCGAACATCAGTCTGAGGGGTTCAGGGAAGACTTTTTTGGGGGGAAATGACATGTAAGATGAAACCTGAGCAATGGCAAGTGTATAAAGGTGGTCTGGGAGAGCTTTCTGGGTGAGAGAGAATGATGAGTAATTCGGAGAAGTTTGATGTGGCTATGAAATATGATGAGGAAATGTACAACAATTACACTTTGAAAATCATGTGTAGGATATTAGTATTTTATTTATTTTTTAAATAGATATTTTTTATTTCAGAGAGGATGGAGGAGGAAGAGAGAAATAGAAACATCAATGTTGAGAGAGAATCATTGATTGGCTGCCCCCTCCTGGGAACCTAGCCCCACTAACTGGGAATCGAATCTTGACCTCCTGGTTCATAGGTTGATACTCAACCACTGAGCCACACCAGCCAGGCTAGAATATTGGTATTTAAAATCTGTGGAGGGGCAGAAACTGGTTTGGCTCAGTGGGTAGAGCATTGGCCTGCGGACTGAAGGGTCCCAGGTTTGAGTCCGGTCAAGGGCACGTATCTTGGTTGTGGGCACATCCCCAGTGGGGGGTGTGCAGGAAGCAGCTGATCGAGGTTTCTCTCTCATTGATGTTTCTAACTCTCTATCCCTCTCCCTTTCTCTCTGTAAAAAATCAATAAAATATATTAAAAAAATAAAATCTGTGGAAAGAAGAGGGGCAGATTTGCTTTATATAAAAATACAGAGAATAGATTGTTGGGGATTAGGACTGACTCCAAAGAAATTGTTGGATGTTGCTGCAGTCATTAGAGCAGAGATGGTAGGGATAAAAGACTTGGGATGAGAAATATTGAGGATGCAAAAATTAATATTTTTGAAACCATCACTAATGACTGCCAAATGCACAGGTGCCTTTCTGTATTCTTTCTAAGGTTTCACCTGAATTTTCTAGAACTACGACTAGCCACAGGTACGCATAGTCATGGAACAAGACAAATCTAATATAGGTTTGAATAATCAACATTTTGAATTGGTGAAATAGAACTTTCGCGTGGACGGATTTCCTCTAGTTCCTTAGAGCTATGGCTGCGCTTTCATTGGCATCGTGGCAAAGTGCATCTGGATATTTTACATTCCTCCCTCGGGGAGAGGATGGAGCTGGACATTGGGGTGGTGGACATTGCTCCCGGCTCACTCTTAATGAATGTACCTGTTTAGTTCCTTCGGCTTCAGAGAGAAGGTGAGGAGGGCAGAAGGGTGTTATCACAGTGGTAAGGGAATTCCGTGCAGAAGGAAAGAAGGCAGCAGAGAGGGAGAAGGTCAATGTGCCCCTTTGAACATGAGCAGCTCCTCCAGGAGACTGAATGGCAGTCCGTGGGGGGGCTGTTCTCACCCGGGTGGGTGCCCACTGGCCTCAGCGTGCAGGTGCTTAATGACCGCCATGCAGAAGACAGAGGACCCGGCCTCTGAAAGCGGCCTGGAGGGCAGCCTCTCCTGGAAATGCTGGATAATTTGCTAATCGCTCTTCCGGAATGAAGTTTTCTTGTTAAGTGGTTGAAATGGCAACAATTACTTGGAAACACAGCCACAGATAAGTCCCCTGGATGGGAAATGTAGAAGCACCACAACATAAATCCCTGGACAAGGGGATTATTCACTTCTCTGGTATTTTCAGCGTGACTTTGTGGCTCCTTTATCTTCCCTCCAATACAGCGTTCCTGGGTTCTATTAACACACTTCTGCTGTTTTCTTCTTAGTAGCGACTGACTCTTATTTTTCTTCCCTACGCTCCTGTATTGTATAGAAAACCTGCGTAGCCGTTTTTGTTATTCACAGTATTCTGTTTTAGTGTCGCTGTATAGACAATGGATGTGAAGTGACTTCAGTGTAGGTGGATCGCACACAGCATCAATCATGTTTTTCTACACCTTTAAGGTTTGCTGTGACTCTCCATACCATCCCAGAGTTCCTCTCCTATTGTGCAGCCCTCTGACGATGTTGGAAGGAGTGTGAGAGGCACAGATATGGAGCGGCCAGCCACACCCATCACTCAGAACATCCATGTAGTGACTTATCTGTTGACAGCGCTCGTGTAAATTTGGTCCTCTTTAAGATGAAAAGATGGATGTGAAAGTTAGTGATTAAGTGTCACAATCGGCTGGCTTACTGTAAGCAATACACTTATTGCCCATTTATGCTCTCTTAGGAAAATAAATGGTCTCCGTGGTCAGGGTGGGAAATCGAGGATTACAATAACCATAAGTGATTGCATATGGAAATGTGAGGAACAGATCTATTTCCACTTTCAATGGCCCAGAATAGGCTGATATATAACCTGGCAGGCTCTCTTGTTTCTAGTCTAGACAGAATTTTCGGTATAAAAATTTAGTGACTTACATAATTACTAATATGTTTAAAAAAAATCGCATGATGATCCTACTGAAAGTCACTGCCTAGTTGCCTTTTCTCCCCTGGCCTTCTTAATGATCGCTCACAGGACGGAACTTGTTTAAAATACTTTTCAGCTTGTTTAAAATTATCATGCCTCAACCCAAACACTGCGGACATCTGAGAGAAAGCTCTTGGTAACTTCTAAGTGGATAGAGATAATATTTATGATAAAAGTCTAGGTTGATCACAGAAAGAAGAATACAGAATAATTGGGTTAAATGAAAATCACGCCTCAGGAAACAGCAACTTTTTTATTATAAACCTAGAAACCAGGAGAAGCTGAGAAAAACAAACTTCGTTTCGGATTCTCTTTTCCCTTGAAATTTTATTTTATATTTTTGTCAGCATATACATGAAATGGGAGTTAAATTCTTAAAGCTGTATTTTTCCCTCCCTGCACATGAAATGGACCAATGTCTGAAATAGAAGGATAAAATATTTCCTTTCATCATTCAAAAAAACCCCTTAATATTAGGTTTATGTTACATTGCGCTGTTGGCCAATTCTTCCTGATGACTTTAAAATTATAGCTTTTCCCTGATAATATGCAACTCAGCATCTTCTCTGCGGAGCAGCCAGTTTGCATTGATAACAGAACATACCACTATTAACGCGCCAAATTACAGCTCTTGGGCCTTGTCAATACACACACGTTATTCCAGTTATAGAGAAAAGCAAGGATGTTTAAAGTCTCTTCCAGCTGGAACATTCTGTGAACCTATAAAAAGCAAATCCTCTGTGCCTCCTCCCCTATTGGTTTGTAGGATGCTGCCTATAAGAGTCTAGTCAACTGAGCCATGTCTGGCTTGTCGGTAAATGAACATGGGACAGAACATTAAACTTCATGTGACCATCTTACAGCAAAATGAAGACAAAATGCGAAGAATGTTATGGAGGAACGAATTAAAAATTCAAGTCCCATCTACATATTGTGACCAATAGCTACTCGGCACTCAAGAGCTCAGCTGTTTGTTTGTTTCTGTTTGTTTGTTTGGTTAATTCTTTGTTGTTGAAAGTATTACATAGGTCTCCTTTTTCTCCCATTGTCTTCTCCCAGCCCACCCTCCCTCTGCCCCCAGCCCAGGACTTCACCCCTCTATTGTCTGTGTCCAATATATGCATACAAGTTCTTTGGTTGATCTCTTTCCCTCCCATCCCTCCAACTCTCCCACCCCACCCACCTGCCTTCTCCTGTTTGATGCTTCTGTGTGCCTGGATCTATTTTTGTTCACTTTATGTTGTTGATTATGGTCCACAAATGAGTGAGTTCATGTAATACTTAGCTGTTTGTTTCTTAAGGTAGCACTGGTCAGCTGTGTTGACTCAAACTCCACTTTCCTGTGCCTTTGGGGAAGTGGGGGAAGCGGAGAAAATGGTCCACAGGCCTCAAAGGTGATATTTATCACAGAGCTGAGCCTGCTTCCGGCTGGTTTCCTTTTGCACTTCCTTTAGAAACATGGGAGCAGAGCACCATCAGCCAACTTGCTAAGGTCCCTGGGGCAGGTAGCTTCCACCCAATTCCTGTGTGTTTGTTCACTTCCTCTACTCCACGTCTCAGTAAAGAGGCTTACTTACTGCAGGAAGATATGATTTATAGATGCCTACATAAAAATGTTTTTAGATGAACTTATTTTATCCTTAAATTTCTTGTCATAGTTTTGGGCTTTATACATTATTCTCAGATCTATAACTAGGACAAATGTAGTAAACAAATAATAACATCTATCACTAGTTAAAGTCACATGGTGTTTACTATGTGTCAGGCACTGTTTTAGTTATTTTATATATTAATTTATTTAATTTTCCTAATATCAGAGCGAAAGGATCCCATTATAGAGATAAAAAACTGAGGCACAGTGAGAGTAAGTA
This sequence comes from Lasiurus cinereus, assembly GCA_011751065.1. Classification (NCBI taxonomy): domain Eukaryota; kingdom Metazoa; phylum Chordata; class Mammalia; order Chiroptera; family Vespertilionidae; genus Lasiurus; species Lasiurus cinereus. The sequence goes on from JAAGEH010000046.1 coordinate 9,416,734, forward strand.
ACATGCAAGACTACAAAGCTCTAAGTAAGGGAAGCAGTTTGATTCCACTGGCTTAATTACTTAATAAATAAAAGATGTGGAGATTTATCATGCAGCACTTTGCAAACCTCCAACTGGAATACTCAGTGACCCTGGCTAAGTATATATGCTGTGAATATAGAGTTTGCTAGAATTTGACCTATTCCCAGATAGAGTTCTGCAATTCTTCTGTTATTTAGCTGTCAAATCCTCACCTCGAATTTGGGTTAAAAAAAAATAGATCATTCTTATGGTTGAACTCCGTAGCTAGTTCATCCCATTTTCTATCTCATTTATGCTCCTAACGGTCTTCTGATGTAGGGACTCATCTCAACTTTTCAGGGACATATAAGGCCCAAGAAGATTAAATAGCACCTTCAATTTAGATTGTGCTCTTTCTCCTCATCCCAGCTTAATCGCTTAGTTAGAAAATCAAGCTCAAACCAAGCTATTCATTTTCTAGACCAAATAATTATGCCATTTGAATTTCTTTTAAACATCCGGGTTAACTTGTAATGTATATAAAAAGCAGTAAATCCTTTTGAAGTTTCGCTGGCTCAAAAAAATAGAACCCCAAATTGAAGAGGTTCATTAACCACTAGTTTTATTCCTACACCAATGTAGAGACAGCACTGAAGAAAGAATACAAGTGTGCTTTCCTATTTGCTTATGTTTCCTTTGAAAATTGTGAGGTTATCTCTAACATAGCACTATAATTTTCTCAATAGTTAGAAAAGTATCTGTGGAATAGAGATCTGGCTGGCAGTAGGGAGGAACCTTATTTCTAAGAACATGAGCCAGAAAACAAACAAGAGTCTGTTGGCAGCATTGGGTGTAGTGCCCAGATAACAAAGGCAGCACCCTGTTATGTAGGGTATGCTAGTTATCCCAACTTTTGTGGATATTGGCATTTCTTCGCGGGAGGCAGCCAACACCTATGGTGGTTTTGTTGGTATTAAAAGATTAATAAGTTGGTCCTAGTTTATGGTAACAGAAATCCATGCGGATGAAACGAAATGTTTCACTGTTACCATAGCCTCTGAGGTGCAATTGGCTCTGGAATACCTATTAATTATTTAAAATAACATCGTAAAAATGTATTAATTCGTGCTCCAATAAAAACTGATGTTGGGTAAATGTGAACTTATTAATGATCTTGTTGCTAATAATGTAAATCTGCAGTTTTGGTCCAAGTCTCTGTTGGAACGGAGGCCCATCACACTTCATAACTACTTAAAAAAAAATAGCGGCAACAAGAAAAGGTCAGATCTAATTGCTTTCATTCAGAGGATATTTTTCCACCTTAAAGGCACCTGGCAACAAAGCTCCCCTACTTTATGTGGTTTTCACAATAGAAATCAAAAGGAAGTTTATTATTGTCTGATACTCTCTCAGCAAACTCCCTTACTCTCCTCTCCTCCCTGGTCTTTCAATCTCTTATTCTGTTATTCTTGTCATCTCCTCTCCAAACTTCCTGAAAGTGATATCAACCAGAAAAGACAGAGTGGGGCCTGGTCAGTGTGGTTCAATGGTTGAGTGTTGACCTATGAACCAGGAGGTCAGAGTTCGATTCCTGGTCAGGGCACAAGCCCGGTTTGAGGGCTTAATCCTCAGTGCAGGGCTTTCAGGAAGTAGCCAATCAATGATTCTCTCATCTTTGTTGTTTCTATCTCTCTCTCCCTTCCTCTCTGAAATCAATAAAAATATATTTTAAAAAACCCCAAAGCAACACCATCTGCTCAATAGGCCCTTAGTGTAAATCATATTGTTATTATGAATCTATCTACAAGCTATGCAGGGTAGGGCAAGAGTAGGTTTACAGATGTTCACATGGAAAATAATACAATAATCAATAAGTAATAATACAAGAATAAACTCCATGTTTTGTGTACTCACAACTGTAAACCTTCTTTTGCCACACCCTGTATATACTTAGCCTACTTTGTATTCCTTTTCTCTGTATCCTCTAATTTCAGGCTTATTGATAAACTCTATCATTCAACATACTTTTTTTTGGGTCTTAACCATCTTTTTTGTTTTTTGTTTTTTAGACAAGTTTTTCCTTCCCTCTTATATTCTTTCATCTGGCCTCCATTCTTGGTCTATTCTATCTACTGCATAATTTACTATGTTCTTTGTGTCACCTATGAGTCAATGTTAACTTTCCCATGTTGCATGGCTTACAAATAGGCATTTAAGAGGTAGAAAAAAGCAAGTCACAGAAAGGAACGAGAAGGTTCTTTTAGACACTGTCTAGGCGTGCCTTTTACCAAATTTACGCATATTTTAAAAATAGGGTAAAAAGAAAGCATTTGATTTTTGTTAATCACTGGTAATTAATGTTCAGAGATGAAGTACAGTATATACAGTATAATGTTCAGCTCGTGGGCAATTTTTCCACAAGAAAAACTGTAGCATTAGATAACTATCATTTCAACAAACAAAAGAGTTTCCTAATATGGAAGGGTCTTCTGTAGTGTGAAATGAAAGCATCAGGTGTTTATACAGAGTGCATGTATGCATGCAGCCTGTTTATTCCTTGCACAACTCAATATACTGAAACATATTTATGTTATGGTCCTGTTCATTAACATATTTATGTGATGAGTTAATTCTTCCTTTATAATAGAGCCTTCAGCAGACAGCTGCTGGTCAAAATGCAGCCTCCATTTCTAAGCTATGAGTGCTGGGTGTGGCCAGGAAGCTAAGTTCTAGCACATGAAATATGAAGGGAAAAGAAGCACTGGCCAGCATGGCTCAGTGGCTGAACATTGACCTATGAACCAGGAGGTCGAGGTTCAACTACTAGTCTAGACACCTGCTTCCTGGTTAGGGACATGCCTGGGTTGTAGGCTTGATCTCCAGTAGGGGGCATTTAGGAGCCAGCCAATCAATGCTTCTCTCTAATCATCGATGGTTCTCTTTCTCTCTCTCCTTCTCCCTTCTTGCCAAGGGCCATTTGGATTTATAATATCATTCTCAGGACATACAGAATTATAAAGTTAAAACTTAGCTTGCTGTATTTGGTCAAACATTTAATTAATTCACCCCTAATGCCTTGACAGGGCCTTATATGGTTCATGGGCAGGACATTTCCCACCCCTGGTCTAGGGTTTTGAAACATAGAGCCTACACCTGGATCCAGAACTGCTTATATGCAATTATTATGTGTGCGTGACAGAAAGATGTTCAAGGCACTTTTATGCTGGTTTTCTGTGATGGCAGGCCAATCTGTAGCATAAATGATATAATTTAGTTTATCATTGGAATATGAGCTTCGTGTTCAAAAGTGCGATTAGGTGTCTCCTCAAAGTTCAGATCGTGTTTGCATTATCTTTTGGAGTTTATTTTGCTTTGTAATATGGATTATGTTTTATGTGAGCCAATGAAAATCTGTTCATGCATTTGTGTAACTATTATGGTTATTCAAAAATTTGGGAACTATTTAAATAGCCTCCAGAGAAGACTGAATGTTGGCTTCTCTTTAATTAGTAAACCACCATCAAGAACAAATACACTCGTTCTCTAAAAAAGGTTTAACCTCAAGTCTTGCCCTACATATTTTCCATCTTCACATCTCGTTTGGTTTACAGAGACCACTTCTTAGACAGTCCCTCCTCCAGATTGCTTTGGAATTTGTCTCTGAGAATTGCTCTTAACCAGCTGCCTTACCCCAAAGACCCACCCACACCCTATAAGCTCGAGGCCTATGCCACACAGCCTTCTGGAGGGCTCATTTCTAATGTCTGCTCATAATCCATTTGGTTTTCCTTTGATTTCAGTGGCTTCGCTTCAATGATACATTTCGACATACTTAGGGGAATTGTTAGTGTAAAAAGTTAATATTTACATATACTACAAATGCAGTCCCCTCCAATGGAAACTCCTAAAAAAATAGACATGTGGCTATTCTGATGGCAAAAAAAAAAATCATTGGAAAACAAGAAAAAATACATCATATAATACAATAAATGCCTGCCAAGATTTATAGGTTTCCAGAAATGATAATTGGGTGCTATTTCAGTCCATTCTGAGGATCCCTCTTTTAAGCTGTTTTTGTTTTCAGGTTTTTTTTTTTCAAGTATTAGAATCTTGATTGAATGCTGACCCCAGAAAAGCAACCCCCCCAAAAAAATTCATGCTCATAAATTCATGAAGGGTTTGGTTCACTCACACGACCCTCAGATAATGAGCTGATTAAAGTTCTCTAACTAAAATTTTATTAGCTCAAGTTCTATTTCACCTTTCCAAGCTCTAATCTTAAAGCTGTCAGCATAGCTACAGCCAACAAATAGTATAAATGATACAGACAATTAAGCAAAGTCTTTTCTGAATCTGGCACCTAATACCTTAGGCATGAAAATGTGTCTCATCTGTCTCTCCAAAAGGCTTACTGGTTTTTTTTTTTTATTGACTTTTTTGATTTTTTTTCAGAGGGGAAGGAAGAGGGATAAAGAGTTAGAAACATCGATGAGAGAAACATCGATCAGCTGCCTCCTGTATACCCGCTGCTGAGGATGTGCCCGCAACCAAGGTACATGGTCTTGACAGGAATCGAACCTGGGACCCTTCAGTCTTCAGGCCAACGCTCTATCCACTGAGCCAAACCGGCTAGGGTAAGGCTTACTGTTTTAAACTAGATGCACTGGCAGTAGGAGTAGTTGATTGAAACGCTTGTTGATATTTTGAAAAACTTTAAATATTTGTTTCCAGTTAATAAAAGTAATAGTAAACATGATAACTAGATAAAGGATTCTTTGGTGCCCTTAAAAGATGCTTCAAGTAGTTTGTATATCTTTTATGTTTTTGTACTTCCATTAGTTATTTGCATTTCCCCCATAACTCTATGACCTTTTATAAAAATTATATAGGGTAAAAATCCCCTGCTTCTACCCTTTTGATTCTATTGTCTTAATGTAACTGCTATTAACAATTCTGTGTCTGTTTAGCTAGGATTTGATGTATTCCTATTTAGTCATATACCCCGGCCTATAATTTTATCAAATCTATGCCTATATCTATATGTCACCTATATCTATCTATCTATATCTATCTATCTATCCATCTATCTATCTATCTATCTATCTATCTATCTATCTATCTGCATGCTCACATTTTGTCATATAAGTTGAGATATGCTATACATATTGCTCTTCCATCGTCATTTTCCAGATACACTACGTCACGAACATCATCTTTCAGTTAGTGTACATGGATCTCATGCCATCTTTTTAATGGTTGCATAGCATTCCAAACTGTACCCTAGTTTATACATAAAATTTTATTATTAACTATACCATATGCATGTCATTATAAGTAAAATGTAAACATTATAGGTGGAAATTTGTTTATTTCTCTTTTTTTTGTCAGTAATACACAATGCAATTATGAGCATCTTTGTGCATATATTTTTTTATGAAGTTGTTTTATTATTTCTTTTGGCAAAGTGCTAAAATGGCCCGTTGCCACTTCAGAGGTATTTTAACTCAGCAATATCAAATAGAACAAAACTTCCTACACATTTTGATTCTAGAGGCTTCTCCTCTAACCATACTTTTCCGGCGCAAATGCCAAACAGAAAATTTTGTTACGAAAACTGTTTATTACGAGGCATCGCAAATGAGTGGTAGAGTCAAAGCAAATGTTCCACCAGACAATGCTACAGCACTCCAGAATGATGAAATGCTTAAAATAGAGTATTTAAGTTAGAACTTGTACATGGGATATAATTACAGCTCTCATAATGCAACCACGCTACAGTGACACGTCCAAGAGCAAATTCTTCCCAGCATTCATAGAATCGATATAAATGTCCAAGTGGTGAGCATATGTCTCTGGAATGTTTAATGTTCCTGTCGGCAGTTGGGCAGGGTTTGTCTTATTTTGGGGGAGCGATGTCATAGGTCGGTTAATACCTTCTTATGTCATTATTGCATTCCCTCCCACAGATCTGATAGGGCGTATGGAAATTTCTGAGAAGGTGAGCTGAGCATTTCAATCGGAACTGCATGGAGCGTTAGCATTTTGTTACAACTCCTGCGAGGCAGGAAGAGTGGGCCAGAGGCACAGAGCGATCTGCTGGCGTGTAGCTGGAGCGCCGTGATCTCTGCTGCGAAGTGTTTGACTTCACGTCAACTGACTTATGACATGTCGCCGATCTGGTTTGTTAGCGAAACCACAGTTTATGGAAACCAGATTTCTTCACCGGAGCGAGAGTGGGAGGTTTTTATTCCTCACTGCAGACAGCTCTCCGTTGAACAGAATGGAGAACATTAGCTTTGTCAGAATGGCAATTAGGGATTAATAGCACAGTGGTACCTCGAGATACGAGTTTAATTCGTTCTGTAACCTTGAGGCGTGGGAAACTATGAGATGCTCGAGTCACGGTAAACTGGTGGGTCCTGTGCAGCCGGCCGATCCGCGCGATTACTCCTATCTCAAATGTTGCTCGTATTTCAAAGCAAAAATCGCTCGATCGACGGCTCGTATCTCAAAACCTCATATGTTAGGGCACTCGTATCTCGAGGCACCACTGTATATTGAAAGAGGGGCAAGGATGTCACGCTGACGTGTCCGATCTGCATTGTTTTGCAGTGGCCACATTGGATTCATAGAAGAAATTGTATTTATATTTACATCAGGGTTACAGAGCACTGCATTGTGGGAAGATTTTTGGAAAAATCCAGAAAACAAGGCAAACTTTGTTCCAGAGTTCACTAATGAACCCGTGCTTCATGTAGCCCCACCCAAACCCTTGCTTCCCTCACCCAGAAACTACTTAGGGGAGCATGGCACCTATAGGATTAGTCAGGGGGCCTGGGCATAAGAAATAATTTCAGTTATTAGCCCTTTCGGGCCAAGAGTTGCCCATTGATAACAAATGTGCCAGGATAACATTTAAAATAGCATCAGCATATGTTGGGGGCAGGGATACTATTGCCTTTATATATATATAAAGGGGTCCTTTTGAATATGTCATGTATACCACGTTTCTTTGATAAAATATGCTTTTTCAGAGGGAAAAGGAAACAAGCCAAATAAATCTTATTAAATTTTTTTAAAAAAAAATAGAGTCACTTTTTAGATGGGCTTTGAATAGTGAGCTTTCTCCTGGTATTTAATTCCAATGAAGAAACTGAAACCAATTCTGTCTTCAACACAGTCCCAGAACAGATGGTTCATAAACCGTTATCCATATTATTTAATCAAATGGATAGGTTATTATATATTAAAATTTTTTTTTTAAATATTTTGATGGTTCCCCCAAGAAGACGCTCTTTGAGTCACACCGCCACATCAAAGGGGAAAAGAGACACCCACAGCTCCCTTTCATGCTGCCCAAATCATAAGCGATGGAAACAAGGGTATTTACAACATTCGCGAAGCTCAGATAACCTGCACATGCGGCCTTACCTTCCTCCTGCGCAGTCTGACTTGATTATCGGCGGGTTCCTGGGTGGCCAGAGGTTCCTTTAAGTGTAAACACTGCATGCCATCTCCCGAGCTGACCTTTGGAAGACTTCTGTTTTGATGTCCCGGGAAACCACTCTCCTGCAGGCCGTTTTCAGCGGACATGCCACCGGGGCAGGAAGGAGGCTGCAGAAGGCGGCCCCCAGGATCTGCTTTTGATAACGGCGGTCCCCTGTCTGCACAAGGACCCGCGGGAAACCCATCGTGCGCTACACAGCAGGTGTTTCTCTCATGTTCCCCCGGAGGGAAGTCGGGTTTCCTTCGTAGCTGAGCAATTACAGCGGAATTAAGCAGTTGCTTCTCAGGCACCACATCTTTCACAGTCAACGCCTCGCCTACGTGTCTTGGGGAGGCATCTTTTATTTCACTTAAGCTTAGATCACGACAAAGCTCCAGGCTTTGACTGATAATGTCAAGAACTCTCCCCTCGCCGGCGCTCCCCTCCACCAAGGCCAGTTCAGCCCCTCCAGCCACCCCCCAGGAGTGGTGACAATCCTGGTTTCCTTCCGGGACAGGCAGCGTCTGGACCAAGGAGCCCGCTCCTTTGACGCTAGCTTGGCCCGAGGTTGCGGGCCCCGGGGACGTTAAGATCTGTTTGTCATCTGTCAGACACGGGTCCGAATCCGTATCCTCATCGGAGACGTGCACCAGTGTTTCCGTGCTGGCTTCCAGCGAGAGGAACCGATCCTCACCTTCCTGGCTGTCACTCTCGTCCAGCTCCTTTGAAACGTGACCCACGGGCCGCCCGGGAAACTCTCGCAGCTCCGAGGCCTGGCATCCGTCTGGCAGGGAGACGCACTTCTCTCTGCGGTCCGCATGCAGGGCGGCGTCGCTTTCCATGCTTGCCTGCAAGCTGTCAGCTACGAGTCCATGGTGACATGCTGTGTTCTGGTCATCAGAACTGAAAGGCTGTCCCATCCATTGGGTCACATGTTCTTCCCAGCTTCTCTTCCTTAGAGCCACAGACATGTCATTGTAGGTTAACAACAGATACAGGAATACATTCCAGGTGAGACCAGGAGAGAGAGGTCAACGCGACGAAAGGCCTTCAACTTTGCTGACTGGAGAGGACGGTGAGTTTTCTCATTTCACCACCTATTAAAAAAATGTAAATACAGACACATAGTTCAGGACGTGATTCTAAACGGAGGTGATAGCTTGGATACAAGAGCACTTAGTCTATGCTAGAAAGATGAGAGAGTTTATAACATGTCTGTTTAATAGCTTTAGTAGTACAGTGGTACCTCGAGATACGAGTGCCCTAACATACAAGATTTTTTGAGATACGAGCCATCGAGCGAGCGATTTTTGCTTTGAAATACGAGCAACATTTGAGATAGGAGTCATCGCGCGGATCAGCCGGCTGCACAAGACCCACCAGTTTACCTCAACATGAGCGTCTCATAGTTTCCCACGCCTCAAGGTTACGGAACGAATTAAACTCGTATCTCGAGGTACCACTGTATTAACTCTTTTAAGAAGCAGCTTGATATAAGGAGAAATTTTCACGTTGGATATTTATGATAGAAATCATTGACAGTATTTTAAAATGCAGCTGGATAGATCAACCTATTAACCGATAAATACATAACTATTGGACACGGAAAACTTCAGGAAGAAAATATTTGGATTGCAATACTTGATAAAATTCACTGCAAGAAACTTGTTGTTCTAGCTTACATGCTTTCCTCATTTAGTTTTGTGAACACAAGTCATGACAGAAATCTATTTGCTGTTTGGTTTGAATTTCAACAAAGGCCACTAGGGAACTCTTCATGCAAAATGTGAGCTATAGAGACAGCATTTGCAATGTATTAGTGTGTGAAAGAGCTAATACAGATCCCAAACTCTCAGGATGTATTCACTCCAGGGAGTGACTAAGAAACATGAAATAATCCAGTTTAGCTCATATTAACACATAATTCATGGATGAGAAAACATAGCACATACCATTGACAATGCCTCAGGATAAATACATTTACATGCATAGTATTCCTGCTACTGGCTAGCTAGCTAGCTAGCTAGCATTATTGAGGCTCAGAGAAATTCAATAACTTGTTCATGGTTATAGATACATCTAGGAAGTGAGTCTGTGGTCAAGCTAGGCCCTGGTTCTAAGGCTGGGATGAGATAGGTGACACACTCCATTGTCTCTGTGCCGTGAGATCCTACCTCCACCCTTTCCTTCTGCAAATCTGTAATATGTATAAAATCTAAACTCCATAGGCAGGAATTCAGGGAAACCAAAAGGAAGATGTAAGCATGATAAGACGATTGGGATAATTCTTCAGAAATTTCAGCCTTTTTGGCTTGCACGAAGTTTAGTTTGTATACTTCTGTTAGAATTCAGTCATAAAAATGGAAGTAAACAAGAAAACCAGGCCTAAGATAAGGTCAGAATCTAAACACATTCCTGGGATCCATACTTTTTACCTTGAATTATTCAAATCCTCAGTTAAAGGAAACAAATTATACCAGTGTAAACTCAGCCTTATAAAATGTTATTCTGTCATGAAAGCAAATTCATGGACTGGAAAAGCAAAATCCCATTCAACAAGCAGACACTTCTGGTTTTGATGCCACATAGGGGACTTTCAGCACGTAACATGGATTGACTTATTGATTTCAGCCATAAACAAGATTAACTGCTGTGCTGGATTTGGGTCACTTTAGGCTATTGCAAAGGACTGACTCCTCACCAAAACTTTCAAGCTATTCTGACTATGCTCTGAGCACATGCCAGAAAGGTAAATATTCCCATCCTGTGAAGACCAGTGAAGTTAAGGAATGTACTAGAAATGGGTTCCTCAGCTTGACCAAATGCCTTTCTGGATACTCTTTGGTGCCCTCAAAGGTCTGTGATCAGCTTTGAAAATGGTCAGCGTTCACATTTTCCGTGTGGGCATCTACTCTCCATGCAAAGGAAAACAGAAAGACCCGGAACTCCATACATAAGTCATTACAGTGTGGGAGGCTGCAGAAAGTGGAAAAATCACATAGTTGTAGGTCAGAAAAAAAATGTGCTTTTATGGGCGAATTTGGGTTGTAACCGGGAGGTCCTGTTTTAGATACTCTCTCTTCTTTATTTTTATCCAGTGTAGAATGAGAGGGCTAACTTAAGAAACGCCAAGTGGCGTTACTGTGTCATTCCTGAGCCTCATTTACATTTCAGTTGAGACTGAATTCTGGCTTCGTTTCTTTTAGTAAGAAAAAATAGAGTTTTATTAACCTCTTAGAGAACCGATTATATTAAATGTTGCCTTTAAGACCTTCTCTTAATATTAGCTAACTTATTTTACTCAACCTTGGCAAGTATGTAAATATTTTTATATCATCAAAGGGAGACAGTTCAACAAGTTCTGAGACAATCTGGCTATAAAGAAAGATGATAAATTAAGATATATCCAGCATAGGATTAATGACTCTGTCCTAATTTCTAATCTAGGTTATTTGATTATTTTCAAATTATTCCTGCGAATGTACATTGTCTTTTCTTTCAAGAAAAATGTCCTAATTATTGTTATGACAGCCGTCACTACATTTTGAGTGTTCATCCTATAATATCCTGTGGTCTGATAGATTAAAAAATAATTATCTCTACAAGCTTTTTTATTCATACTTCCTATTTAAATTCTGAGTTATAACATTTATGGTTAAAACCTGCCTCCATGATCTAAAGGCTGGACAGAATATTAATAAGATGGAACACTGGATTCTTTTCAGTCACGTCTCAGTGTATTGGCCTCATTTTCGAAGTCATCTGAATTGATTAGAATCCATCCTGCCAGGAAGATGTAAAAGTTCTGACTTTCCCTGTGGACCACCTCATCAGAATGCCTTATTTAAAATTATATTTCTAGCCTGGCCGGTATGGCTTAGTGGTTGAATCTCGACCAATGAGCCAGGAGGTCATGGTTCGATTCCTGGTCAGGACACAAGCCCAGTTACGGGCTCCATCCCTAGTAGGGGCTCTATAAAAGGCAGCTGACAAATGATTCTCTCTTATCATGATGTTTCTATCTCTTTCTCCCTCTCCCTTCTTCTCTCTGAAATCTACAACAACAAATACAAATTATATTTTTAACTACTGACTACTTATTTTGTAAATTTCTAATACATTTTTTTGGGTAAGCCTTTTCAGGAAATTTTATTCAGAATGAGCTCAGCTGCTGAGGATTTGGATGAAAGATCTGGAAAAGTATAGGTCATTCCAGAGTGTTGAGTTTATGAAGTGAATTTCCATGGGGATTTTTCACTTTTTAAATGCATGTGTTCAAACACCACTGTATTAATATTACAAGAGACTGTATGTACCTCTAATCATGTAACATTTCTGAAAAATAATTGCGAAATGTCCAACTTTACCCTTTGTGATATTAGTGCATAGGATGTTTCGATACAAAGTGATTTCAAATGAATTGTTTCGGCTAATTTTGTAGCACTAATACTCCATAAAATAAGTACTTTATAGCATATAAAATTTATCTTTAAATTAATTGTAATTGCACTAAAAACGACACCAAACAAATACATTCTATTGAGAATCCCTGATGTCTATCTGATATCAAATGATCATGCGTTGCCTTGAACTTATTGCTGATATAAACATATACCTTACTTCTTGGCCTGGTAGTGAATTGTCCCTAAGGAAGAAGAGTCTGGTGAGAATCCCTCCTGCTCATTCTATAGCCTGGGAGAACATGATCAAAATGAAGGACTTGCCGAGACCAGTTTGGCTCAGTGGACAGAGCGTCGGCTTGCAGACTGAAAGGTCCCAGGTTCGATTCCGGTTGGGGGCATGTACCTTGCTTGCGGGTACATCTCCACTGTGGGGCGTGCAGGAGGCAACTAATCGATGTCTCTCTCTCATCAATGTTTCTGACTTTCTATCACTCTCCCTTCCTCTCTGTAAAAAATCAATAAAATATATATTTTTTAAAAAATGAAGGACTTGTGGCTGAAATCAAGTTGGCAGTCCTGTAGAACTGATGGCTATGCTGTCTGCCCATCATCATTCATTAACGAATGTTTATTCAGTGCCACAGACAGTGTGCTAAACATTGGGAATATAAACCTAAATGCTATACTGTGTTCTCCCTTTCCCAAAGAAGCTTACAACTTTATGGTGGAAACTCATGTAAGCAAGGATAATAAGTTCTCACATGGCCACCAATGCCACAGGAAATTGAACATAGAGGAGGGGGTAATTAACTCTCCCTCCTTTTTGCTCTCCCTCTTCCTTCCCTCCCTCTCTCCTTATTTTCTCAATCATTTGCATTGACTAGAGTCCAGCTTTGGGAGTCTTTGTGAAAGTCCTGACTTTTGCCCTAGCTGGTTTGGCTCAGTAGATAGAGCATTGACCTAAGGACCGAAGAGTCCCGGGTTTGATTTTGATCAAGGGCACATGCCCCGGTTGTGGAGTTGATGCCCAGTAAGAGACATGCAGGAGGCAGCAGATCAATGAATCTCTCTCTCTCTCTCTCTCTCTCTCTCTCTCTCTCTCTCTCTTTCTCTCTCTCTCTCCCCTTTCTTCTCTGAAATCAATAAAAATATATATATTTTAAAAGTCAGGACTTTTAAAAGTCTTTGTAAAAATCCATTGTACGTTCCTTCTTCCAAGTAGCGTTGGTCATGGTGCAAACATTTCCCCAGAGGGCCTCATTCAGGGGTTCCTCAAACAGGAACCCCTGAATGAGGCCCTCTGGGGAAATTTCCTGCTTCCAATACATCCAGGTCAAATGGGAGTTGAGGTGTGTTTCCTACTCTTTGTGCGAAGTCCTCCTTTCTTTTTGGCTTCAGATTTTTACTATTCCAGAATCACCTCTTTAGAGCTCCGAAGAATTTACAACTTAAAAACTCATTGGTCACACATTGGAAACACATTTCTGTGGAGCATTTCAGAGAAAACTAATGGGAGAAAGTTTTCAAAGAAAAAGAATTCCAGATAATTTCTCAGAACTGATGAACTTAGTTTTAAGATTGAAGAGAATCCATGGAATACCCAATAATACAAAGAACAGAAATAGATCTCACCAAGAAATATTATTGTGAAATTTCAGAAATTTAGAAGTAAACAAATGATCAGAGAAAGAAAAAAGAAATTACATATTAGGCATTGGGAATCCAAACAATGTTAGATTTCTTAACATTACATACAAGACAGGTAACGATTGGTTGCCTTCTGCATGCACCTGACTGGAGATGGAACCCGAAACCTGGGTATCTGCCCTGACTGACAACAGACCCTGCCAGCTCCTGGTGTAAGTGCCAATCAACTGAGCCCACCGGCAAGGGCTGAATAAAATGTGCTAAAGAATGGAAATGTAATCATTGTATGCTACTGGCTTAGCTGTGAACATTTTTGGTAACCAAGACAATGCAAACAGTAAATAGTAACTTAATAAAAATTATAAACTATTTTCCAAGCATAGGGTTTTCTGGGGGGGGGGTTAGGGATGATAGGCAGAATAGTTGCAGAGAATATGTTTAATTTTCTATAGTAGGAAATAACTGGTAATGTCTAAAATGGAAATAAAATAGTGTAATATTGTTTAGAAGTATGGAAATAAATACAGTGGTATCTCGAGATACGAGTTTAATTTGTTCTATAACCTTGAGGCATGGGAAACTATGAGACGCTCGAGTCGCAGTAAATTGGTGGGTCGTGCGTGTGCAGCCGGCCAATCCACACGATTACTCCTATCTCAAATGTTGCTTGTATTTCAAAGCAAAAATCGCTTGCTTGACGGCTCGTGTCTCAAAAATCTCGTATGTTAGGGCACTCGTATCTCGAGGTACCACTGTACCAGGAGAAATAGCTAAAAAAATTTTAAGTATTATTTTTCTGAATGCTTTTGCTTGAGATAGGAAAAAAGTATCCTATCTATGGATCTCAGAGAGCATGTTAAATAACAATTTACATTTTAATATGTTCCAGAACAAGGAATTTTAAGACTGAGCTGATGCATAAATATAGTGATGAGCAAAAGGAGGTCTACAGTTGAGAGTATGTGAAACACAGAGTTTAGTCTTGTTTATTCTTGTTTTATATTATAAAAGGCTAACATGCAAATAGACCAAACAGTGGAACAACCGAACAACTGGTAGATATGACGTGCGCTGACCACCAGGGGGCGTGTGTAGAACATGGCAGGCATGAGCTGCAGCGGGACAGTTGAGCAGGTGAGCGGGGGTGCCAGATCAAAGTGAGGTGCCTGATGCTGTCATCGGGATGAGCGGTTAGGGGTGATCAAGCAGGCAAGCAGGTGAATGGTTAGGAGCTGGTGGTTACTGAAAATTACTTGCTCCTTCATGCTGTGGTTCCACCCAGAGCTTGCCCCTGTTGCAGGCACCAGCCCCTCCCTCACCTGCTGCAGGTGCCCAGCACCGGTCCTGATCACCCAGCGCCATCAGTGAGTGCAAGCTGCGGCTGCCGGCCCTGATTGCCCCGGAGGGCTCCTCTACCTCCCCCTGCTCTTGAGGGGTGATCAGGGCAGCAGCTGCCACTTGCACCCCCTGCTGGCGCCGGCCCCAATTGCTCCACACCATCCGCAGGTGCAAGCAGGGCCAGTGCCATCAGCACACGGGAGTGGCGGTGGCAGGAGTGGCTGCTGAAGATGGGGTCAGGGGCCGCGGTGGGAGGCCCTGGGTGGGGGTACGGAGGATGGGCTAAGACCCACCCCTGTGCCTACCTATACCTGGTGACCCACAGTTTCTTTCGAGGTTCACAAATTCATGCACTGGGCCCCTAGTCTATAATAATAAAAGTATAATATGCTAATTGGACTGGGCAGCTGAATGACCTTTGGATGTCATTCTGGACATCCTTCCTGAAGACCTACTGGATGATACTGTGGCAGGGGCCAAAGCAGAGGTGGTTAGAGGCAATCGGGCAGGCAGGCAGAGTGGTTAGGGGTGATCAAGCAGCCAGGCTGAGTGGTTAGGGGCAATCAGGCAGGCAAGCAGGCGAATGGTTAGGAGCCGGTGGTCCCAGATTGTAAAAGGGATGTCCAACTGCCTGCATCCCCCGAGGGGTCCCAGATCGTGAGAGGGTGTAGGCCGGGCTGAGAGATTTTCCCCTCCCCCGCCAGTGCATGAATTTCATGCCCTGGGCCTCTAGTATTATACATTTTTCCATACAAACAACTGTAAACCTACTTTTGCTCACTCCTATATGCTTGCATCTCCTCTATAATATATTCAATAGGACCAACCTCTTCCCCTTTGTTCCTGCCCCACTCAGCACATCCCCCCTCACCAACTCGCAATTATACACAAACTTGCCTCACAGCAAAATAAAGGTGTCAGTTTGGTACTTATTTTTGGCCACCATTGTCAGTGCAGTTTCTCATGAGGTTCCTAAGTGATTTCTTCAATGGCTTCCTTTCCGCCCCAACCCTGTGGGAACTCCTGGAATTCAGGACAGGTATGTTTGGTAATGCTCTTAACTATAGTCTTTTAGAAATATTACCCGGATAGAAGTTTCAGACGTCGAAAATAATATGTACATAGAATTAAATGAGTAAATACATATGAAAAGAGGAATTATCGGGCATGTCCCTATTTTCTTGGATGCCACACTCTCAATTCTTGAAAAGACAGCAACTGTTTGATTCATTCCTTTGAATGTGGGTATCTTTTTCTCTCCTTTCAGAACACAGATATTATATTTCATTACATTATATTATATTTATTATATTTTGTAAAATTCTGAATTATATATACATATATATATACACACACACACATACATACTGTGTGTGTGTGTGTGTGTGTGTGTGTGTGTGTGTGTGTGTATATATATAATAATCATTTATATATGATTTCCCCTCATCCCTCCGGATAATTGTTAAACACCTTCACACAATTCCCCATATGTAATAGAAGGGAAAATAAAGTCATAATAGTATTGCCAATCTCTCTTTATTTTTTTCTACTTTTTTCTTGAATAGCCAGAGTTACTTCTGGCTTCCCTTAGTGTCTTTCTTCTTAATTACCTGTCCCATGTTAAATTTCTAGGGCATGTGCTTCTCCTACTACTCTAAAGTATATGGATGCATCATATCTATCGCGTAGCAAGTTCACAGTAACTCTAGAAAGGAAGAAAAGATACAAGGGGGAAAATCTTTTAATTAAAAGTAAGTTAAACTCTCTAAAGTGCTGTCTTGCAAGAATAAAGAATGGAGCTAAATCAAGAAAAGAACACTCCAAAACAGGCCTGCTTTGTTGCTACATGAAAAGGATCCAGTGAAATGGAGAGATTGGGGACATCTATAGTGATGTGAAATCTTAATGTATCTTAACCTACTTCCCAGAAGTCTTCTTTCCACATAGGGAGTGCCCCAAACACTTGGATTTGAATGAGATAATTAGAACAGAATCAACAACACGAAAACAGACAGCGTCACAGATTGACACAGTTCTTCAAAGGTGCGCTCACTAATGTCAAAGGCCATCTTTACTACAGTGAGCATCTGTGGAGGCTAAAAAGAAATTCATTTTTTCATGGAGATGTCAAAGAAAACATTATCTAACAAACTAAATGGCGTACCTTCTGGCATCTTCCTATTGCCCTTAAGTCAATGGCATCATGCAGAGGATTGCTTTATATTGCCAAACTGATGTTGCATATACAAGATGCCTAAGAGCAGCAAGATTTCATAGAACAGATACAGTTTTTCTTAAATCTTTATGTAAATGTATGGACAAATAGCCAGAAGAGATAACACATTTAAAAAAAGCATTTCTGAGTCTAGTTATAGTGGCCAACGGTTAGTAAAAAAACAATTACTGCATTTTCCGGCATATAAAATGACTTTTTAACCCAGGAAAATCTTCTCAAAAGTTCGGGAGTCGTCTTATACACCATGTGTCATCTTATAGGGCAGGTACATCCCAAACTCTATATTTTAACTGGAGAAGTTGGGGGTCGTCTTATACACCCAGTCATCTTATACGCTGGAGAATACGGTAGTGCTTTTTCTTTAAAATATTCATGCTACCTAATCCAAATTAAGCTGTGGGATTATGAAAGATAAATCTTTAATATTATAATGTAAGAATTTCTCTCCATTTGGTTTCATATAGATTTCCTTTCTTTAGTAGCAATATATGTCTTACCCCTTCACAAAATTACCCATCTACTTTTATATCCTTTGCCAAATGTTGGCATTTACTCATTATGCTTCATAAGCTGTTGGTGGGGAAAAAAATTCCTGTTAAAATTCTTTATTGGTCATTGCCTAATGAAGCTTACAGTATTATATATGAAATAGCTTTCATGCCTTTAGACTGTCTGGAAAACATTAACAATTTTAGTAAATTATAGAATGAACCACCTATAATGAACTAAGTCAGTGGAATAAGTAGTACATCACCTTTTCCAAGAAACACACCCAACCTTCCATCATTTTTTTTTTTTTTGGTCTTTTAGAGAGAGAAAAAAAATGAAGTGGTATCTAAAAACATTCCCTTTAATATTTTCCTATTTTTATGTAATCTCACTTTTCCTGAGCTTGGAAAACTTTTTCTCATTCTTAGCTTTCAGAGGCAAAGATATTCCAGGAATCAGGCAAACTTGAAAATTAACTCTGTCAATCCTCTGGAAACAGCTCATCAGAAAAGAGCAGGGTGCTACAACATTGCAAGATATTATTTCCATGGGGCCTTCTATTTTTACCTCCAGGTTCCTGCTATTTAATGTAGCCTTAGTAGTTTCTAATTTTCTTGCAGGGAGGAGCCCAGATATTGGCCATGGTTGACTTACCACCACTTTATAGCTCAGCTCTGCCAGGTTTGCAGATCCTCTTAACGTTTTCTGAAACAACCCACATGTAATTTGAGGAAATCCTGGAACATTTAGTGATATTGCCTGATAGCATGGAGGGTAATTGGTTTCTAAGAAATCCCATAATTAGCATAATCATGGAGGACAATATTGCCTCATGTTTGCAATAATCTCTAGATATCTGTATTTTCTTTGGATTTCCATGTTTTATTTTTTTAAAAAAAGTACACAGTATTCTTAAGAGTAGTGTCTTTTCCTATGCAGAATTCTTTGAGCATTCAGAACTACAGTGTATCTTAGATATTTCTGCAATTAAGTTCATTCATGAATAATTTATCATTTATGGGTTTTTTTGCCTTGATATGTCTTTATCTACAGAATCCCTTATAATCAAAGGAAAGTATTGCCTTTGCTCTGAGCTTTTTTTCACATGGAACTTTTCATGCCACAGGAAATACCTTAGAGTTAAATTTGATATCAAGAGTTTGGCTGCCTTTTTCTTTGGATGGCACATCAGTAGGACTGAAAGGATGTGTTGCTTTATTATAAAAAGAGATTTCTATTCAACAAGGGACATGGATTATAATGCTTTTATCAACAGCATGGTGATATGTGGCTTTGCTTTAAGTGCCACTATTTTTAGCCCTGCTATCATTTCTAAGGACACTCTGACAGTAGACACAGTAATCACTAAATATAAATAAGAGATACAGCTACATCAACACAGGTGCTCAGATAGCTCGGTGATAACAGGAGAACTAAGACTTCCGTCATTCAATTAGTTCAGCTTGCACTAAAGTTCAGAATATGAAATCATTGGGAACTTGGCCACTTCTGTTAGGTCGGTGTCATCCTACCAGGGGTCAGTGCCTCTGATGTCAACTTTCGTGCCCTGTATTTAGTATCTATAGTTTTCATCTTACTTTGTCATTTATATCTATGGGCATTTAAGCTTGGTTTTATAACCAAGTGTTCTTCTCTAAATCCAGTGAAGAGTAGGAGCATTAGAACCTTTTGATGATCAGGATGATAGTAACAAAAAGCTTCCATTTTTGGAAGGCAGGATGTGTTAAAGAATCATTCCTTCCCCCAAGTCACGCGTGATTTGGGTTAGTTATTTGTTTGTGTGCTTTAGTTTTCTTGTGCCTTAACGGGAATAATAAAAAAATTGTTGAGGGGAAAAGAATAATATTGAGTTGAAATAACAATGATGAGCTATTAGTGCATGGAGAACACTTAATTCGTGGCATATTGCAAGAACCCACTTGATGCTATGTGACTTCATGCCGATGCTGATAAAGACAGTGCCAATGACTCCTTTAGTTTTGGGTTGCTCTTCGCTGCCGAATCCATGGCTGAGTAGGAGCTGGATCCATCCCTTGGATGCCCATGGTATTTCAACATAGATGAGTGATTTTGACCAAAAAACGTGAAACACCATGATTCTTTCTTTCTTGATTAATTGACTTAGGCTTTTTAGAACAAAATATTTGTTTGTTATACTGTCTGAAAAACAATGTTTACATTCAAAGTCTCATGCGATGATCAAATGACCTGGTGATGGAAATATTTTCTTGATCGTCCCCACTTTATCCATAAAAAACAGAAGCTTAAGGTAGTGACCGGGCATGTTTCAAAGCATAGAGCACCGAGTGGCAAAGATGCAAATTAGAGCCAATATTCTGGCTTCCCACTGGGCTTTTCCATATACCATTCCTTTTACGTTGTGGAGACTTCGCGAGTGCTCTGCTCTCACTGGCCTTATGTGAAGTTTCCATTTCAAACTATTTCTGGATGCGCATGCTTCCTTCCAGCTCTTACTGACTTTGTAATGGCATCTTGTGAGAGTGTTGTTAACCTCTGGCCTCAGGCTCTGATGCCTCTTGACTACCTCTTATTTTCTTTCCACTTCAGAAATTATTATCCTATCATTACAGGATGTTTGGGAAAAGAGTTCCACTATGCCTGCTCTTCAAGACTGGTTTTGCTTTGCCTTCTTTTTCCTCTTGCCATCCTATTCATTCCACAGACATTGATTGACAGGCAGGTATTGATAACGCCTGACATGTTAGGTTATTTTGCTAATTTCTGGGAATCAAAAGAAACACTCCATTTCTAAACTGGTTCTCTGATTTTGGTTATTTTCTTCTGATCTCATTTCCAGGAATAGGATTGATTTTACCTTTGAATCATTTGAATTGTATTGCTAAAACACAGTTTAACCCCAAACAACCTTTTTCACACATACAACTAGCTATAGTAGTTTTTTTTCTACCCATCTATTTTTTTGTTTGTTTGTTTTGTTAATCCTCACCAGAGGACTTTTTTTTTTCTATTGATTTTTAGAGGTTGTGGAAGGGAGGGGAGTGACAGGGAGAAACATTGATGTGAGAGAGACATATCAACAAGCTGCCTCCCACATGCACCTGACAGAAGTACATGCCCTTAACTGGATTCGAACCTGTGATCCCATCCCCACAGTCCATGGGCCGATGCTCTAACCACTGAGCAAAACCAGCGATCTTCATTAAACCCATCTATCTTCATTAACATGAAAGTTCATATGCATACTGTTTGCATTGCTTTCCAGCTTTTTTTGTGTGTCAGAGTTCCTATATAATCTTTTCAAGTTCACTTATATACTCTGTAATTGGCTGAATCAAAATAAACAATCTTTTTTTAGTTGGGTCTCAAGATCCACATTTCATCTTTATTCTCTTGAACTTTCTAAAAAACTAAGCCCATCTATTTCTCAAAACTCTGTGTACTGACTAGCAATTGAATGCCAAAACAGAGCCATAGAAGCAAATGTTGTATTTCAACATCCACATCAAATTCAATCTGTAGGTGGGCTTCTTCGTAAACCTGTTTGGTGATACACACAGGGGCTTAGCATTCGTGTGGGAGAAGAAGGCACAATACTCATGCCCCTTCCTAAAATCCGGAGATTTTTTTTACTTTTCCCTCATCCTCTTTAAATCCTCTTCTCCTAAATTCTTGACATTTATCTAGATGATCTATTATGATACAATTCTCTGACCCAGATCTAGGTTAACTCTCAGGTCTTTGCAGTACTCTAAGATATCTATGGAGAGAGTCTCATTGTAAGATAATATTGACTACTGACACCCATTCATTCATTTTCCCAGAAGAAACAAATCAGATTTTAAAAAAGGTACATTTTAAATGTTCCAACTCAGACTGACTTTTGGCCTGTAAGACCCAATCCTCTATAAGTTATACCATGCCAAAATATTCCCCTGTTTTAAAAAATGATAATGCTCCTCAGGAGAAAATAGAGGGATGTACTTTGTTTTACAGGCCCTCCAGGAATGATATAGTCAGTTATACAGGCCACTTCTTTACCGCACATATTCCTCATGGGAATAATGTAGTGTGGTGACACTGGAGGCATTGACAGTGTAACTTTTAAATGGTAATGCCATCCAATCTGTTTCATAAAACACGAGAGAGAAAAACACCCTTGATCACATTTTCTCCAGAGAAATGGCAGGCCCTAGGAATGACGTGCATTAGTTTTTATGAGAAAGGCTCTCCACTTGGACAGTGCTGTGTTTCAGCATGTCGAGCAACATATATTGTCACCTATGAAGTATGATACAGATGAGCCAGCCAACTCTCCCATTTTACATTGCATTGGTCAGACATTTATTTATGCACTGCAGCAAATACTGTATCCTACAGCTATAAAGGCTCTTGAAGAAGGCTTAGCGTTGACATAATCAACTAAAGGACTGAATACAAGCTATAGAAGGGAAGATGAAAGAAAGGGGGCTTTTTGCTCCTAGAAACGTACACTTATGTTTTCATATGTCCATTGAGGCTTTTTATAGTTTCACCGAGGAAAAACCCATAGAAATGGAATGGGCTTGCAGCAACAGACATTTAGGTTAGCTCAGAGAAGGGAAGTCCATGTTCGTTAAACCAGTTTCAATGGGGAGGGGTGCAGTAAAATCTCTGAACATCGTTGTTTAGGTAAGTTCATGGTGATACCCTTGAACACAAGGATAGGAACCAGACAAGCTCTTTTCTAATCCTTGGTAAGTAACATACGTTTAAAATTACTGTGATTATTAGCATATGGATTGATTTTCTTGACATAATCATGAAATGTAACAAAATAGGCGCACGCAAGTTACTCCCTTAGAGTGTTTGTTGAAGGCATTATAAATCTTTTTTTTAAACTTTCATTTGAGAAAATTTC
>JAAGEH010000046.1:9439242-9468404 GCA_011751065.1 Lasiurus cinereus
TACTACGAGCTGGTGGTGTGACCTTGGACAGATCATTTTTGAGTGATTCCTTAGCTCCTCTGGCAACCTCATCACAGCGTTAGACGAGTGATGTCTTATATTATTTCCTTCCTTCAAATGATGCCATTGAGTCATAGTTTACATAAGTCAGTATCTTAAATTTTTAACATACTTAAAAACTTACTTTTATCACACTTTAAAGTCCTCCCATGAGGTGACTTGTTAGTGAATAGTTGAAATCCATCAATATAGACATAGAGTTTAAGAATAATTAGCTAATGCAACAAATGGTTACCTTGTGATGGGTAAAAGTTTATAGTAATAACACTTAATTTCTTGTGACTCAACTGTCCAATAGCTCTCATCTTTCATTTAATATGTTTTGGTTTCATCTCATAGGTTTGGAAATATGCATGGATATTTGTTCCCTTCACATACCATTGTATATTACTTTTATAAAATGATTGGTCTCATTCTAGATATTTGGAAATACAAATATAACAATAGGTTATGCATTAAAAATCAAAGTAATTTTAGTCATTACTAGATATATTTCTTTATCTGTTGCACACTTAAACATTTAAGATACCTTAAGAAGACTGCAGCCTGGTAGAAATGTAATCTTATGATTATAAACACATGATCAGATTTTCATGTAATTGTACTAATTTCCAGCTGCCTTAAAATAGCAATAATGAATGTTACTGTCATTGGGATTTACTTCAGTTATTCAAACATATTCACAAAAATCTGACCTGAAGAGTGAGTTCAGGGAGTTTAATATCAATTAAATCCAGTTCTGATATCGACTATCTCAAAACTCAGATTCAATACTCCTGAGGACAGGTTACCCATGGACTTTTGTTAAAAAAAAAATTAATGAAACATCTGAGCTGAACATCAGCAGCTTGACCTGTTGGTGAAAGCTGGTTTGGGAACGGACTGAGGAATCCGATCTTCCTATTTTAAACGAGACTCCCAATATTCTGCGGAGATTCACTCTCCAGAAGCGTTATTCCATGCCATCTACTCTCCCCGTTGGCCAAAGGAGGGAGATTGAAAAGAACTCGTTTATGCCTCCCACTGATGGGTGTGAGACTCTGCGCTTGTTGCATAGTATATGCCAAGTCCCAAGAAAGTTTGTCTTATGGATCTACTGATACATATACATTAAGGAAAAAAAAAAGGGGGGGGGGGAGATTCCAAGAACATCTTCGTTTACGGGGGAGAAGAGTCGGGTCTCTCTGGAGCCTATTTTAGAACTGACATTTTGCTCCAACACTTGGACTCACACTTTTCTCCCCGCCGCACATTTTCCACTCGGGCTCTCATGGCTCCGCTCTGAACCCCAGGAAACCCACCCCTGGCTGCAAGAGGCTCCCAGGGACCCCCCTCTCTCTGCCTCTCTGTGCCAGGCTGGCCTCCCAGCGTGCACACACACACACACACGCACACACACACACACACACACACACACACACAGCGCCCACCCCTCTTACCTACACCAGCAGGAGCTGCGATGCCGGGGCATGACACTGCTCCCCTCCGGGGTCAGCCAAGCAGTCGGGGCGCCCTGAAGTTTCTCCCGCAAACATCGAGGTCCCCAGGTCTTGGGGGAGCTCCTGGCTCTATCCTAAGCAGCTCTGCTCCAGGGCGTGATCCTCACCCAAACGCCCCCCTCCCAGCGGCAGCCGCAGGAGGGAGGGAGGGAGGGAGCCCCAGGCCGGGCGGGAGCCTGTCAAGGCGCGGCCAGTGCCTGCCGTCCACTGAGCTCAGACTGACGTTTGGGAAAGGGGCCTCCGGCAGCAGCGGCAGCGGCGGCAGCGGCAGGCCCACATCGCCTGGGAAGCATTTCCTGCCTCCCTCCGAGGAGTGTGCAGGGGGGAGAGGCTGCATGAGGGAGGGGAGAGGGAGGGGAGGGGAGAGGGGAGAGGAGGCGCGCAGAGCCCGCCCGGGCGTTGGAGGATTTCTGATTTTTTGCACAGAACTGGAGTGGGTTGGTGCAAGCTCTCGAGGTGATTAGCTGGAGAGCCATAAAGCCCTAGAGCTGCTTCTGGCCCGCATGGCTCCCCAGAAAGAAGAGAGAGAGAGAGAGAGAGAGAGAGAGAGAGAGAGAGAGAGAGAGAGAGAGAGAACGAACACACAGCGCCCGCCCTCCCCTGCAGCTTTTCCACTCTCCACTCTCTCAGATGGATAGACACAACTTCGCCCAAATACCTTCTCAGCTCCCTTTGCAAAGGATCTTTTCTTTAGGAGAGAGAGAGCCAGATGAAATTTAGGGTGCGTACCGTAACTCTTCTAAAGGTGCAATCCTCTTCTCCCCCTTCTCCCCCCTGGCCTTGCAGGCCTGGCACCCCCTGGCTGGGAGGGTCTGTGGGTACCACCCCCAGGATGCAGGAGAGGGGCCTGTGTTCCTCCCAGAGCTGCCGGACCCCCAGATGGCTGCCCGGCCTCCAAGAAGTGTGGGTGCCGCCGGCCCCGGCAGCCTGCCCTCCACCTCCCAATCCTCCAGTCACACAGGCTCAGGGCTGGCCCAGGAGGAGACGGGCTCCATCTTGATCCTATTTCAGCCTGGCTGCTGCCATGAGCCGCTGGCCAGGGCTCCCCTCCGGCCGGACACAGGCCCCCCGATCACGTCCCCGCAGCGGCTGGCTCCCAGGATCTGCGGCCTCCGGGCCGACCCCGATTTGGTGAACTCTCTCCTCTGTTTATCTTCGCTGCTGGCCCCGGCCGCCCCTCAATGACTTCCTCCTCGCGGCTCCGGGCTGGGAACCGGGACTCCCATTTGGTTTTGATTAAAACCAGACGGCCAAGCTCGGGAGGACGGAGGGACCGGGCTCGTGGAGACAACAAGTGTGGCTTTCATTAGGGGCCTCCGTTAATAAGAGGCGGTGGCTCATCTCAGGGGGAGATGACACCGAGGAAAGGCCAGGGGTTTCAGAGGAGTTACCTCCAATTCTCAGGGCCCAGGATTCCCCGGAGGGAAAGAGGGGTGCGTCCCCCGGGACATCAGGTTGTGGAGGGGCCTCTTGGTGGACAGCGGCGGGGACGCAGGAAGCAGCATCTCTGAGTTTCATTCTCCCACGCGGTTGAAAGGGCACAGCCGTGTCTCACTCCTGTTTGATTCACAAGTCAGTGGATTCCTTTGCCATGTGGGACTAAAGCATCCCCCCTTACCCCCCCACCCTGTGATGAGATCAAGCTGATGATTGGATCTATGTGCGGTTTGCACATTTCTAGAGAGTTCCAATAACGAGAAGAAGGGGAATACTGTCAATGCAGTAAATGAGTAATAGATAAAGAGGTGCAAGGACTACTAAACCTATCAGCCCTGAGATCCCGACGATGGGCCTCTGAGATTATAAGTAGTTTGCGTTACTCATGACTATCCTGAGTTGGCGGTAAGTTTTATATGACAGATACCTGCATGTCACAATGGATGGGTATCTTTTTAGTGCTCCCTGAGAACATCCGGGAGGTCAGTGGTCAGCAAACTGCGGCTCGCGAGCCACGCGCGGCTCTTTGGCCCCTGGAGTGTGGCTCTTCCATAAAATACCACATGCGGGTGCGCACGTACATTGCATTTGAGACTTCCTGCACAGAAGTTGGTTTTTGGCTCTCAGAAGATATTTCCATCGTTGTGCTGTTGCTATTTGGCTCTGTTGTCTAATGAGTTTGCCGACCGCTGGGTAGGTGATAGCTCAGAGAAGCATGATATTGTACTTGCTATTTCTTTTCTTATTAGGATAACTAAAATCTCTCAAAATTAATATAAAGCATGGGCTATGAAGAGATTTTAAGTGGCAAGAATGATGCATTGTGCATTAGTCTGAAGATGAGAAGCAATCCAATACAATTGTAGGCAGAAGCAATGTTTTAAAGTTTGTAGCAAAATATTACTCATTAAAAAATGATCACTTAGACTTCTTTAATTTAACCGTCACCCATATGGCAAGAAGGAAGCCCATGCTTTCATAAATTATTTGAAGTTATTCATCTTTATATTCAAAATGTTTCCACTGAAACTAGGCCATTAAATCTTTCTAATAATCGTTGTGTGTATTCTTATTTTACAGATAAAGTGTCAGAAATCTGTGGAAGTAATGCTCTCACAATCAAATGGTAGAAAGTGGCCACCTGCACGGTGGAACCCAGATTTGCTAACTAAATTTTGTGCTTTTCTCCTCTCTGTCTCTCTTGGCTCCCATTTAATTGCTGTGTGAAATTGGGAAGACTTTTAAAACTCTCTTTTAGATTCCTTTTTAAAAATAGGGACAATTTCACATGGATTGAAAGCAGGATTAACTTTATATACACAAATATTTATAAATTTATATTTATTTCCCTAAGGGCAATGCAATAGCAGAATGGAATAAGAATCCATGTAAGTTCCTTCCTAAAATAACATATATATCTCTATCTCTGCCTCCAGTCCTGCTTCAAGTATACAGTGGGTGCTCAGTAAATGTCAGTATTCTGCTAATTCTCCTTAGCTAGATTCTCCTCATAAATATATCCCTCCCCGTATAATTCAGCCTTGTTTCCATTTATATTGGACTGAGAAAATAACAGAACCCTATTCACATACACTTATAAATGCCTTTTTAGATATCTAGACACTTTTGAAGCAGTTTCCGCCTTAATATTCTCCTCTTTAAACAAAATAAGGCTTTATGCTTTATCCTATTATTAGAAAGATTACTACCCAAATCTTTAATCACTCGTATTTATTTTTTCATCCTTCAATTGCATGATTCCAAACAAATCTCAGAGCTTACTTTCTCATAAAGGCCTTACAAAATATGAGTACAAAGATAAATATTGAGATAATTTTCTAAATATTTAACCATGTCAAGAACATAGCAAATACGAGAAAAAAAACTGGCCATTGGATTTAACAATGTGGAAATCACTGTTGATAATGATAGAGAATCATATGGACAGATCTCATGTTAGCAAGGTTTGAAAGAGAATTTGAGGAAAAGAATTGAAGACATGGGTCAATTCTTTCGAAGTTTTTTTTTTAAAAATATATTTTATTGATTTTTTACAGAGAGGAAAGGAGAGAGACAGAAAGTCAGAAACATCGATGAGAGAGAGACATCGATCAGCTGCCTCCTGCATGCTCCACAGTGGAGATGTGCCCGCAAGCAAGGTACATGCCCCCGACCGGAATCGAACCCAGGACCTTTCAGTCCACAAGCCGACGCTCTATCCACTGAGCCAAACTGGTCTCGGCTCTTTCGGAGTTTTATTGCAAAGCAAAGCAAGCCAATGGGAGAGTAACTGTCTGGGGCCAGGAAAAGCTTTTATAAAGATGGGGAAATAATAGTTTCCAATTAATAAACAAAAACAGTCTGGTATCTTCCCAAAGGCAGAAAAAAGATTTTGGAGAGAAAAGAATGGAGAAATGCTGGAGAGAATTTTTGTGTAGGAGAGAGAACTTGAAATCTAGGCGCAGGGACTGATTTTAGCTAGGGGCATGATACATGTGAAGACGAATAGGTATTAGCCCAGCTGGTGTAGCTCAGTGGTTGAGTATTGACCTATGAACCAGGAGGTCAAGGTTCAATTTCTGGTCAGGGCACAAGCCCAGGTTGCTGGCTCCTGATACATATGTCTCATTTTTTTCTCCCCTATGGACCTCCCCCCGGCCTTCCCTACCCCCCCAGTACATGCCCTCACCTGCCCCCCCTCCCAGTCTTGTATCCATCGGTTATGCTTATATACATGCACACAAGTCCTTCGGTTGATCTCTTATAGTCCCTCTCCACTACAACCTCCCTTGCCTTCCCCTTGTAGTATGACAGTCTGTTCACTGCTTCTTTGCCTCTGTATCTGTTTTTTTCCCCCCCTGATTCTTTTCTTTAAAAACATCTTGCCTCTGCAGGCTAGAAATAAACCTATAAGAACAAAAAACGTTTGAGTTCCAATTTCAATGTCCAATAGTTCTGAGTTTTTAATTTATTTTATTAGTGTTTTGTGCCTTCAACTATAATGGTTTTCATGCACATTTTTCAGGACTATCTCTAAGTATATGTTTTATTCCATTGTAAATGGTATCTTTAACGATTTTCATTTCTAATTATTTATTGCTATTATATAAAACACAATTTATTTTTACATGGATGAGTATCCTGCAAACATGCAAAACTCACTAATTAGATGTAGTAGGTTCTTTGAAGATCCCTAAGATTTTCTATCTAGGTGATCATGCTGTATATGAATCAAGACAATTTTGTTCTGCTTTTCCATTTAAATGCTTTTGATTTCATTTTGTTGTGGCCTTAGTCTACAGGCTGTAATCTGCGTTGTGATGTTGAATAACATTGGTGAAAGTGGACATTCTTGCCTTGCCTCGGGTCTCGGGGGGGAAAAGCATTTGGTTTTTCGACTGTTAATTATGATATAAACTGCAAGGATTTATTGTTGATGCCCTTTATCAGGTTAAGGAAGGTTCCTCTATCCCATGTTCTCAAATGAGAATGACTTTGTTCCCTAGGGACATTTGGAGATTTTTGTAGATTTTTGGCCATCACAGCTAGGACAGAGTAGAGCTCCTGGCTGCAGAACATATTACAATGCACAGGACAGCTTCCCACACAGATAATTATGGGACCCAAAATATTGGTAATGTTAAGAAACTCACCTTGCCCTGTTTCTAGTTTCCTGATAATATAGTGATTTTTTTTTAAAATCAGGAAACAATGTTGAAAATAATACTTTTCTGAATAGTTTGCTTTTAGTTCACATCAGGTTTTTCTTTTTCATTTTAGTCTGTTAATGGCATTTTTCATAGGGTGATATTTAAACATTAAACAGGTTTGCATTTCTTTGATGGACCATATTTTGTAATCAGATATTATCTTTTATAGTTCATTGAATTCAATTAGCTGAAAATTTTGTTAAGAATATTTGCATCAGTGTTTAAAAAGTATTTTTTTCTTTTTTTGTCTAGTGATTTCTAATTTAATTCCATTATGGTGGGGGAATATATTGTGAATGATTGGATTTGAGAAAATTTATTGAGACTTGTTTTATGGCCAAACATATGGTCCATTTTGGTAAGTGCATTTGAAAAAAAGTATATTGTTTTCTCTGATAATATTTTCATTGCTGATGCATTTGATCAAAGTGTAGAGAACTGAAAAATTTTCACCGATACTCTGTCCAGCAGGAATGAAGTAGCATCTGTTGTGCATAAACTGGAAGCTCATCTGTAGTGAGCCCTTAGTTTCAATGGATTCCCATTGAACAACCTAATGTTTTCCTGTAACAGAAGTCATTCTGCTCTGGCACTTTAAAGCATTATCTGGCTTAAACTCTACATACTCTACAGTAGGATAATTATTTATATTTGAAATGAGTATTAACTAGGTATTAACCAAAGGTTTGATCATTGAATTCAGTGAATTTTTAAGTTTAAACATATCAATACATGTGTATGCTTAGGCATCCAATAGAAATCATTGTTTTATTTATAGGTTTTCAGCTTTCATAGATGTGGTATGTTAACCATTGGAAATATATGACAAAATTAGAACCAAAAGGTCATAATTCTCAAAAAAAATTTAGATATTCTATTTAGTAAACAATAGGACATATTCACACTTATACAATATTGCTTCAATAACTAGTCTTATTTTCTTGAATAAAACAACATACAGCAATGATTTCTTTCATGAATTTCAATGACCATTTTTTCCATTTAGTATAAAAAAAAGAAAAATAAATAAATACTTAAAATAAAAGATCTCTTGAAATTATGTATCTCATTTTAAGTTGGGGAAAAATATGTTGGGCAGAATGTAGCAAAAACGTTGCCAAAATTCAAATGTTAGGAAAACAGTTTGAAAGAGTTTGTAAAACATATATAATAATAGGTTTCTTCTATCCTCACATTGGAAGGTTGAATTTCACGACTAGAACAATCCCATTGTGGAGTAAAATATAGCAGAGTTTCCTTTACTTCTATTAGATCGTTGTGGGCCGAAGTGGACTGTTGATTATAGTTGCCAAGTTCCTATGTAGACAAATGAATCACAGAAACACAGTAGCTATTTTATTTGGGACCTTGCTGAGCTGCATGTTTTTTAATGAGTTAAAATAATATTTGGAGTTTTAGGTAGAACATGTGAACTATCAAAAACACAGACTTTTGACTTGAAAGTTTGGGACAAAAACAACTCCACACGCAAAGTCCTTTTGAGCAACAGACCCATTGAACTTGAACTTGACCAACCCCTGGTGATGGTCTCTATGACTGTTTTATTCAGGCTATGAAGCAGTGAAGCCAGTCTAAGGATGCTGAAGTTCTTCAGTGAAGATTGTTTGCTGTGTTACTAGGGTGAGTGCTCAAAAATGTGCACTGAAGAAAAATTAGCATGCAAAAAATAATTCTTTAAGCTCATGTATGAGTATCTATGCCTAGGTGATTATTTGCTTCTCTTCCAGATGGGAACAATGATACTTATTGCTAACCAAGGACAAAACAGAAATCAAAGAATGTGAAAGATATATACGCAAATGGAATAAGTGGATTAGGAGAAATATTTTTTGTTAAAATAAACTGGGTCAAGTAGCTTTGTTAGCATTGACCTATTTTTTCAAGTGGTGATTTAAACAAACAAACAAACGTAGAAAGATGAAATTACTAAATCCTAGAAACCCATAAGGAAGTCACTGACAGAATCCCTGTGTTGTCAATACATGTTACCATCCTGCATACTAAGAGGAAACGTGTCTGACTTTCTGATTATGAGTCCAAGGCCATGCCTTATTTCTAAGTCTATCCCAAACACTGCCCAGGCAAGAGATTAGGTAAAAAGGAGGGGAAGCTATTAGGAAATCACATTCAAGCATTAGTTTAATTAGATTGTTTGCTTCCTGTCCGTACACGGGCAGGAACAGGGATTTTGATCAGTGTGGACGGTGGTGGAGAGGCAGGGCTAATTTAGAACAATGAGGGGTCGAGCAGTTGGTCTATAATGACATTTTTCAGGCTTCGGGGAACATGATGGAACTGAGGGATTGAAGATTAAGCTGAAAAAAGGAGGGCTGTTTGCAACCTTATTTGGAGTTGACCGAGTGTTCTACTGTTTGTTCTCCATATATTTTTCTAAACATATTTTTAAAAACATGCTCGTGTGCCTTTTTTAAGTCCTCTGTGCTTACCTGCCAACCTGCTAGTCTCATAGGGTTAATGCATCTATTTTGTAAGAGAAATAGAATTATGAGATAACGTAAAAAGAAACTTCCTGCTGGTTTTTTGAAAATTCCTTGAAATGCAAACCACAGAGGAAATACCTAGTTACTTCTCCAAGGGATGACGGAAATTGGAAGGACAAGATACTCAGTCCCTGGTTTTTTTGCTTTCATTTTCTGAAGACATTTCTGTATTTCTTGGCTGTGTGTGTGTGTGTGTGTGTGTGTATGTGTGTGCGCATGCATGCGTGTGTGTGTGTGTGTGTGTGTGTGTGTGTGTGTTTCCAGAAACATGTAGCATATCCTTGAGCCAGAACACATGCCTATGAGTCAAAATTTCAGCCTGCGTTTGTCTGGGTGTAACCTAACAGAACCTGGCAGGTTGTCTGAATAGTTTTTTCACCACTTGACCCAAAATACAGTAAATCAGATGACATACTATTCCAATCTTGCATGAGTACTCATATTTTAATAAGGAAAGGAAGAGTGTGTTCTCTCAAGATTTTCAGATACAAGCAGAATC
Source organism: Lasiurus cinereus (assembly GCA_011751065.1). Taxonomy (NCBI): domain Eukaryota; kingdom Metazoa; phylum Chordata; class Mammalia; order Chiroptera; family Vespertilionidae; genus Lasiurus; species Lasiurus cinereus. The sequence continues at coordinate 9,448,970 of JAAGEH010000046.1, forward strand.
TAGCTCACTCCAAAAACTATTACAGAATTTAATGTTGGAGTCACCAACTGTAGTTTGCTTGTGTGTGTGTGTGTGAGTGTGTGTGTGTGTGTTTTGTAATTGTTTTAAAATTGTATATGTATTTGGGCATTTGCTATGGACTGAATTGTGCCTCTCCTTCCAAATTCATATGTTGAATCCCTGGCCACCAATGTCATAGTGTTTGGAGACTGGGCCTTTAGGAGATAATCAAGTTTAGATAAGGGCAGAAGATGGGTCCATTAATGGACATAATGATGGCGTTAGTGGCCTTAGACAAAGAGAAAGAGACCCCAGAACTGCCTCTCTGCCATGTGAAGACATAGAATAAACAGGTAGTCATTTGGGCCCTCAATAAGAACCAAATTATCTAGCACCTTGATGTTGGAATTCCCAGACTCCATAACTATGAGAAACAAATGTCTGTTGTTTTAGTCACAAGTCTATGGTATTTTGTGATAGCAGTCTGGGCAGACTAATACAGTGTGAAAAATAATAAGCAACATCTCATTTAAAATGGAGCTGAGCCTGGCTGTGGTGGCTTGGTGGTTGAGCGTCAACCTATGAGCCAGGAGGTCATGGTTCGATTCCTGGTCAGGGCACAGGCCCAGGTTGCAGGTTCAATCCCCAGTGTGAGGCATGCAGGAGGCAGCTGATCAATGATTCTCTCACATCATTGATGTTTCTCTCTCTCTCTCTTCTTCTCTGAAATCAATAAAAATATATTTTAAAAAATGAAATAAAATGGAGCTGCGAGGCTAGAAAAGATAACTCTCATACAAGTGTCACTAACACACACATTACTGACCCCAACAGGTGTGTGTTCCTTGCATATCTGACAAGCAGTACTACCAGTGTTACTGGACTACCTCAGTGGGAGGAATAAAAGATTCCCCCTTGTCCAGTAATTGCTCAGCCAATGGGAGGCTGTTATAGCTTAGCCAAGGAAAAGTCACTGTCCTTCCAACTTTGTTTCTTCTGATGGACTCTTTATTTATAATGGCTACTTCCAAGAATGTTCCTCTCCTTTGTTTCTGTGGACTTGCCCATAGTTTATCCTTATACCCCATGTCCTTAGTTGTAACTTTTTCCTGAATAAATGCATTTTGCTGACGAAATATCTGCCTATATATTTATTTCACATCAACAACAGTGTTTTGCAAGTTTTGGAAACTTCATTGACTTGCCTTTAAAGTAAAACTTAGTACTAGAAACTCAATATATATAAGTAACAGTAATAATAATGATGATGATAATGATGGAAGGGATTTAATAAATTATCTCTTCTCTCTTGCTAAAATTCCTGGAGAAAGGTAATAAAAGTTTACCCTTTCTTCTAAATAAATATTGGTGCCGTATACTGTGACCACGAGAACCATTCTCAGCTCTGCTATCTCTAGGTAAGATGAATCAAATATCTTGCACAGATACTTTAGAAAGTCTTTTTCCATATATTACAAAAGGAAAAAATGATCTATTTCTGATATTTTTAAAAATAGTTTCAGTTATAAAACTTCAATTAGGTTAGGTAACTTATCTAGCCATTCAGCCAGTGAGTGACAAGGATACTTATGCTAGCCCAAGAACAGTTCTAGCCTCAGGGCAGAAGCTAACTTTTGCCTATAATATTTTTCTCCAAAACCTTTTATCTGTGCTCTGAATTCATTAAGGCCTGGTTAGAACTAGAAGAGGAAAAAATAAAGAAAAGAGTTGGGGGCTTTTTCAAAAGCCAGAAAAGGCTTTCTTTCCTTGCTTTTTTCCTAACACATCTCGGCCCACAACACAATGTGCATGGAACTACTTGGTTGCACAGGGCAGGCTGAGACTGAGAAAAGAAAAGGGAAAAGGGAATCCTGGGGAAAAGATTTTTCTGAATATGATTCTGCCAAACTAAGGTGTGTGTGTGTGTGTGTGTGTGTGTGTGTGTGTGTGTGTGTGTACACACTGAGTGGCCATATTATTGCCTTTTGCCTTCAATGCTGTGGCGATTCTTCTTGGCATTGACTCCACGAGATGTTGAAAGGTGATGCGAGGATTCTGACACCAGGCCTGATGAGCAGCACTGTCCAGTTCTGTGAGATGTGATGGTTGTGGAACCAGCTGCCTGATGGCTCTTTTAACTTCGTCCCATAAATGCCCAATTGGATGGAGATCTGGTGATGGTGGGGGCCACCTAAGCCAGGTAAAGTCTCCCCCATGTTCTTGAAACCATTCCTGCACAATATGAGCACCGTGGAATGGCGCATTGTCTTGTTGGAAGAAGCCATCTCCATTGGGATATGATCAACATGATAGGATGAGCTTGATCAGCAATGATACTTAGGTACGTTGTGCTATTTAGATGTTGTTCCACATGAATTAAAGGGCCCAAATCATGCCAGGAAAACATGCCCCAAACCATAACACTGCCCCCACCGGCTTGAAGGGTTGTACTCATGCAGGTGGGGTGCATGCTTTCATGCTGTTTCTGCGAAATTCTCCCTCTGCCATCTGCATGATGCGACTGGAAACATGACTCATCGGACCACATGACTTTTTTCCAATGCTCGACTGTCCAATCCCAGTGTTCCTGTGCGAATTGGAGACGTTTTATCTTGGTAACTGCAGACAGCAAAGGTGTTCGAACAGGCCTTTGGCTTCCATATCCCATACGATGCAGTGTACGGCTAATTTGCCTACAAGCGTCAGGGGGTCATAATAATCTGGCCACTCAGTGTATATTCTTAATTTATTTCTTATGTTGCAATTACGGTTCACATTGAATAACATTCTGCATTCGTTCCAGATGCACAGAAAAGTTGCCAGAAAGTCACCTATTCCACTGAGCAGTCCCTTCGCTGCTTCAGATACCCACCTGGCCCTATACATAGTTATCGCAATATTGTTGATTATCTTCCCTATGCCATAATCTGCATCTCCGTGATAATTCTGTCACTATGAACGTGTATTGCCTAATCCAAACTAAAGGATGTTTTAAGGACAATTTATCTCGCAGCATCCCTCTCATCTGTTTCTTTCCTTCTATACTTATGTGCACTTCCACTTCTGTTGAAGTGAGCAAGCCATGGTTTCCTCCCGTCTCCATTTGGAGCTGTGATTCCTGCAGCTGTTTTCCTTCCTAAAACTTTGGGAGTCATAACAGATATGCATGGAGTGCTCACTAGCTGTCAGTTTCTATTCTCAGGGCTGGACGGGGTTGCTATTTAAACCTGATAACAATCCTAGGAGCGAGGATCTATTAATATGTTCCTTGTGTAGATAAGGTAACGTGGGCTGAGGTGCTTAACTGACTTGTCCAGGTTCTCACATTGGGAGGTGCGTCAGGCTTCGATGTGCAAGCTTTTAACTACTGCCTTCCCATACGTTTGTGCGATAGTCCCCACTATCATCATTTCTCACCCCGTTAACCTCCATCCCTCCATCTTTAAAGTTTTGCACTTGACGATTTACCAAGTTCCCTTCAATATGGACCTGACATCTTCCGATTATAGAAATAAAATGACAGTAAATAGGAGGGATAAAAACTTTCAGAGTTGTTTATGAACACAAACTTCATGCAAACTTTCACAATAGCCTGTTAAATAACGGCCAGATATACTTGGAATACGCATTAGTTGAAATACTGTGTGCCATGAATAATGTTTACACTAAAGTACCAATTAATATAAGCTGGAGGCAATAAAAGTCACTACAAAGTAAAAATTCACAAAATCCAAGGGTAGACATACATTAGACCCAAATTGAGTCTCTAAATATACATCATTTACCGGTTTATAAAGAAATGAAATAGGCTATCAAAAATGCTTACAGGGTCAAATTTCAACAGATCAAAATTAAACTTTATGTCTAAACAATCTCGGGGTTTCATACATAGACGAGCAGCTACTTCGCTGTGATCTATTGAAAGTCAGCCTTCGACACAAGGGTTTGTTAAAAAAAGAAAAGAAAAAAAAAGAAAAAAAGAAACAATAATTTGCTTCATAAAGTAAGCCCTAAGAACATAGCTGCGGGAAGACCCAATAGACCCCTAAAATTATCAAACTGGGTTGCAGTTACATTTAAATGACATAGTAGGTATGATTACTCATAAAGCAAACATCCTATAACCAAAAAGCTATATGTAATGTGATATAAATAACAGAGATTATTATATGAAACATATTTTGAAGTACAGTGGTACCTCGAGATATGAGTTTAATTCGTTCCATAACCTTGAGGCGTGGGAAACTATGAGATGCTCGAGTCACAGTAAACTAGTGGGTCGTGTGCAGCCGGCCGATCCGCGCGATTATTCCTATCTCAAATGTTGCTCGTATTTCAAAGCAAAAATCGCTCGCTCGATGGCTCGTATCTCAAAAATCTCGTATGTTAGGGCACTCATATCTCGAGGTACCACTGTATATTATTGATATTTATAATGTATTGATATGCATAACTCTGATTATATGGTTAATACATTTTTACAACCCAACATTTTATCTATCTTCTTCTCAGCCTAATATAACTTGCCATGGGTGAGGATGTAGATTCACATCACTATGAGCAAACTTTTTTGAGCCCCAAACAAACCAATATACTATGACCCTATTAGATAACACGTGTGATCCTGGCTCTTTGGTAGCTCACAAAATGATTTCTGGGAAAGAAGATTTACTTTACCACCAATGGCAATACAGCTGGAAACAATAAACATCTTCCTTCTTATACCCCAATGATGGTGAGCTAAGCAAGTGGGACATCATGACTAATAAAGAATAATAAGTATACAGGGGTACCTCGAGATACAAGTGCCCTAACATATGAAATTTTTGAGATCGAGCTGTCGAGCAAGCGATTTTTGCTTTGAAATACGAGCAACAGTTGAGATAGGATTAATCGTGCGGATCGGCCAGCTGCACACGACTCACCAGTTTACCTTGACTTGAGCGTCTCATAGTTTCTCATGCCCCAAGGTTAAGAATGAATTAAACTCGTATCTCGAGTTACCACTGTACTTCATATATGACATAGAAGTCGGGAGGATCTGATTCCATATAGAGGCATTAATAACATTTATCTGAAGTTAGAAGGTTCCATCATGAGAGGGGAGAAGGTGAGGTTAGAGGGAATGAGAAATTCTAAGGATGCAGGTTATAATCACAGAGCAGAATTAGACATCCAAGCTTTGTTTTAATGTAGCTTAGAGTCATAGGTAAAATGTAGGTTTTTAGGAGTGGCTCCAGTGAAAGTGGAATGAAGGACTTAAGAACAAGTTTCTTCACATTCAATACTTACTTAGAACTTCTCACTGTGTACAACAGTAAGACAACCTCTAGAGGAGAGTTGACAGAGATGTGGCAACATAAAATAGGAATAATAAAGCTTTATGAACATAGTTGTGGAGGACTCTGAATTTCAGGTAAACAGATTCAGAGAATGTGCTCATACTTAATACATCAGCACTGATAAAAAGAAGTAATTGTTACTGAAATGCACGTCTGGGATGTTGAGAAACACAAATATCAGCAGTAAGTGAATAAATAGGCAGTCCAGTAACAAAGCAATTAGAGATCTGGTCACAAAGAACCATAGTCATTTCCACGGTCTTAGTTAAGCATTTCACTACTAACTTAGGAAACTATTGCTGTGATTAAAATAGATTTGAGCTTCAACTATTCTACTTAGAACTAGGCATTCTACTAAGTAGTAAAATTTCAATCCACTTTAGCAAATGTATTTTTTGAAATAATTTATTTATTTTTAAAATTTATTTTATTTTTATTTTTTCCCTATTGTACATGCCCCAGTACATGCCCTCACCCGTCTCCCCCACCCCATCCCTGCACCCCCCATTGCCCTGTATCCACTGGCTATGCGTACACTGTAGGAGATCAACCAAAGGACTTGTATGCATGTGTGTAAGCAAATGACTTTTTAAAAATGAAATTGCAGGTTTAGGAATCTCTCCAGATGTGATTCAAGTCAGGTGACCGAGGTCTGATACTAAACAGAAAATCCCACTCAACACTCCAATTCTTGAGCTGGATAAATGAGATAAAACACTGTCCGGACAAACCACAGGCTTTGGTTGTGCCATATTTTCCTTCTCCAAGTTGGTCAAAAAGCACGCATTCAAGTTCCTCAATTTCTGTTATCAGCAACATGCTTGCTAGGTTCGAAGTGCTATGCTAATTATTCCTGAGCTTAGGAAGGAGGCCAAGACAAGATAAGTTAATGAAGGTTTGGACATGACAATCACTCATTTAGGGATTTGTTCAAATTACAATTTACAAACAGGATAGACACTGATCACAGATGAAAACCAGGACAGTAGTTCGGACTTCCCTCTAAGGATGTAGCAAAATCTGCTACTGTTTTTTTATATAATAGGTGCAGGATCTGACCTGTTTAGAATTATTATACTTCTCTTTGAGAAACATGGAATTGATATTTCACATTACTATGCTATCAAATGGACAACTTGACAAGCTAATTCATTATTATTATTAATTATTATTATTATTAATTACTAGAGACCCACTGCAGGAAGATTCCTGCAATAGGGCTTCTGCTGAGGTCTCCACCACCCCCCCGCCTGCTTCCCTCCCTTCTCCATCACCCCACTTGCTTGCTTCTCCCAGTTTCCCTTCCTTCTGCAGCACTTGGCTTCCTTCTACACTGTCTTCAGTCTTCGCTCTGCACCAGGATATGCAAATTAACTGCCATCTTAGTGGGGTTAATTTGCATACTCACTCTGATTGGTTGGTGGGTGTGGCTGGTGGGCGTGGTTTGTGAGTGTAGCAAAGGTATGGTCAATTTGCATATTGCTCTTTTATTAGATAGGATTATTATATCTATTAGCTTAATTGACTTATAATTTACATACAATAAAATCACCAAAACCATACTATAAAATATCTTTCACCAACCAGTAAATTCCCTTTTGCTGTTATTCCTTTCTCTCAATCCCTAGCTCGGGCAGCTATTGATCTTTCTGTCACTATAGTTTTACTTTTTTCTAGAATTTTATAGTGTACAATCATACACTATATTGCTTTTGGCTCTGACTTTTTTTATTCATGATAATGTTGGGGGTGAGATCAGGCCCTCCCCTGCTGGCCTGGTCACCCTCAATGGCCCTCCCCTGCTGACCTAATCTCACCCCCAACTGACCTCCTTTGCAGGCCTGATCTTGCCCCAGCTTCCCTCCCCTGCTGGCCTGATTGCCCCTAATTGCTTCTGCCTTGGCCCCCACCACCATGGCTTTGTCTGAAAGGAAGTCGGACATCTGGAAGATGGCTGGTTGACCTGGTCTAATTAGTATATTACCCTTTCATTAGTATAGATAGATTATATAGGATAGGATTGCTTAAATGGGGGGGGAGGGGAGCCTTTTTCAGCAAGAGGAAATGCTCTTGGCAGACAAAAATAAATAATTTCTATATCTGGACTAATAGCCAGCCATACTATACTGCCAAACTGGTTATTAAAAAATTGAACTGTTTTCTTACACCTTACACCAAACAACTGTTGCCATTAAAACCCTTCCTCAGCCCCCACCTTAGGTTCTGCCTTCAAAGTTCACCCAGACATCCCTCTCACAATCTGGGACCACTAGCTCCTAACTGCTCACCTGCCTGCCTGTCAGATCACCTCTAACTACTCTGCTTGCCTGCCTGATTGCCCCTAACCACCTTTGCCCACTTCCAGCCTAATCGCTCCCAACTGCACCACACCTGCCAGCCTGATCAACCCTAACTGTCCCCCCCCTCATCACCACCAGCCTGGTCGCCTCTTACTCTCCTGCTTGCTGGCCTGGTTGCCCCCAACTGCCCCCTGGTCTGGTCACCTCTAATTGCCACCTCTGCTGGCCTGGTTGCCCCCAACCGTCTCCCCCAACCCCCCGCTGGCCTGGTTGCCCTAACTGCCATGCCTGCTGGCCTGGTCACCCCTCATGCTCCCCCACCCCCACTCCTGCCAGCCTGGTCTGCCCACGCAGCCTGCTTGTTCAGTTATTTGGTTGTCCCTCACTAACTCCCCTGCAGGCCTGGTCATAGGCAACCATCTTGTAAGGGCATGATGGTCAATTTGCATATTACCTCTTAATTATATAGGATAGTGTAAGGTAAGGGCAAGAGTTTTTTTGCATATAGATATAAATTTTTTAGTAACTAAGGATTGTTCAAAAGACAATCCTTTAACTACTGAATTGATTTATTTTTGTTTACATTAAATTGACTATGTATGTGTGGGTCTCTTTCTGAATTCTTCTGTTCCATTGGTTGATAAATCTATATTTTCAACAATACCATATTGTCTTTACTATTGTAATTTTATAATAAGTCTTTTTGAAGCTTAAAGTATTGGCAATTCTAAGATCTTTGAATTTTCATATACATTTTAGAAGCAGTTCATGAATTTCTTCTTAAGAAAGTCTGAAATTTTTATTGGGATTGAGTTGAATTTATAGATCAATTAGAGGAAAATATACCTCTGAAGGCTATTGATCTCGCCATTAATAAACTTGCAATATATTTAGATTTATTTGGGTATTTAAAAATATTCAGCAATGTTTTACAGTTCTTAGTTTTTAAGTCTTACATTTTCTGGTTTAATTTAATATAAAAATTTTATGCTTTAATGTTGTTCTTTTTAGTTTCAATTGTTTGTTGCAAATATAAAGAAACATGGTTGGTTTTTGTATGTTGAATGTTGTAATTTGAAAAATGATTAAGTCCCCTATTAGTTCTAATAGCTTTTTAAATGGATTTCATAGAATTTTCTACCAAGAAGATTTTATAATCTAATAATAAAGACAGTTTTATTCAATATATATTTGGCAAATGGTTCTGCACTTATTATAATTACACAAATTATGAAATTTATGTAATTTTTCATTTTTCTGTTAATACAATAAATTCTATAAATTTATTTATCCACCAGCCTTGGCATGTGGATAAACTCTACATGTCAACAGTGTTAAGAGGAAGAGACTTGTGTTGCTTTTTCTAATGATAATAGTACCTTCTATATGACTGGTGGTTAGTGACCATTTATTTTTAAGTATAGTCAATTAAAAAATGTATAAAAGTAGGAAAGCAATATTTGAAAGTTTAGATTTAGAGAAAATATGACTATAGTCTTTCCTAAAGTAATACTTTGTGTACAACAGTGATTATTTTGCAAATTTACAAACTTCAGAAAAAGATAATTTAGACCCACAACAAATGCAATTGTCAACAGATAATCTTAGAGCAACAAAAACAAACATTGTATTTATTAATATTTTATATCATCTGCAACCGATGTATAATAGATACATAAATTGTATATAGTCACACAAATTAATCAATTTCACTCTCCTCTATCATTGTCTCTCTATCTTTCTCTTTCAGACTCATTTATGCAAATATGAACCACTTAATACATTGATCTCTCAAGGGACAAATAAAACAATTTAAAACCCAGAAGTCAAACTAAGGTCTTGGAGCAGTCAAATGGAACAACTTTTGTCAGTGATTTCATGTATTTTCAAATGGTCTTAATATTCAAATTTAAAAGTATTACCTATCTATCTATCTATCTATCTATCTATCTATCTATCTATGGTGTAGATAGATTGATAAATATAGTCATACGAGAGGCCCAATGCATGAAATTCATGCAAGAGTAGGCCTTTGCAACCTCAGCGGCTACCTTGATCCTGTGTCTGCAGCCCTGGCTTTGTCAGGAAGGATATCCAGTCTAATTAACATATTATGTTTTTATTATTATAGATATATGTAATACACACACATATACACTGAGTGGCCAGATTATTATGATCTCTGAACACATAATAATCTGCCCACTCAGTGTGTGTTTGTGTATGTGTGTGTGTGGGGGTGGGTGTGGGGTGGGTGTGTGTAGTAGAGGCCCAGTGCATGAATTCATGCATGGGTGGGGTCCAGCCAGCCTGGCCAGGGGGAGGGGACCCGGGTGGTTGGCTAGCCTGCCTGCTGGTCAAACTCCTGGTTGAGAGGACAATTTGCATATTAGACTTTTATTGTGTAGGATATACACTGTGTAGCCAGATTATTATGTGTTCAGAGATCACAATAATGTAGCCACTCAGTGTATATTATATATAATAGAGGTCTGGTGCATGAAATTTGTGCATGGGGGCAGGTATCCCTCAGCCCAGCCTGCACCCTCTCCAATTTGGGACATTCCTCTCACAATCCAGGACTGCTGGCTCCCAACCGCTCGTCTGCCTGCCTGCCTGATGCCCTAACCACTTCTGCCTGCCAGCCTGATCACCCCTTAACCACTCTCCTGCTGGCCCAGTTACTCCTAACTGCCCTTCTCTGCAGGCCTGGTTTCCCCCAACTGCCCTCCCTTTAAGGCTTGGTCCTTCCCAACTTCCCTCCCTTGCTGGCCTCATTGCCCACAACTGCCCTCTCCTACTGGCCATCTAGTGGCAACCATCTTATGTCCACAGGGGGGCAGCCATCTTGTGTGTTAGAGTGATGGTCAATTTTCATATTACCTCTTGATTATATAGGATAGTATAATTGTTTGGAGAAAATTTGATTATGTGGCTAATCTCTACATAGTAGATTAAATATAGTATTCAGCATGAGAAAATGAAATTTAGTAATAGGTGCAGAGATGGGAGGATCTGAGGGCGGACTGTGTGAAGGAGGAGATTCCAGAAAGCAGACAAAAGAACTGAAAAGTGTAGCAGCTGGGGCTGCTCAGTGATTGCACAGATTCATGCCCCTGAGAATAATCACAAAGTTTAAGCACAGTCTAATAGCCTATGTTCAAGATGATGAAATGGAGTCATTAGGAATAAGTTAAGTCTGATCAGTGTATTCTGTTTAACAAGGCATGGAAGTGTACAATCCATTTTAAAAATCTGTCCATTAACATAGTTAAAAATATTTTGGCACCTTTTAGAGCAAGCTTTATTTCTTTTGGGAAATTCACTTGGACAATACGCTTCAACATCAATTTGTTCAGTAATGCTGCTTAAATAAGGAGTTTGGACTATCCAGGAGCATTCACCATGTACCAGATAAGGGCCCCCACAGTGTGTACACTTCCAACTTCAGGGGGCGCTATTGACATGCACTGCGAGTTGAAGAGCACCCCCATTGGAATTGCGCGGTACTGCAGTCAGGTTCACCAAGGTTGGGATTTTAAGCTCCTGTTTTGTTCACTGTGGTAGTCCCAGTGCCAGGACAGTGAAAGGCACTGGATAACATCATTTCGGTCACTGTGAATAAATGCCTATGGAACTGCATTTAAGCTGCGACATTTAGAAACAATATACATTAGTTCTGAGAAGAACTAACACTTTCATAAGTGCCCATTTATTATAGGAACAAAACATTATGGACACCCTGTTTAAACTGGAGAAAGACATTTGATTGAAGGGAAATAGGGAGATGTCTGCAAAAGAAAGGAAAGAACTGCGGAAGCTTCAGCTTCATGAATGTGACGGAAGAAAGCTTAGGTTTCATTCTGGGTCACCTTTGTCTGCCAGTGGTCACTCTTTCTTTCCTGCCCTGAGGTGGGGCCCAGGATTCTCAGGATTAGATTGTAGTGATTTTTACAGAGAAGCCTCACCCTTCTTATTTTCTGCTCTGAAAACCTCAGTCTGTTGTAACTTGTTTCTGTGGACTTTAACATACTTTGTCAGTTCCAACTGTACCAGAGATAGAGAACATTTAGCTAGATGATAATACTAATGATGATAAGCTATTCGCTTTGGAATCTGGAGCTTAATATTTTAGATCTGGCTGGACCATTATTCTAAGATAAATTATATCATATTTAACATATGATTTTTATTGATTTCAGAGATGAAGGGAGAGGGGGAGAGAGAGAGAGAGAAACATCAATGAGAGAGAATCATTGATCGGCTGTGTCCTACATGCCCCCCACTGGGGATTGAGCCTGCAACCTAGGCATGTGCCCTTGACCAGAATCAAACCCGGGACCCTTCAGTCCCCAGGCCGACTCTATTCACCAAACCAGCTAGGGCAAATTACATCATATTTAAATTTAAAAAAAGACTTTGTATTTGCCTGGTTCTTTTGTTTGTCTATGAGGTTAAAAGAAACTTTAGAATTATTATTCTATTATGAATAGTAATTAAGTAATTTGAAATCCAATGTGTCTATACTTTATGCTGAATAAAATGCTACAGACTCTGTGAAACATATTAAAAATTAATCATTTTAGGAACTTTAAGTTGATTAATTCTTTAAAGGCACATTAGGATGCCAGCCAAGCAAAATAGTACACTTATAGTCATTAAATGTATGCATTGGCTTCCAAAGTATGTTGAAGAAAATAGGAGAGGGGATTAAGAAAACATTTTTTATGGTATCTTGGAAATCTAGTCTATTATAAAGTCAAAAATAGTTTTGGAAAACTTGTAAAGGATATGCTATTTATAGGATCCATGGTCAGCTTGTCAGATGTAATGGTTTTCTCATATTGGTCATTAATCTTTGTTTCAGCAATAATCGCAGACCACCATAAATTCTACATACCCATGGAATTTCGTGGTCTGAAATTATTCTCCTATTAATGCCCAAGCATTAAAAATAGACCAAGAATTCAAGAATTTGTTTTCTTTTAATCAGTTGCAATGTAAAATGTTTATAAATCTCAATCTTATAAAACTATTTTAATATGATGAAATATTTGGAACGCTTTAAAAAGCCATAGCAAAAATTTTACCCTTTAAACTAAAATCAACTGAGGCACTTTTTTTTCTTTTCTTTTCTTTTTTTTTTTAAAGCCTTATTTAGCTGTAAAGTTTTACAAGATCATGTTTGAGGTGCACCTTGAAATCACCTTCCAGATGTCTCGTTTACAGAATATGGCTGGTTCATCCATGAATCACCCACATGTCATTCTGCATCTGCATTGAAGTTTCATGCAAACGAAGGAAATACCAGAGCCTTCTGTCCTCCTAGGCCTTTTACTGTAGGAGCCACGCAGTCCACACCGCCTTCTGATAATGAAAGGCAACGTGAAGATAGGTCATGCTTCCAGTGGGGTCAACATCTTCGTAATTGGCCCTAATCACTCTGGGATATTATACCCCAGGTTTAGGCTTCTTTCCGTCTTCCCTATTTTATTCATCAATCATGCTTTCTGTCATAACTTGGCAAGATTCTCTAGAACGCTGCATATTGTTAAAACGATCCTACACTTCCTGAAGTAGACACTCTCTGTATCCCAGAGTAAAGAAGTCTGGAGACGTTCTTTCTTCTTGAATTAAGTTATATATAAAAACATCATTTTCTCATAACAGTAAGCATGCGTTAAATATCTGTGACATACAATTCCTTAAAATCCTGTGATGAATCAATCTGCTTTTATTGCATCTGATTATTTCCTCATTAAATAGTGAGGACATTTTCACAGTATCTGTCAGAAAGCTGATGATACAGTGAAGGCATTGCCTTGCATCAAAAACTTGAATTGGGGAATGATAGTATTGTCAATTCAGGATTTATGCTAAACAACTGAAAATATTTTTATAACCTCTAAGTAGCTATTATCAGTCAAATATCGGTATTTCTATGGCTTAAAAATAAAAGTTAAAGTCCTCGGTATTATATAAAATGATTTTCATACAGACTTGGCTAAGAGGAGCTCTCTTGCTTAGATGGACACGTCTATCACAAGGCATTTACTAAATTTATTAAAGAAAAAAATGGACGCCTCTGTCAGTCACATAGCACAGCCTGTAATCACTGACTGATATCTTCAGACTACAAGGAAATACTTCTCTCCAATATTGTTCTCTGTCTTCACAAGAAGGGTGGTTACAGCCTCTTGCTCTGAACATGATAAAGGTTTAAGGGTTTACCTCTGCTGGGAGTAGAAACGGATGCGAATCATGCATTAAAAAGGCATATTTGTTAAGGTTGGAAAATATAACTGGCTTTATCTGTTTGTTAGCTTGACTCAAAACTTTTCCATGTTTAGCTTCTATCTGTACTCTTACCTTAATCCCCAACTTCATGGATCTAACCCCTCTTGCTAATTTCTTCTTCTAGCACCTGCCTCCATAGACACTTTATCTAGTCATTTTGAAACACTTGCATTTTCTAAAGCACTCTTATCTCTCACTGGTAGTTTCCTTTCCTGGAATCTCCCTTCCTTTCTTGTCTTTCGGATGAAATTTGTTCATTTTTAAGATTGCATTCATGTTAATACCTCTCAACATTTTTCTCAAGCATCCTAAACTTCAATATGTTGTCATAGAAATATTTCACATTTCTATGCCATCAAGAGTTTCTTAAGATATAATCTCAACTAAAACTATAATATTGCTAAATGCATATGAAAGCTGATCAATAAAGACAGTTTTTAAAACTCCCATTAAAGTTTTTATATCAAACTTCTTTTTGCAGAAGTGATAATGTGATGAATATTTTAACAATTATATTATTGTTCTTAAGGCAAATGTTTGACACTATTTGTTAAGTACCTATTATATGTCAGGTTAGGACAATATAAAAAAAAATTAACTCAAGTTCAACCAAAAGTTTTTTTCTTGAAATCATAAACAAGACACATTAACTTTAAAAAAATAATATATTGAATTGCCTTACGTCAACTATTAACATATTTATATTGTAGTTGCTGTAAGGCAGTTCAATATTTCTAATGGAACTGGAGTAAGAGAGTGGGGGAGGAGAGGAGTAAACACATTAATTAAGCAATTGCTAACGATTTCACATAAATAACCCCTTGGGAGCATCTAAGTAAATGCCTGAAAGTCCCCCCTTTTACTTTTTCAAATATTTATTTTATATTTCTTATCATTTTAAAAATTTCTTTTAAAAATCCCCTTATGTTATCCATCGTCTTCACACCTACTTCTATACTGCAGACCCCAAATCTCACCTTGTATTTTACCTTTGGTACTAATTTGTTAGATCACCACATTATTGTCTATGTCCCTGGGCTATGCATATATATGCATATCTATTGTTTGGCTGATCTCTTCCTGTCCTCCCCACCTGCCTCCAGAAATTACTTTAATTTAGGCCCTCTTAAGTCAGTTGTGTTCAATAACCATTCTTAAGACAAAAACACTGAAAGGCAAGAAAAATAATTCTATTATAAGAAATAACTTATTTTTGTTTTCTTTAGGAACTCATTATCCTGAAGAACATTACAAATTATATTAGAAGACACTTCCATCTGAGTTGAAAATAGTTTCAAAAACACTATAAAACACTAGATGAGGGTAAGCAAATTTAACAGCTTTGAACCTGCAATTACATTTCCATTCTCCGTGCTTCCTCATTTCTATAAGATATCCCCATGAAATTACACCACAGAAACATCACTGTGTAGCTAACACACATAACACAATTCACTCGTCGAAGAAAAGATAATACATTAAACAGCAGAGGAATTAAGTGTTTAAGCCACGTTAAAGGATGTGGTAGAGAAAACATCTGGAAAAGAACAGGTTGATTGAAATAGGCCTTTGTGGTTTCAGGAATGGAAGGTCATATTAAAGTAATCTCCAGAAGAACTCTGAGAATACTGCTGCCAAAGTAGACAAAGAGAATTCAGGGACGGAATACATTTGGATTTTCAAGGATCACATGAAAATGCTGGAGCTCAAGGAGTCAGTATAGCAATGTATTATCCTTTGTTTTTATTCTTCCCATTGTTTTCAAAAACAGATCTCTGGATTGTTTTAGAGACACGTGTGAATAGGCAGACACATTTATATTCATTGGTGCTTACTATGTGCCGGGCAGGTGCTGAGATTAGAGACAAGTGATATATATCTTCACCCTGGAGACTCCAGAACCTGGTCTGAGACTCAGGCAATTATCCTGCCCATTCAGTAGAGAGAGACCAACCCAGCCTGAGGTTTTGCATGATCTGCTTGAGATGATAAGGACAATTTAAATTTTAAAATTAAAGGTGAGGATAATCCTCTTTCCCATCCAATGATGACAAAATACACATAAATGGGGGCATATATGATTTTCTTTTTCTTTTTTTTTTTTTTGCAGAAGCACTTTGTAGAAATAGAAAAGAAGTAAAATCATAGAATCTTATAGCAACGTGTCATTATATACATTCTTATAGTTATTTCTAAAGCTGTTTTAGCTATCTTAAAATCAGCTTACATCCTATTGAATAGATCAATCATTTAATCAGATTGGTGACTGTAATTATGATTATTGTAGAGCTAGAAAGCATCATAGATAACTCCTGTCCAGAGAATCTTGAAGCACATTCTAGGACAACCCTCTCGAGATTTTTTAATAGTCAAAGGTTATAGAAACCAATGAACTAAATAAATTAATTAAATGCATTTTTCTTCTGCAAGAATTCTCAGTGAATCTACTCTACCAACGTATACTGTATTTTCCACAAAAAGACAGACAGTTTATAGCATTTTCCAAACTTGTGTGCCCACATATATACATTTCCAAGAAACATTTATGGGGAATATTAATTTGAAAACTCTTTGGACCATATGGCCTTAGACCAGCTCCCCTACTTTGTAAAGACAGGATAAGATTTAGTGGGTAAGTGATTTGCACAATAAAAAGACACTTTAAGTGATCCAAGACAAAGAATTTAGCTTTTAGATTTTTAATTTAATACTCATTCTTCTAAACTATTGTCTTCAATTTGCATATACATATCTCTAGAAGCATTTCCCAGACATACAGGGTTGGGCAAAGTAGGTTTACGGTAGTGAGTACATATAGCAGAGTTTATTCTTATGTTATTATTTATTAATTATTGTATTAGTTATTGTTATTATTATTATTAACCTACTTTGCCCACCCTGTATATAGGCACAGATAATTTTAATGGAATCTACTTCCATACTGTTTCTTAAAATTGATTTGCCTAAGATTAAGTCTATGGTTCGATCATGGGGTAGAGTTGCTCTTTGCTTTACTACATCCCCTTCCATGGTAGTTCTTCTTTTGATTTCATACACATTGCATGAAGATTCGTGCAATAGGTCTTCCTTCCCCTGGCTGCCGGCACCGGTTTTCCTCTGGTACCCAGGACCCAGGCCTTGGCTCTGGACATGACAGAGAAGCCAAGCCTCTTCAGTCTTCAGTCTTTGCTCTGTGCCTGCAGAGGCAAATTAACCTTCCATCTTTGTTGGGTTAATTTGCATACTCACTCCTGTTTGGCTGGTGAACATTGCAGAGGTATGGTCAATTTGCATATTTCTCTTTTATTAGTATAAATTGGAGGAAATTATTTACTTTTAGGGAAAAGCAGTAAGGAATCATAGAATTAGGAATAAGAATATTGAACTACAAGCTTGTTACTTGAATTTACACAATGTTGGTCTTATTAATGCAATAATCATCAATACCCACATAACATTGACATCTTTAAATTTTGATAGTATCAGCCAATAATGTTTGATTGATAATTAACTATCAATGAAGTAACCTTTATAACTCATATTAAACAGCTATCAGCTTTTCTGAATGTATATACCACCTTTCTATATATTATTTTTGATGAACTATGTGTGCAGATTTGGAGAGTAATAGTATGTAATAAAACTGTGTAGGGATGAACAGGTCATTTTAGTTTTTTTATTTTTACGATATTTTCTTAAATAATAAATAATTCAATTTAAGGACAAGGATTTTCATTATGTTTTTCCCTGAACTTTCTGAATGTTTAAAGTATTTTGTAATTTTTTTCAAAAGCAGTTTACTGAAAAGAAGTGAACTGATATCAAGAAACTAGTTCTGGGTGGCTGGGGCATGATGAGGAAGGGGACATGGCAAAGAGAGAGAGAAGAAAGGTAGCAATGTGTGGCTCTTTTATAAAAAGATATTTGGGACACATTTCTCAAACCTCAATATGCATAAGAATCACCCAAATGTTTAATTTTAAAAATACATTTTTATTGATTTTAGGGAGGAAGGGAGAGGGGGTAGAGAGAGAGAGAAACTTCAATGATGAGAATCATAGATCTGCTGTCTCCTGCATACCCCCTACTGGGTATCGAGCCTGCAACCCAGGCATGTGCTCTCACTGGGAATTGAACCGTGACCTCCTGGTTCATAGGTTGCTGCTCGACCACTGGATGAGCATCACTGGCTGGGTGAGATTTGTTCTAATACGGTAATTCCAATTCAGGTGGTCTGGGAGGTCTGTGTTCTTCTCTGGTAAGACTCTCCCAGGTGATGCCCGTTCTCCTGGTGCCAGGGCGGTGTTGGCTAGGTTCCAAGGTGCAGGATCTCAGACTTGACTGCACACTGGAATCCCCACGACTTAGAGAAAATGCTGATGTCTGGGTCCAGAGCACCCAGTAATTGGCATTGGGTGTGGTTGGAAGGTGCAGCAGAAACTGAGAACCACTATTGGATACCCAGGCCAGGTGTCTTCCCAGTTCATTTCCTCATCTGAGGACCCCCTCGAGATGTCTGCTTCCTGAAGTTTCCTTCTGAGGGGGTTAGGAGCAGAGGTCACTGGCCTGTACCCGTCAATGCTACCACTCAGGCCAGGCCATGGGAGAGGCATCAGAACCCCAAATGCAAACATAAGCTGGATGCCTGCCAGGATCTGGGTGCTCCATTATTTTGAGAACTTGAATCCCCGTTATATGGGAAGCAAAAGCCAGAAAAACATATGCCCACTGCTGAGGAGAAAGCGATCAGAGATGCTGCTGACCTGCCAGAACTGCTGCCAGACGAGGAAATCAATTATTTTATCATTGATGAAATAACTCATTTGTTATTTTCAAAACTCATCCCAGGTCTGATCTGTGTCAGAGACGTAAGCTAATGGTGGAGAAAACAGACTCGTCCCAGCCTTGGTCAGGCTTACAGTTATGACAGACAATAAACAACTTACTACACAGCTGTGAATTTATGATGTGGTAGCTGTGCTGTGCATGTTCTGGGTACGGAAAGCATGAGTGGGAGGGGTCTGAGGGAAAGGCTTGTCTGAAAGAGTGATGGATGAGCTGCGGCTGAAGGATGAGTGGTAATCAGCTGGGAGGGCTGGGTAGGAGGCAAGGAGGAAAGCGGCCGTTGAATTCTGACGGTGACTGCATTTCTCCGGGGAATTTTCAGCTGCTTAAACCATTTCCTCCCTCCTTCTTCCCCAAGGATTTTTACACAAAACCTTGTAGCAACGGTATTAGTCATTGTTTCCCTGTTTTGTTTTGTTTTTGTCCTCTCCGTCTGAAGAAGCCAATCCAAGTCAGCAAATGGTTTTAGACAAGATAACACGATGAGCCACACGCAGTAAGACACATGAAGCAGGGGAGGAAGGGACATAGTCCGAGTTGTGTTTCAATCTGGTTGCAGGGTGTGGATCAGGATTCAGAAAGGAGTTGGAGTGAAAGATGGAAGGAAGGAAGGAAGGAAGGAAGGAAGGAAGGAAGGAAGGAAGGAAGGAA
>JAAGEH010000046.1:9468804-9554156 GCA_011751065.1 Lasiurus cinereus
AGGGAGGAAGGGAGGAAGGAAGGAAAAGAAGGAAGGAAGGAAGGGAGGAAGGGAGGAAGGAAGGAAGGAAGGGAGGAAGGAGGAAGGGAGGAAGGAGGAAGGGAGGGAGGGAGGAAGGAAGGAAACAAGGAAGGAAGGAAGGAAGGAAGTAAGGAAGGAAGGAAGGCTGTGGGAAGAGCTAGAGGCTTGAAGACAGGTGCAGGAGATTCAGTGAAAAGTCATGGTGTCCTAACCCAGGGGCTTTGGAAGGGACTGCAGAGCAGTAGCGGGGGGAGAAGTGTCTCCAGGGTTGGTGGTGGATGGGAGGTGTGTGGTTGGGAGAGGTAGGGCCGATGGCTGACTCTAAGAACTCAGACTCCTTGGCCCATTTGTGGGTTTCTGCTCTGTGTCTCACGAGATTTTAACCTCATCTCTGAATTTATTGACCATACTCTAATTACCCAATTTCTGTTATTGTTGGATTGCTTTTAATATATGATAATTGTAGACTTTCGATGGCCAGTCTTAAACTTCTTAATGGCAGTAGGGAAAAGTATAGAAAACTACATTTCTTATTTAAAAATTATGTATTTTTTTATGAGAAGTGAAATTCTATATAAGTGCAAATAAGTCGTTGGACATTCCTTTTGAATTTCTTTTGCCCTGGGTGCCTAAGAACATGATGTTTCTGGATCACTGGGCCATTGCAGAACTGATTGGGGGTGCAGAGGGGCCGGCATGCCAAATAGATGGGAAAAATAGTACCTATTATGAGAAACATCCAATCAAGATGAGAATTTGGAATTTAGCCATAAATTGCCAAAACTATCGACAAGATAGCATGACAATGTCACATGGAATTTGCCTGTACTTTGGTTAATCATTTTCTTCAGGTATTCTTGTCAAGTATAAAATGGACATTTGCCTAGATTTTTTTTTTCTGTGAGATAGTGAAATACTTTAGAAATTAAGATCCACATATAATCTTTAAAAGATTGGCAGAAAACATACTTGTGATTTTCAATTCCCACTCCAAACAATTTCCACTCCAAAACTAAAATTTTGCTCTTAAAGACAATAAACAGTACAAGTATTGGGTGAGAAACAAGGCAAGGGACAGAAATACATCTCAGAATGATTTGCTGGAATTCAATAGTTTTTTAAAAGAATACTCTAAAAATATCTCAATGTGTAGATGGTAGGGAGAAGTAATTTAGCAACTACTGGAAACACTACAGGTCTGACAAAATGCATTAATGTTATTATTATTCTGATTATAATATGGTATTAAAATGCCATTACAAGTTTTCCAAGATGAAGTAAAAATTTGAAGCTAATTCAGATTATAGCTTTATTCATGAAATCTATTTTCCTTAACCAAAGATTAGAAAATTTGATTAAAAAAACATTGTAAATAAAAAATATAAAGAAAATGGAAGAAAACAAAATAAACTATATAGGGATATGCATTTGTACTTGAAGAGTTTAACAAGTTTGGTGCATATATTTTAGCAAAGGAAAGGACAGAATTTGATCTCTGCTAGCTAGAACAAAGGCTGGCATTGTGAGATTTACTTTTCTAGCATTTATATTCTGTTGACTAGAAAAGTTTGGTACTCTCACTAAAATTGGAAGAACAGAAGATCGGAAAAAATATTAAGGTGGTAGAAGTGTAGAGATACTAGGAACCATGGAGTTATGTTAATTACTTCATTTTTTTTTCACTTGAGGAAGTAACTTGTATGTTCATAGTTATCTATTGTTCAAAGTATTTTTACATACTAAATTTACTAGTGCTTTGGATGATCATATCGGGAAGTTAAGATACAAATGCAAAATGTAAGAATCAGAAAAAAAAATGTTTATTAAAAATTAGGTGACTCGCCCAGCCAGCGTGACTCAGTGGTTGAGCAGCAACCTATGAACTAGGAGGCCATGGTTGGATTCCAGATCAGAGCACATATCCAGGTTGTGGGCTCGATCCCATGTGGTGCATGCAGGAGGCAGCCAATCGGTGATTCTCTCTCATTATTGATGTTTCTATTTCCTCTCTGAAATAATAAACACACACACACACACACACAACTATATTTTTTTAAAAATTAATTAACTCATAATAAAGGAGCCATTATTTGAAGGATCTTAGTTTTCAGGTTTCCTACTAAATCTACTCCAGAATTATAATGATGATGATAACTACAACACCTGCCCCATATCAGGTAATAAACCTTAGTCTGTGTTATCTCATTTAATACTGAACATCATCTCCAGAGATGGGTGTGGCTGTCATTTCTACATTATAAGAAACAAAAATGTAGGATTTGATACAACTTAAGTTTGGGGAGGGAGTTCATCATATTTTCTTTTTGAAATCTGTAGGCTCTGAGGAACATTTTAACTTTTCTTGTGTGGGTTTAGGTTAACTGAAACACATTTTTATAGAAAGCTTTGGCAATCTCTCTCGATTATGTTTCAGGCCCACCTTACCAAAGCTTGCCTTGGGACATGCCTATTTAATAGTCATTGAAGGAAGGAAGATTTCTAGTCAGATAACACAGTATGAGAACAATATGTTAAAATATAACAAGTGGACCACTTTGAAGACTTCTCCATTACATTCAGGATTAGGCAATGACTATCAATTCATTTGATGCCATTCTCTTCATTCTGGATGCATTTCGTTCTTGTTTTTGTTCTTAAAATGTCAATTATTATCACTATACGCAATGCGGAGGAGGGATTTACAGAAGACACAAAGCTTTTTATTTCCAAGTGGTTCAAAATGATAAAACCTTGGCTTCGAGCATCCTATCATAGAAAGGGGAGAGACAAAAACCAAACAAAGCAAACAAGCAAACACAACTTTACAAACAGCAGAATGTGGTTTCATACCGGCCAGCTTAGTAGTAGAGGGCCTATCAAGTTTGATGCATGAGATTTAGCCCCCGAAAAAGACAAGAGGCAGCCACTGCAAGCCAGAACAAAGGCTGATATTGTGAGATCTCAGTGGCATAACATGCAGGCTTCCAATAAGAGTTCTGGTCAGTGAGACATAAAGGAAGTGCTTCATTAGCTATCACAGTGCATACCTCCCAGGCTCGTACCACGGGGCAGCATGCAGCAGGCGCATGGGCGCAAAGAATGAGCTATTCACTCAGGTTTCATAATCTTGCTCTGTTTCAGCCTCCTGGGTTGACAGCTTTCAAGTTAAGCGTGGAAGGCTCTAAAGAAACAGTCGGACATTCTTCGGTGATCGAGTTTGTTTTTGGAAAAGGCCTATCTGAAATAAGGAGATAAAATAAGTCGAGCCAGGGAGCTCCACTGATTACGTTCGATGTCTCTTCAGAGCATAGTGATTCTTTTATGATTACACTGCACACTTCCATAACACAGGCCTACAGAACGATTGGTCTCAAATGAGATTATGTGTGATTTCTATGTCATGCCACCCTATGCAATCCTATGAATATTCATTTTATAGTGAAAGCTTACTTTGTAAGTAGAGAAATTACAGTAAAATGCTCTGCAGAGATACTGAAGAGAAGGAAAAATAGTTCTATGTCGTAGTTTTCAAGAAAACCGCTGTGGATTCTGGTCTTTTATCTGGAGCCACGTTTGCCCCTCCAGGAGAACACAAAACTCCATAACACAAATTCAAATTAATGGCAACTTATCTGAATTCATGTAATACTTCCTCTGTGCTTTGAAGAGAAATGCGCTATATTTAGGTTCTGATTTATATTAATTTCCTCAATGCAGTATTTAATAACATTGCCAACAGTCTCAAGGCCCTCGCTGCATAAAATTGCATAAAGATGCTAAGAATGATTGTCTCTGAATTATGACTACAGGGAAGGGACCATAAACAAAGTGGCTATCTATTGGGTCAATGCTAGAAAACTTCCATATGATGTTGTATGATAGAATTTTAAGACAAAATAGCAAAAGGGGTCATACAATTCAAATTCATAGGTAATGTTTGTTGTGAATAATATCACCATTGATGTCCTTAACTGTATTGGAGATGATGTTTTTAACATGTCTGAATATTTTATGATCTACACTTGTTTGGAATTTGACCAGATATTCAGATGGAGCAGTGGGAAATCATTGCTGAAAGCCCCAAAACATTAAAAATCCTGAACGACACCAAATTGTTTTTAAAAGACTTGTTCAAAATTTAAATTCTCAATTTTACTGATTTTCTAATAGGAACTATCATTTCTTACTTAAAACGCTGGATCTGAGGAGTCACTCCATAGGCTGGCCAGTCAAGTTTGTGAGAGTGTCAGAGAATAAATATATTGCAATATCAAGGTCCCTATAGGCCTTCATTTTAAAAGAAGGTACTTCAGCCGAAACTGGTTTGGCTCAGTGGATAGAGTGTCGGCCTGTGGACTCAAAGGTCCCAGGTTCGATTCTAGTCAAGGGCATGTACCTTGGTGCGGATGCATCCCCAGTGTGGGGCATGCAGGAGGCAGCTGATCGATGTCTCTCATCAATGTTTCTGGCTCTCTATCTCTCTCCCTTCCTCTCTGTAAAAAAATCAATAAAATATATATTTTTTAGAAAGTAACAAAAACAAAACAAAATAAAGGTACTTCTTAGTTAACATACAGGTAATAAATGTAGCTCTAGATACATCTATAAAGGAGTTTGTTCTTCTTAAGTCCCTGAATTCAACAGCTCTATTTTTGTTTCTCAGCAAACCACAAACAGCTTTTTACTAAAAAAGCTGTGAAGGGACCATAAACAAAGTGGCTATCATGCAGATCATTTATCCCAGCAGCAGACTGTCTAATTAGCCTTTAATCTTTTTTTTTTTTTTTAGGAAAACCACATGTTATGGTCTAAATTGTATTCCCTCCCCGAATTCTTATGTTGATGTCTTAAGCCCCAGAACTCAAAATGTAGTGACTGTCTCTGAAGATAGAGTCTTTACAGAGGCAATCAACTTAAAATGAGGTTATCTTAATATGAGTGGGCCCCGATATGGCGGGCATCCTTCTAAACAGGTGAAATTTGGACACAGAGACATGCATACAAGAGGAGTGCTGTGTGAACATGAAGATGGCCAAGCGAAGGAGAGAGGCTCAAAGCATATTCTTTCCTCACATGCTCAGATGGAATCAACAGTCCCAATTCCTGGATCTCAGACTTGTAGCTCTCAGAACTGTGAGAGAAGTGTGTTATCTAAGCCACTTAGTTTGTGGTATGTTAGTATGGCAACCAGAGCAAATTAATATGTCACACAAGAAATAAAGAGTGTTCCACATCTCTGGTAATTTATTTATGGTTAGTATGTTTTTATTGATTTCAGAGAAGAAGGGAGAGAGATAGAAACATCAATGATGAGAGAGAATCATTGATCAGCTGCCTCCTGCACGATCCCCATGGGGGACTGAGCCTGCAACCCAGGCATGTGCCCTGACCTCCTGGTACATGGACTGACATTCAACCACTGAGAACACTGACTAGGCTGGTAAATACTTTTTAAAAAAGGTAACTGAGATTATGCTCATTTTTCTTAATTCTATATGTTGGTCAAAATTACATTTGGAATGCTTAGGCTCAAACTGTGTTGCCAGTTTATTGTGAAGTTTATTTGCCTATAATTATTTAGAAAAAAATTAGATAAATATTACATACTTAGAAATTATTAAAAAAATAAAAGGTACTACATTTGCAGGATTTAATTTTATTTATACTAAGTTTTTAAAAACACAAATCCAGAAAAAGTGAATAATGCACTGCCAATATTGACAGAACATAGATGGAAAATTCATTTAAACTCTGTAATTGTAGAGTTTGTTCTATGTTAATTTATGGACTTTTACCCAACATTTTATCTATATATTTATCTCTCTCCCAGAGTTTTGAAATAATAGTCTTTTATAGGACAAATTTGTGCATAGGACAATAATCATGCAGATCATTTTGAGTTTTTATTTTTCTAAGTTTAAAAGTCTTTCTAAACTTGAAGTTTCATCTATGTTTTACAAATCCAAGACAAAGATGAAGTTACTCTGAGCAATAAAATTTTGTGCAACCAGCAGGTCATAAAACGAAAATACTACAATCTGTAGCCTTCCAGTATACAAACAATAGCAAGGTTAAAGACACAGTAAAAGAAACAACTTAGTTCACAATCACTAAAATAAAATGGTACAAAATAAAATAAACTCCATAAACTGAAAGAGAAATAAACAAAACCTAAATGGGGAAAAGTACCTAAAATATGCCAAAGTATGCTTGAATACTTGGAAAAACATACCACATATTTCAGAATAGGAAGACCGGATTAGAAAAATTCTCAATGTTTATAAATTTAGTGCATTTCAATAAATTACTATGATGTTCTTTTATCCTTTAGCAAGACAAGTTGGTTATAAAGTTCATTTGGGAAAATAAACAAATAAGAACATCAAGCAATTCTTGAAAGAGAGTGGCCTGGCCCTATGAGATGATAAAATGTATTATAGAGATTATTAAAACAGTACGGTATTGCTATGTGAAAAGAAAGACAGACCAATATGCCAGAGTTGAAATAACAGAAGGAACAAAAACCCTAAGTACATATGGGAATTTATGATAAAGGCAGCGTTTAAAGACAGCGGGGTAGCAAAAAACATTTTGAATGTAAGCATTACTGAAATCACTAGAGAGCCATGTAGAAAATATAAAATCAGACTCCTTTTCATGCCATAGTAGAGAAGAAACTAAAAAGATCAGAGTTTCAAAGCAAAGAAATAAAACTTATCACAAGTACCATAAGAAAACATGGGTGAGTTTACTTATAACATGGGAGTAAAGAAAAATGTCCTAAATGTGCCCAAGGATCCAAGAACAATAAGAAAAAAATTGATAGATTTGGTATATGAACTAAAAAAAAAATCAATCCTTTGCCTGGAAAACAGCATAAGCAAGTAAAAAGACAATCTGGGAAAATCATTTGCCATTTATATCACAGACAAATGTATAAAATTTCAATATTAAAATGTTTTCAAGTGTTTTGAAAAATAAAGCATCAATCCCATAAAAAATGGGTATGAGAAATGAATGGACCATATACATAAAAAGAAATGTAAATGGTTCTTATACTCATGAAATAGTGTTTAATCTCACTCAAAATAAGAGAAATTCAGTGTAAAATTACACCCACTGAGATACCACTTCTCTTCCATTAGACTCACAGAAATCTATAAATTTGAGTCCATGCTCTGTTGGCCAGGTTCTCAGGAACAGGAAGTTTCATACATTGCTAGTAGGAATGCCAAATATGCACCCTCTTATAGAGGGAAATTTGTAAATTTGTAAAGAAACTACATATGCTTTATCCTTTGAACCATTGATCTCACTCTTAGGAATCTTCTTGGCTATTCCACAAATACAAATAAAAATTTGATTGATTTTAAAAAAATGTATTTTGATTGATTCCAGAGAGGAAAGGAGAGAGAGAGCGAGAGAGAGAGAGAAAGAGAGAGAGAGAGAGAGAGAGAGAATCAATAATGAGAAAGAATAATTGATCAGCTGCATCCTGCATGCCCCCTACTGGGGATCAAACCTGTAACTCAGGCATGTGCCCTAACCGGAAATGGAACCATGACCTCCTGGTTCATAAGCCGATACTCAACCACTGAGCCATGCTGGCTGGGGAAATTTGATTTCTCAGAGGAACAAAATTCCTATCAAAATGTAGGAATGATTGTGGTAACATCCAACAACGGTATACCATGCAGAGAGAGAAATGAGGATGATGTCTACATACTGATGTGAAGTGATTTCCAAAATATATTTTTCAGAGAAAAAAACAAAAAGGTGAAGCAATATGAAGGTTATGGTGAATATTTTTTTTGTAAGAAAGGCTATACAAATGTATATTGATTTATACTTGTTAAAAAGAAACTTGGGAAAATAAAAACAAAAATTTTTAGTGTCTACTCTATCATTATGTCTAGCATTTACCATTTCATTTCATCTTGAAGGCAAACAGTATTGCCTAGTGCAAGCAGTTGAGAGTTACACTATAATCATTGAAATAGAATTCTTCACCAGTCACAAAGTCATGATATGCTTATAACCATGAAAGGATTTCAATAGAAAATGGAAATGAAGGATATAAAATGGAGACTCTCAGAAGATTGGAACTTAAGAATTGAAAGACTGATTTCCCATCGGTGCCCAATTTACAGAAGAATGAGACTTATCTCCTGACCAGTGACCATCTGCTAAGAATCCCTCCCCATCCTCAAGCCAATAAACTTACAGCTTGGACTCTGGCTGAACTATGTATTTCTCAAGTTGCAATTCCACTGCTATTCCCAAATAAATTCAATCTTTTGTACTTTGAAATTTAAAAAAATAATGATTTTTTCTTTCGGAAACAAGAAGAAAGCTAAATGTTTCTGTCTGCTCTTTTTCTTTTTCTTTTCTTTCTTTCTTTTTTTACATATTTGAACTTTGTGGAGTGAAAGAATCTTGAGCACCATATCAGCTGAATGCTGTGAATGGACCTTGATTCAAACACTGCAATCTGTAAAAAGGCATTTTTGAGACAATCAGACATCTGACTACTGAATAACTGTTAGATGATATTAAGGAATTATTCTGATGTTTTTTAGATATGATAATCATAGCTGATTATGTTTTCAAAAAGTCCTTACCTACTAGAGTACTTAGAGATATATATTATATTTTAGATTTAAAAAAATCTACCTTTATTGTTGAAAGTATCACAGATGTCCCTTTTGTTTATTTCCCTATTGACCCCTTTCTCCCCACACCTGTTCCTCCCAAGCCTTCACTGCACCATTGTCTGTGTCCATGAGCTATGCATATGTGCATATAAATTTCCCAGTTAAAAGTAATCTCCCCCTCCACCCCCACTCCCACCTTTTCTCTGAAATACTTTGGATTTTTTTAATATTCAGGAACAGATTAAAGTGAGGAAGAGGTATAGATATATCAAAAGCCTTAAAATTGTATATCCTTTTTTCTTTTTAATCCTCATCCAAGGCTATGCTTATCGATCAGAGAGAGAGAGAAAGAGAAACATTGATGTGAGAGAGAATATTGAATGGCTTCCTCTGTATGTGCCCTGACTGGGGATCAAACTAAAACCTAGGTATGTCCCTCACCAGAAATCCAAAGCACCACCTTTCTGTATACAGGATGTGTTCCAAACAACTGAGCAAGGGCTATGCATGCACATTGACTTATCAATTATAAGTTCTAAAATTTATCCTAAACATATAGCTATGAATGTGTATTAAAATTTAGCTAGAGGATTGTTTATCCCAATAATTTTTAGAAGCAAAAAAGTGGAAATACCTGTGTTTAAATCAAATAATGCAATAAGGCCTTTAAAATTACCTTGAGCCTGGACGGTGTGGTTCAATGGTTAAGCCTTGACCCCTGAACCAAAAGGTAGCTGGTTTCATTCCCAGTCAGGGCACATGCCCAGGTTGTGAGCTCAATCCCCAGTGCGGGCATGTGGGAGACTGCTGATCTATGCTTCTCTCTCATGGATGTTTCTATCTCTTTATTGCTCTTCTTGCCTTTCTCTCTCAAATCCAGTAAGAACATCTACATAATAAAATAGAAATATGTACATTACATTGACTGTACCTCTGTGACACCCATAAGCCAATCAGGAGTGGGTATGAAAATTAACCCAACAAAGATGGTGCGTTAATTTGCATATGCAGGCACGGAGCAGCTGGGCAGAGTGGGATACTGCTATGAGGGCAAGGGTGGGGGTCAGAAGTAGCTAGAGGAGTGGTGCTATGGCCGGGAGCAAGGACTTGCAGGCTCCCAGGCATCCGGGAGCGAAGCCAGAGGAAAGAAGGCCTATCCTTGCACAAATCGTCATGCACCAGGCCTCTGGTATTAAAAAAAAATTATGTGAAAGTAATTTTTTATAAATTGAGTGGAAATGTTCATATAATTCATTGTTCATAAACCTATAATTCAATATAATCTAGTTTTTATTAAGAAAACATATTAAGGAAAATATTAAAATGTATTTATAGTGATTATCTTTGGGAGGTCAAAATTCAGGTAACTTTTATTTAAAATCAATATTTGTGGCTCATCTTTATCTTCTTAAATGCCTACAGTAAACATATGATCTTTACAAAACAATAGCCATTAAAGTAAACGCAGCTCTTCATAAAGCAATTAATCAATTAAAAAAATAATGATGTTGAAGGAAAGGAGATAGAAAAGATTGGGATATTTGAAATGTAAAATATTTTTTAAAAGTACAGGACAATTACTGCACTGTAAGTTGAAATCATTTTTTATCCAAAGCGATGTGAGATTCTTCACTCCACAAAAATGATTTCTCACAGTGAGATTTCTGACACATTCACTTAGCATCTTCGGAGTGGAAATAACATTTCATTTTGCTTGGCCTACAGAAGCAAGTACAGTGCCGTGAAGTTTATGGAAAGGGTAGACTACTTTTGAAGGCTCTGTAAACTTAATTCCCCTTATTCACAAACTAGATTTTATCTTGGTACCCTGTTCAGCACAAAGGCTCCAGGAAGGGGTACAGGCCAAATGCCACCTGTCAAGGCAGACGCAACGGTACCTGGGAGAAGTGCTTGCAGACAGGAAGAAGCAGAAAGTGTGCCTCACTCCCTCCAAAGAAAGAGATGAACGAGAAAGGAAATCAGGCAGGAAGAAAGTTTATTTTGATCCCTTCTTTGAGGCTAAGCCTTCAAGCTACAAAGCCTATTTGATAATTGAGGAAAAGCTGGAAGAAGAGCCTTTGCTTTGCTTCCCGTTAAGACCTCTGAGGACAGAGATGATGACCGCAGGACAATAAAACGAGTGCCATAATGTGGTTACGGAGGGACACCTGATTGGTCTCTTTCCTTCCTGTCCCCTCCTACTCCCATCACAGGCAGCCTCGCCACAATGTGGTCTACAAAGGACCTTGGCCTTCCCATGGGCCCCTAAGAGATGTCAAGATGTCTGGAATTTCCAGAGGAACAGCTTGCCAGCGAAGTCTCCAGAGAGATGGTGAAATGGCCAGGCTCTAGGCCGTGCTGTGAGTGCCAGAGCACATTCCTTTATTCCTCTGCTGTTTCTCAGCGGGATTTTGAAAGAAGCAGAGCCAGCTTCCAAGAGGGAACCCAAGTACCAGTGGATGTCAAGACAAGTGGGTGTCCAGATGGCCAGAGAGGTTTTGACAAGTTCCACCGGCCTTGGACTTTGTCAGGAGCCTGACTAATTGCACTTTGGTCAAAACAGCACAAATCCAAGGACTACATGCACTATGCCATGAGGGCCAGCAAAATGATGCGCACCAACTTAGGGCCCAAAAGACCAAATGCCCCAAAGATATTACAGGTTTTCCCTCCCTGTAGACAGCATCTTGGGAAGGAAGAAATAGTTCATTAGGCAGTTAAATTTAGCACTGATTGGATATTTGCCAAAAGGAGGCTGACACAATAATGTCTAGGATATTATTACTGATCAAACTAATGGTTTTTCATAGCTACCAAATGGGCAAAATGGGTGAGACCTTGTAAAGAAGATTGCATTTATATACCAAGAAATAATAATGCAGCATGTTCTTTGAATGAGTATTGATCAATTAATTTAGTTTTAGTTAATTAATTTTAGTTATAGATAATTACTTTTAGTTTTGCCAAAAAAATCATTCCACCAAGGTTCATGGGTATTTGCTAAATAAAGAGTAAGTGGTTATAAAACAAAGTTATTGAGACATTGAAACATTACTGTGCGTTTTCTGGGAACGCTATAAATATTTTCTGTCAATCCCTTGGTCTTTCTTTTACTGATAAAAACAATGCAAAGAGAATATGTAAAATATCGTACTATATTTTTTTCTTGCAAATCTTGATTGAATCTTCTCTCAGTATAGCAAGTTGGAGTGATTTGTATCCAGTGGTATAATATAAAGAGATTTTAGGTAAGATATAAAAATTGCAACTCTTCCTCCTCTTCCCCCTTTATACATTCCTATTTTATTTTCTCACTTGAAACATCTAATTAAAAAATAGCGTAAGGCATTATGCTTGTCCTCAGATCTCTTAGCAATCTCTTAACAATATGGAATATAGATTTCTTGCCAGTAGTGCTTATATAATGGTCTGAGATTTTTATTTTTACTTATGCATCACTGAAAATTCTATTCATCTAGGAGGAAGATAGGAGGCAAATATTACTTTTATTTCATATGTAGAAAAGAGATAACAAAAGTGTGGATTTTAAGTAGAGTTTCCTTTAAACTTTATTCTGTGATAGAATGAAAGTAAAAAGTGTAAGGTTTATATAAAGGGTCATAGAGTCTATCTTTAAAACCAAACTTTGGCCTTTGTCTTTATGAACCTTATTTGATAATGATAGTACTATCGAGCTATTTTACTTCCTTAGATAATACATATTGGAGTGTTAAGTAGTTTACTAGGTCATGCAAGTTATTGCAAAGAAATTGGATAATTACAGGATGTTCCCCCCAAATTTATCTGCTTCTGGGACAAATTTATCCTTACAGATAGTTAGATATTAGAAAATGTCAATATACATTATTTTTTAAGTATAACTATCTTGCTCAGTGTTTTGGGGGATAATGTGTGTTATGATACATTAGGTGTAAATATTCAGGGAATAAGGAAGGTGTTAAAATAAACATTAAAGTAGAAAATCTTGAGTTTCTGAGATGCTGGGAATTACCTGAAATTATCTACAAATTATTTGATACCTCTTTTTAAAGACCAACATTTTATGATGATACTAGAGACCGGTGCACAAATTCATGCAGCAGTGGGGTCCCTCTGCCTGGCCTGTGGGATCAGGCCAAAACCAGCTCTCTGACATCCCCTGAAGGGTCCTGGATTACCAGAGGGCGCAGGCCAGATAAGGGATCCCACTGGTGCATGATCGGGGTCAAGGAGGGACTCAGGAGGTTGGCCAGCTGGGGAGGGACTGTGGGAGGGCTCCAGGGTGTGCCCAGCCCTTCTCACTCAGTCCGGATCTGCCGGATCCCAGCAGCAAACTCACCTACGGGTTGACTGTCTGGCCCCTGGTGGTCTGTGCAGCTCATAGCAAGCGGTTGAGCAGTCTTAGCATATCATTAGCATATTATGCTTTGATTATTTGAATGGATGACAGGATACTTAGCATATGAGGCTTTTATTATATAGGATATAATTTGGTTTGAACACATGAGGTTGGAATCTGTTTTTCTTTGTTACAAATCTTGCTCGTATTTGAGAGATGTTTTTTGAACATTACAAAACTTTTGGCTCTTTGCCAAAATGAACATTTTTGGAAAAATTTTAAATATATCTGGCTAGACTTGAATAACAACACCACACACACACACACACACACACACACACACACACAGTGGAGCAAGGAACCCCTTTCTCTTGCAATTCTGAAATAGCTGAAATAAGTGACTAAGACTTGGACTCAGATATTTATTAAGACCTAGAAAAAGTCAGTCTCCATAGATAACGTTTTACAGTTTTTGAGAGCAGTTGTCTGCAACACTCTACTGTGCTTTTTAAAGGCTGTTGCAAAGGAATATGCCACGAGTCACCGCTGAATTTGGGGAAAAGAACAGACTGAAGTTCCTGGGGCTGGTCATACCTATGCCATACAACCCACCGGACCCGTGAGAGGACATGCTTACTTCTGTTTCCGCAGCCATTCAGCTCTCTCTCTTCTCTCTCATCAGAGATTTATTTATCCAGTACCTTCTGTGGGAGCCACCTGCTGAGCTATCCTGCCATGGTGTCTGCTCTCCTGGAGTTTATAACCGAGTGGCTCGATTTGATCATCATAAACTCTGGGACGTGGCCGCCCGCTGTGAAAGGCTGGGGAGTGTCTGGGAGCCACCCTTCCCGGGGCAGCGGGACTCGGGGGAGCATCAGTAACTGATCACAGGCACAGGGAACTGGGGTGTGGAGGTGCCTTTGGGAGGGCCGGGAGCGCCTGCGATGGGAGACACCCTGCAAAGTCTGCAGAGCTCGGAGGGGTCCTGCAAGAGGAGGCTGCAGAGAGGCTGCAGGGGGAGGCGGGCTGGGGTCAGCATGTCCTTCCTTCCCTGAGGCTTGTTCTGCAAACAGGTGATCCGTAGGAAGGGCAGACACGCTTCTGTGTTTCTGCCGGCGCTTTCTGGCCAGCGGGGATTTTTTTTAATTTGTTTTTAATCCTTTGCAACGTTTCTTCGGGCTGGGGGAGCGGGAGGGGCTACCTTCTCGGGGTGAGCCGGAGCCCGCCTGTCCCTGATGGACTCACGCACGGGCTCTTCTTTGACCCCCGAGTGGACACCCTTTCTCGAGGATGAACAGTTTTTGCAGGAAAAACAGCCGCCGCACAGAGACCGCGGAGAAGGCGCCGCGCACCTCCTGCGCCACCGGCGGAGGCGGGAGGCGGAGTCTGCGCAGTGGGGACCCAGTGCGCATGCGCGCCCCGCGCGTTGCCAAGGCAGCGAAAAGGCGTCACCCGGAAGGAAAGGGGATGCGGGCGGAGCTGCGGAATCCCACCGGCTCTGCCCCGGGCCCGAGCCGGTGGCCACCAACGCCAAGCCGGTGAGGAGCACCGCCCGCCGAGAAGCTGGGGACTCCGAGGAGCCACGCGAATGGGCCCCATGGACGTCGGGGCCCCGGACGACCCTTCCCCGGAGACCTCGGAGGCCGTGTGGGATGAGGTGCAGAGTGCATCCCGGTCGCCCAGCTCCCCGGCAGGGCTGCTGCTGCTGCCCGCGCCGCCCGTCTCCGGGGGCGAAGAGGCCCCTGCACGCTGGGGACCTCAAGATGCACCATCCGACCGTTCAGGAGAGAGGTTCCTTCGGAAGAGAATCAACTGCCTCCAGGGCAAAGGCACTAACTCTCGTGGGTGCCCCCCAGAGCCTCAGCCTCCAACAGCAGTCACCCCAGAAGCCACTCCGGTGCCTGATGAGCAAATGCACGCCCTGCAGGCGTTCTGCACCTCGAAGATAAACCTGCTGCAGCATCGCCAAGCCCCCCCTAAAGGGAGGAAGCGCGGCCGGCTGCAGAAGCTGCCGCCCAGGTGGGATGCAGAGGCCTCGGAGGGAGAGGCCGGCCAAGGTCCGGCCCCCGAGGAGCTGCTGGACCGGCTCCGTTTGCACAACGTGGCGGCCACCCTGCACCAGGCGGCGGCGGTGAAGCCGCAGCACGCTCCTGCCAGGTGCCCCGCTTGCCGCAGAAAAAGAGCCGAGCTGGCTCAGGCCGCCTTCCTGCAACGGAAGAAGACGCTGCTGGAGTCGCTTCTCCTCCGAGAGAAAATAGAGGAGCGTCTCCATACGACAGACTTCCTGACCTTTATTGGAGAAGCGCACCGGGGCCTGCCCCGGCTCTCGGATGACCCCCGAATAATCTGGAAAAGACTGAATGAGAGAAGCCGGGAGAGAGGCCCCGGTTTGGAAAGGTCAGGTCCAGAGCAGAGGATGTAGAGGGATGGAAAGAGGGCTCGTCCTTCACTGTTTGCTCTACCCTCGAACCACGTGCTCTAACCGAACAGGCGATGCTGTTTATTAATGATGATGTGTCATGTGGATGGATGCTTTTGTTGTGTATTTGAATAATTGCCATCATTTCTACAGGCACTTTGGAAACGAACTGGAAATTGTACTATGCTTCCTTCACAGACCTGAGGACTAAGGACTTTTGATCCAGTATGTTTTTTTCAGATCATAGAGGGCAACATGGTAGTTGGAATAGTTAACAAAGATTTTGCAACCACCCAAGGAGAGAGACGCTGGTAATTTTGGACTAGGGTTTTGACAGTGCAGATAGAAGTACGGAAATGTAAGGGATACTTAAGTAATAATTGACAGTCTTGGTGAAGAAACGGTAAATGTTAAAAGTGTTAACTGAGTTTCTGACTTGTGTACCGAATGAATAATAATTTCATTAAATTGTACCGTATTTTCTGGCATATAAGACGGCTTTTCAACCCAGGAAAATCTTCTCAAAAGTCGGGGGTCATCTTATACACCAGATGTCATCTTATAGGGCGAGTATATCCCAAACTCTAATATTTTAACTGGGAAAGTTGGGGGTCGTCTTATATGCCAGAAAATATGGTATATAGAAACGTTACAAGATAATTGTGTTTGATAGCAGTGATTAGCAGAATGATTATTTGGACATGACTGGTTTGAGATACATTTGAGATATCCACTTTGAGATATCCACTTTGAGAGGTTGAGAAACATGGGCAATCTGTGCTTGCAGTCTGGAGAAAAGATTTGGCCTATGTATTTGAAATAAAGGGAAGGGGCCATGGATCATTGGCATGCAGTTGGACATTGAAGTCATAGATGTAAGTCCTGGAAGACGATAGGGTGAGAAGTGAACCAGAGGAGTTAGTGAACTAACTCCTGAGAAATTCAGCAAGTAAAGGCTGAATAGAGGAGAATAAGTCACCCAAGATTTAGAAGAAATTATCAAAAAGGATGAAAGAAACCAGGATTGTGCAGTGGCACAGAGAACGAAGAGAGAAAAACATCGAGAAGGATGGGTTTTCTAAGCATGTGAATGCAACAGAGAGTTCATGTGAGATATTTAGTCATGGCTTTGGTTTTGTTGATATTAGCAACAGCCATTTCAGATGAAGAGAAATTGGCCAGACAGGCAAAGTAAATTGAGGAGTAAATGTAAGGACATGAAAAATATGAATGTAGACTCCATCTTGAAGTTCAGCTGTGGAGGAAAAGAGAGGGGAAGGTGGAGGTATATGTATAATCGAGGGGGCCATATTTTATGAAACTTCTCTTGTTCTAATTTCCATTCTGATGAAACAATATCATTCCTGAAAACACCGTGGCATTTTAAAAATACATTTATTGAAAAAAGTGTTAGCTGGCATTCTGAGAAATTCATTTTCTATAAAAATACAAATCCTATAATTTTTAACAATACCTAGAGGCTATTTTTCTACATGCCTAACAACTAAGCTGTCAGAGTTGAAAAGAAATGTGTGAAAATCATTTCTAATAGTCTTTATAACATTCCAATACGAGTTGATTTTAGATTTTCCTTTATGTATAAAAGTACTTTCTCCTACAAAACCGCATATTCCCGCGTATGAAGTCAGTCAAGCAAAATGGAAATCAAATAATTACCACTTGCATAATAACTTTTTATTTGAACTGCACATTATGTCATGCTTTATCTTTGGCATCTCAATAGAGTCACATTTCACATAATCAAAATTCTGAATAATTGCCATTTAGAATCCCCCCTTTAAAGGTCACAATATACTCATGTAGACGACTAAGCTAGAAGTCATAGTCATCTTTTGTTCCTCCCTTTTTTAAAACTAAAACCCTAAGTTAACTATTTTTTTTTTGCAAAGACCATTAGCTCTTTCTTCTTCAATGTTTTCTGACCATAACTTCTTATTTTCACCTCATCACCACCTCCACTCCTCGTTCCTCTCGTCAGTGCATTCTCCATATAGTTGTCAGAATTATTTTCCTAAAGTACAAATCTGTTGAATTTCCCTGATTAAAAAGAAAACGAGCTGAAACCGGTTTGGCTCAGTGGATAGAGCATCAGCCTGCGGACTGAAAAGTCCCAGTTTCCATTCCGATCAAGGGCATGTACCTTGGTTGTGGGCACTTCCCAATAGGGGACATGCAAGAGGCAGCTGATCGACGTGTCTCTCTCATTGATGTTTCTAACTCTATCCCTCTCCCTTTCTCTCTGTAAAAAATCAATAAAATATATTAAAAAAAAAAAAAGGAAAACGAAATGATGAATCAGT
Organism: Lasiurus cinereus; assembly: GCA_011751065.1. NCBI lineage: Eukaryota > Metazoa > Chordata > Mammalia > Chiroptera > Vespertilionidae > Lasiurus > Lasiurus cinereus. Next base: position 9,486,559 of record JAAGEH010000046.1, read on the forward strand.
GCCGTAGGAATAGTTTAAACTGATTAAGGCCACATCTCAGAGGTTCTTTAAATCTGGCCCAAATTTACCTGTATAACCTCATCTTCCATTCTTGCCCTCTATATGAAGGCTTTCTAGAAGACTTGTGATTCCCTGGCTCCTTGTGGTTTTACAAGTCCACATTCGTTTTGTCACAATCCTCTTAAAGGCCTTTTCCGGCAGGTGGACTCCTCTTTTTCCCTCCGAATATTCAATGATCCCTTTCTTACTGCTCCCCTTCCTCTTCCTTATTTAGTTTTGAAGTTTACAATAACATGTATAATATATTCCCACTAGAGGCCCGATGCATGACATTCATGCAAGGGCTTGGCCCTCAGCCCCACCTTCTTCTGGAAGGTCGTTTGGCTGTCCGGTCTAATTAGCATATTATGCTTTTATTATAGATGGTTCAAAAAGATATTAAAGATTTAGTATGCAAAGTTGCCCTTCCGCTCTGTTACCCTCCCACTTCGTTCTGAGCTAGCCTGCCACACTCTACTCTTCCAGGTTAACACTTCCCTTGCTAGGTCCTGGGATAAGAGCAGAGGCAGAGAAAATTCAGGGAATCAAGGAGTGGCCACTTACCAATGAGGACAGAGAATTTTTGTATTATAACTAGTTCAACCTTATTAGTGTATATGGCTGACTATTTCACGTTACTTATAAGAAGCCACTTATATTAGTTTCTTATTTTTTTTTCAGTGTTTATGCAAATACAAACACTAAAAATAATTCACTATGTGCTTTCTTTGGTACTTTTATTGCAATTTTTTTTCTTGTGATAAAAAGGTTTTAATATAAAATTTGCAATTTTTAGTATTGCTAATTGTACTATTTAGTGGCACTAATTGCTTTAACAATGTTGTACAACTGTTATTATTTCCAAAGTTTTTCATTACCCCAAAGAGAAACTCGATTCATTAAGCAATAGCTCCCCATTCACCCCTCCTTTCCCAGGCCCTAGTAACCTCAAATGTACTTTTTTTCTCTATTTTAATACAGTGCCTCATACAAAATTTGCATGAAAGAAAAAAATAATTGCATCTAAACTATGCGATTTAATGTCTTTTGCACCAAAGGAAGAAAACAGTCTGGTAGCATTTTATTTATTTATTTATTTATTTATTTATTTATTTATTTATTTATTTATTTTTGGTCAATGTTTTGCTTTTGTACAGCTGTTTTCTGTAAATTTTCTCTCACCATGGTTTGGGTTCACTTTTGCATGCATACATGTAATTTTTCTTAGTATAAATTAGTGAAAACTTAAACAAATATATTTTTATTGATTTCAGAGTGGAAGGAAGAGGGAGAGAGAGAGATAGAAACATCAATGATGAGAATCATTATTGGCTGCCTCCTGCATGCCCCCTACTGGGGATTGGGCCTCAACCTGGGCATGTCCCCTGACTAGGAATGGAACAGTGACCTTCTGGTTTGTAGGTCAATGCTCAACCACTGAGCCAGGCTGGCTGGGCAGTGACAAGCTTTTGATAAGACATCTTTCCAGGAAGTATGCAGCCAATCACTACAGTATTCATTTAAAAGAATGAATATGAAAATAGTTCTCAGGAATCCACATTTTTAGATGGAAATTTGTTATCACAATTGTTAATTTTAAAGATAATTTATTACTTTTTGCAATTTGGAAATGGAGTAAAAATTCTTGATGCTTGAAAATAATTTTTATTGCCTCTGAATAAATTTGAAAGGAATGAATATTCTTTCTCCCAAAGTTTTATAGTTGCACCCAAGGGATTCCAGTGCAGCTGGGAAGGAAAGCCCATCAGATCAGATACTAAGAAGCCACATATTTCTCCAATGCACTAGAAATGTGTCTGGCAACTTGGTACTCAATTACACAAAATTTAATTTATATAATTGTAATATATGAATTACATAAAATGCATCTACTTAGTTTACATTTTGTCATCTAGATTTTTTTAAACCAACGAACAAAATTCTTCACCAAGAAACAAATCTATGCATTTAACAAACACAGAATAATGAGATCCTTGAAAAGGAGCAAGTGATGTGCCAGATTGAGAGAAAGGAAAGTTCAGTCCTGAACATCTGAGTCATTCAAATTCCAATCTCAGAACTGTTTAGGAATGTTTGGGACACCCGGCTCAGAATACCTCCAATTCTAAACATGTTAGTTTAATTCATGACGAAGCCTAATATAGTAATTTAGTTGTTTCTATAGCAACATAGCTAAACAGGTTGCAAAGAAATAGGCCTTATGGCTCTACTCGGGCATGGGCTCTCCCTCATTTTTTTTTCTTTTTCTGGAATTGACAGATGAAAAAGACATTCACATGTAGTTAATTTGAAAAACAGAGAAGACAGCCTAACAACTATTCTTAGTTGATAATCCATTTTGCAATAGAGAATTCAGAACATTTCCAGTTTGCAGTAGACTCAAAATACAGTGAAAATTGCAAAATTCTCTGAAGGTGACTTACATAACCCTCAAGCCAAGTTTTGATGATCTCACTGTTTGTTGAGATCTGAAGTGAGGTTTAGGAGAAAATAGGTGGTGGTCATCACACCCAAAATTTGCTTTGGATGTCAAGACAGATGACCCCACTCAATGTCTGAGCAGGTGTGAACAAGTTTATCAGTCACTTCATGAGGGCTTCTGGGGAGATAGGACAGGCTCTCAAGCTGATGGGCAAATGGCTTGAGAGAGAGGGAAGGAGACTGTCTTGGTTTTTATTGTGCTTAGGGAGTGGGGCTGAGGTGAAGATTTTCACCTGTGGCTGCAGATTGTCATACAGTTGGAAATTCCTGCCAGTACTAAAGGAGGGCACACTTGGGTTTTCTTATCAATCATCCAAACCTGGGACAATAAAAATTTGATCAACAGAATAAACTGGTGAATATAATAGAATCGGGAGCACAGAAAGGGAGTGGACTGATAATTCTCAGGGGGAAAGGGGTGAAGGGTGTACAGGGAGAGACTGGACAAAAATCAAACACCTATGGATGAGGTCAACGGGAGGAGGTAAGGGTAGAGGGAAGGGTGGGAGCCAGGTGGAGGGGAGCTATGGAGGGGAAAAGAGAGAAACAAATGTAATAATCTGAATAATAAAAATTTAATTTAAAAAAGGCTTTAAAGTTTTCGATGATCAAACATTAAAGATCGAATCAGACCTTTTATAATTCCCCTGATATTTGATTAATGATGGAACTACGCCATGCATGTTTCACTTAATTAAATTTTAACCTGCTTAAGTGTGACATAATGGTGTTCTCCAGAGCCTGTAGCCTCATTGGTAAGGGGGTTAAAATTCCATTGCACACCTTGTTCAAGGGCTCAGCGTAGTGTATTTTAGAAACTAAGTGGTCACGCTTCATGTCTGCAACTGCCAAGTGGATCAAGTGAGGCCAGCCTGTACTTTGGCTTTCCTATGTCATCTTGATGTATATTTTGGGTGTTTGTGAGACAAGAGGCTCCCCTGGTATTTTTTCGAATTGGGAAACCTTGGGTAAGTAATTGATGTTCCTACCATTGGAAGGAGTGGACCGTGACGGGTTCCACTGGCAATGGCCCAAAAGTCTGTACAGATGCACAGATGGAGCCGTTGATGGTCAGGGCAAGACGCCTGCCTAAAGTTCAGCTGAAGTGCTGACTCCTGGATCCCATTCTTTCTCAAGGACGTCTGGATCAGGGGCTGAGAAGCACAAGCTCTCCAGGAGGCTCTATCATGGGGCGTTTTGATGCTGTTCACTCATTTCATCCCAATGGTCTCTGTAGGTAGCCAAGAGGTGTGACCTCTTCTGCACCTTGTTACCTGGCAACGGGCTGAGGACAGAAGACACTACCCTCTCCTGTGGGTGGGACACTCCAGAGGGCCCCATCTGAGCTCTGTCCTGTAGGGGACATTCTGTCGTAGGAAGGAGATCCTGATGGCTGTGGCTGAGCTTGCTGAGTGCAGCCTGTGCCCCAAGGAAGGTGAGGAGCGACACAGGCTCAGGACCGGTGGGAACTTGTTTCCAGAAGAACCCTATAGGCAGTCATCAATTGTGACTTTAATGGCGCATGGAATGCGAGGGAGGAGGCTGGTTCCCATACCAGAAATCCTTGGGCCACTCTCACCACGGGTGGTCCAGGGATTTTAGGAGGTAGAGGAGGAGGCTGCTCCTCTTGCCAGTGTGGCTCAGTGGTTGAGTGTCAACCTAAGAACCAGGAGATTACAGTTTGATCCAGGTCAGGGTACATGACTGCATTGTGGCCTCAATCCCCTGTTGGGGTGCTAGGGAGGCAGCCTATCTGATTCTCTCTCATCATTGATGTTTCTATCTTTCTCTCCTTCTCTCTGAAATTAATGAAAACATACTTTAGAAAAAAGAGTACTTCTTTTGAGCACCCAAAGGCACTATAAGTCTGATAAAACTAAGTAAGACCCACCTGCTTCAGGTACCTCCACATAATAATACCCAGAGGAATTTTTTGAATTTAGAATTTTATGTAATGCATGTCTAGCAGGGAGTTGGCAATACATGTAAGCAGTCATTCGATGTACAGAAGTTCTACTCGGGTAAATTGTTCATACACACAACTCCCCATGCATGCACACTCAGAGATGCCTGCTCATACACTCACAAGCGTGTATATGCACAGATACAACTCTTAAAAGAAGAGACAACATTGTGTGAGTGGCCACTGTATGAACCCGCACATTTGAAGGGTGACGATTATGTCTTTTAAAGGGTGTGTTTTCATTTTAACCACAGCCAGAAAAAAAAGAGTGATTAAAAACAGCTGGAACACATGTCTATTTTCACCTCCTCCATCTGGAACTTTGTTTTTGGCTATCACAGACATTTTCCAAACAAAACTCTGCTGAACAAAATGATAAATGTGGAAGAGACATGTTTGAAGAGCTTTATAGAACCCAAAGCATTGGTGTGTTTTTCAAACATAAAACTAAACCTTTAAACACCACAAATGGTTTGCTTTTGATGGTTGGTGTGACATTTATTTTAAATTTTTATAATTGGGCAATGTCATTAACTACAATTATGGCTATTTAATCAGTAGTTACTATATATCTAGGAAAAAATGAAATATTTTATTGTATATTGATATTTTAATAGAACAATTAGGAAACTAATATAATGTGTTAGCCTGTCTCTCAGTTTTGTCAGGTAATCCACTCTCTGATTCACCCTTGTCTCTAAATTTTCCCATGAAAACTATTATAGCTAGACAGTTATCATGTCATGCCCTAATTATTATAACTTACTCTTCCTTTTCCTGAATACAGTATGCTTTTATATCAATACATTCTGTGTAATAATTCTAGGTTAAGCTTTTAAAACTAATTTGGTAAAACAAAAAACTACTTTGGTAACACCACTTCTATTGTGTACATACTAAAATTCAAAATCATCAACTTTTATAATATAGATCCCACTTCTGTTTTCAACAGGACTAAAGAGCCCAAGTTTTAAAAGTCTTTGTCTCAAATTCTAGTTCTTCTAATTACACGTATATTTTGCAAAGATTCATTGTTCTAGCCTAACTGATGAGTTTTGAGGATCTGAAATTAGGTTTCTGCAGAGGAAGTAGATGAAAGATGGGAAAAGATTGGGGATAATAGAACGAATAAACCCTGGTGACCAATTGACTAAAAGAGAGAAAATGCTATTCATCATGGCATTTACCTGAAGCTATTGCGTGCACTACCTGAGAGAAAGAACCCAGGAAAGAGAAGTTTTGGCAGAATGAGAAGGAAATATTATTTTGAATTTGTTGTATGACACAGTAGTTGAGAGCCAGGGAAAGAGAGCAGAGGCAAAGATTGATATTTTTGGAGGCACTAGATAATAATAAATGCTATGTTTATCTCACATAAGAGCATTAAATATAAATTCACCCCACTGTAGAAAACTATAGCCCAGGGCATAATATATATATAAACCCCCCCCAATTTTACTGATAATCAAGCCATAAAATTAAAGTGTATTCCATAAAAATGACAGAAACAGTATTAAACAAAAGTTCAAATAAAAATCTTGGTACCATTTACCTTGAACTTTTGGCTCAATATAAGATGATTCATAAATTATGACCACTTGACTATCTCAGCAGATGTTTTCACAAAGACTAAAGATACAGAGTTAGGATTCATGGTTAAGTGATATTTATTAGACTAGGAGAAGTATGGGGGCTGGGAGAGGTCATGGCTACTCTTTGCTCTACATGTAGGGAAGTTCTTTTGTTTTGTGACCAAGCCTATAGTTCTGAGATAACTGAGAAGGGAGAGGGTCACCTGTCTAACAAGCCAAATTACCCAAGGCAGTCAACCAGGTGACAGATCGAGTCAGATGGCCCTCACATTCCTCTAAGAGAAGATATTTTTCACAGTTCTGGACCATATCCACTCAACATAAAACAGGATCTGATAACAATTATGAGTTGCTAGTGCACAGTGAGAAGTCAAATACCAAAGCCAGTCCTTGCCAAGTTTTTCTTTGTATTTTAACCACATGATCCATATTCTTCATTAGGTTATCCTTCATCTGTCTAAACAACAGGCTGTTGTTAGTTTATAAAACTTAACCATTCTTAGTCCAGACATGCTTATGCATTCTTCTTTAAAGTTGTAACAAAAGGAAAATGTTTGCATGACATGTAATTACAGAGAAAGCTAATTGAATGACCAAAACCAAAACCAAGTCTTTCTAAGAATGTTTGGGAAGATCTAATGAGACAACATTTTACATTTACAACAGTCAGGGGCAGGGATTTTCCATTTCTTCTGGGAAATGTTAGCACCTTTTTCTAACAGCTTTGAGGCAGGCACTTTGTTGGATAGATTGCATGTGCTCTTTGAAAGTTACCTGCAGGTGTTGACTTGTGTTGAATTTATTTTGTGTTGCTCAGAAGCTCAACTGTTGGATCATGGGAATTCATTTTAATTTTCACTTATTTTATCTTAGGAATATTGAGGATTTTTCAAGGTAATTAGTTATTTGCATATTTCTTATTTTATAGATTTTTTTTCCTGCCCAGTTCTATAGGGAATGTTCCATTTTCTTCTCACAGATATAAGGCACCTTTTATATACTTGTGAGATTAATTATCTTTTAAAATAAGATATTCTATAAATATTTTAAAATATTAAAATACAAATAAAAAGGAAATAGTGAAAAATAAAGATAAAAAGAATTAAATATACTCTAAACTCTAAAAATATATGTGTAGACATAGTGATTTTGAAAAAAATGAGAGATTATACCAAATGTTACTATCTGTGTATAAAAGGATTGCTTTAATATTCTTTTTGTACATCTATCTTCTTTTCAAAATTTCAACAATGAATATGCATTTTTTTAAGTGATGGAAAACAACACAATTTTGGATAAAAAACCTAACATGTTCTTTGTATTAAAAATACATATGTATCCTATATAATAAAAGCCTAATGTGCCACATGTTCTGTTGTCCTGTGGGCCATTCAACCAAAGTGTAATATGCTAATGATATGCTAAGGCCACTCAACTGCTTGCTATGATGTGCACTCACCACCAGGGGGCAGACGGTCAACTGGTCAACCAGTTGTTATGATGTGCACTCATCACCAGGGGGCAGACACTCTGTAGGTTAGCTTGTGGCTGGGGTCTGGATAATCAGGACTGAGTGAGATGGGCCGGACACACCCTGGAGTCCTCCCATGACCCTTCTCCGGCTGGCCAACCTCCCACATCCATCCTCGGCCCCAATCCTGCACCAGTGGGGTCTCTCAGCCTGGCCTATATCCTCTCACAATCTGGGCTGAGGAAACCCCTCTCCCCTCGATTGCACAAATTTCCTGCACCAGGCCTCTAGTTATATATATTATACATATGTGTGTGCACATGTGTGCGTTTTTGTGTGTATGCTTTTCCTTTATTTTTTATGTATGTACATTTATTCTATATCGGCACTAATTCTGTATACACAGTGTTAAGGATAGTTTTCATATGTGGGCTCTCAGCACCTTTGAATATATTTCCTACTTCCTAATAATTCCCCACTTGATGAGTCCTGCCTTTCCAGGGTAGAAGCTATGAAGTTCGTGTCTCCGGTCTCCTGTGCAGCTGAGTAGAGACAAGTCTCCCAGGTTCCACCAAGTAGAATCCCCAGCGGGAGATTTGTATTTAAAAGTGATCAGTGTAGTTGTGGACGTAACTGTCCTTGGACATGACAGTGGTGGGTGTTCAGTTCTGAGCATCCTAAGCTGAGGAAGAGGCTTTAGCGTTTTCACTAGAATGTCCCAAATGATATGGTTGGGCGATGAGTTTAGCTGTTTAACATTAGGATTTTACTTTCCAGCCTTTCTTACAGACTCTGTGGGCTCCAAAGTACAGTGGCCCACCAGTTTACCGCGACTTGAGCGTCTCATAGTTTCCCACGCCTCAAGGTTACGGAACAAATTAAACTCGTATCTCGAGGTATCACTGTATATTTTAGTATACACTTTTTTTTCCTTCTGATTAAAATGCTCCAAGCGGGCTCTATATTTCCAACAAGCACTGCAGCTCAATGACTTCCACTTTACATGTGTTTCTTTCAACTTTGCATTAATTTTAAAAAGCTTCCTGCACACTTTCAAAATGTAAAAGTGCTATCATTTATTTACTTCATCATCTATGGAATGTTTGGTTTGTTTCTTTTCTATCAACATAATAAAAGTGCTACATTTAGCACTTACATATACATATAAATCTGTTTATACTTTCTTTCAAAGCAGATATTCCCAGAAAAGGAATTGCAAAATAAAAACAGTTAATACTTTTCAATGCTGCTTACAAACATTGCCAGTATTTGCTTCACTATAACCCCCAGGCAGCAATAAAATGGCTGTCTTCAAGGGATTCAAAGGTCAGTGTGGCTGAGTATAATGGATGAAATAAAATTTATATGACACAAAATTAGAGAGAAAGAAACAGCTCATCGCATGTGGGGGTTTCTAAGTTAAGGTTAAGGCGCTAAGTTTTTATAAAAAAGTGTGATGGGACATCCTAGGAAGATATTAAAGAGAGAATGAAATAATCACATATTTTTATAAATTCGAACTCCCACTGTTTCGTTGCAAGGAGGGAGGGCCACTAGGAGAATCTAATCTGGAGGGTATGGTGGCTTGGACTTGGTTGGTAACAGTGTGATTCAAAAGCCTTGAAAGAGCGGGAGTAGATTTTGGAGGAATAACATAAAACAGAGAGGCTATTAGCTGTGAGATCTGAGAGAAAGCGGACTCCTGGTGACAAATGGACACTGACTTGGACAAGTGGGAAGGGGTGGTGGTGAAATACACCGAGATGGAGGAAATCAGGGAAGGATTAGACTTATGAAATGGGAGAGACGTCTAGGATTCTGCTTGATCTTGGTAAGGGTAGTGTGCCTGTGGATATTCTGTGGTGATTGAGCATCAGCAGTTAGGAATAAATATCTGAAGTTTGGGGGTAGAGATCAGATATGAATTCAGCAGCAGATGGCAGATTGGGGATTAAAGCCTTAGAATTGGGTGAGGGCACCTAGGGAGCACTTATTGAATACAAGCAAGAGGCCCAGGATAATGCCCCTGCGAAACCCAATGGTCAGAAGCCAACAGAGCAAGGAGGCCAGCAAGGAGGACAGAGAGTACCCACGTGGGCAAAAGTGCTCGTACGTATGGACTTTCGGAGTGACCCCTAACCCCAGTATTCTGCCTGCACCCTCCCACCCCCGCCTTTTTTTTTACCGTTGGGATATTCATGACATTTGATTAAACTGCAAAAACTTTTCAAAAGTCAGTGACACAGATTCTTTGCTATAATGTTGGAATTCCCCTCAATTTTGTATTGTGTTTCATTTATATTTTACTATCTCCATTTTTTTTTGTAGCCAAACATACTGATATTTTAATGTACTATACAATTCATTGCTTTTTTTCAGTTTTTTAAAAGGGTTCTTGTCCCTCCAAAACCGAATAAATATTGACCAATAGAGTTTTCTCAGTTTTTATAAATTCCTATTTTAAAACATTACTTTAGCTCTTTAATTCATCTGGAATGTAGGCTGGTAACTGTGCAGATATTTGTTGGAACTATGGAGCGCATCTTTGTTAACCAATCTTGTTGGCAAGGTTCTTCTTACCAAAGGGACTTCTCTCCTTCAGGGTCCTAAGTCCTACCCCTGAGAAGGCATTGGGAACAGCGGTCACCAAAGACCCTGCCACCAGGATCATTTTTGTGAGCCTCAGGACTCTGTCTTGTTTGTAGCGGCCAGGCAATGATTAATCTCCGTTAACCGGGTTTGGTCATGTCAGCTTCCCAGCTATTCTATTTGAATCTGCTGTTTGTAATTAATCCCAGAAATATTATTGAGTCATGCTTTTTGAAACAGGGTCATACCCTCACCCACACCCCTCCCCTCAAATATTCCAATCCCGAGTGCTACTTCTGATTTATTTCTGCAGGAGGGATTTAGCTTCAGTGTCTGAGTGAGATATCATGATCTGAGGTAGCAAGGCTGTTCAGCTTTCTTCCAAATTTGCACTGCGGTATTCCTCACGGAATCTCGACCACTCTGCGTTCCAGTTGGCTGTGATTTTTAACAAGAGCCACTACCCATTTTGTGAGCAGCAGGTTAAGAGGAGGTGTTTTGGAAAGGGAATCTGGCACCCCTGATTTCATGTGCCTGGCTCCCTTAGTTTTTAGTTCTGTGTTGCTTTGTTGCTGTTATTATCAGCAAACCACCTTCAGGAGCCTCAGGGAATTTAACTGCTTCAATTCAGCTGGGAACATGTGACAGCCATTAGTCTTACTGTCACATATTTCCAGTTCTCTCTCTGGGCACCTGGCAGGATAGCCATTCTTTGCTCCCCTGAAACTCAGTGTGACTACCTGGCTTGCACTGATCCGTGAAATGTTGAATGGGAGTGATGTGTGTCATTTCTGGGGGGACGCTTTCAGGATCTCGCTGTTCACCAACCTGCCAATTCTAGAGAGTGCCCTGTCAGCGTGGGTGCTGGGACTGGGCCCATGTGAAAGAGCAATAGACACGTGCCTCCGATAAGAAGTACAATTCTGTTGTTTTGAGTTATTTAGTTATTAGTAGGGAGGAATGGAGCACCTCCTGACTGATACAGACTTGGTAACACCTAGTGTAGTGTCAACCTGTGGGTCGCAACCCCTTTGGAGGTCGAACGACCCTTTCACAGGGGTCGCTAAGACTCTTGAAAAACACCTATTTCCCATGGTCTTACGAACCAACACACGGCTCCTCGGTGTAGCAAAGTGTAGCAATGTAGTTTACTGTTGTCATATGAAGACTGTTGCCCATGCTACACCACGATTCAAGACAAAATTTCATTTATTTGTCATTAGAAATAAATATTTCACAATATATAATTATATATTATTTTTGTGATTAATCCCTATGCTTTAATTATGTTCAATTTGTAACAATGAAAATACGTTCTGCATATCAGATATTTACATTACAGTTCATAACAGTAGCAAAATTACAGGTATGAAGTAGCCACGGAAATAATTTTATGGTTGGGGGTCACTACCACATGAGGAGCTGTCTTAAAGGGTCACGGCATTAGAAAGGTTGAGAACCACTGACCTAGTGGGTTGCTCTGGTACTAACCTGATTTGAAAACTTGTTTAAAAAATTGTTAATAAAAACAATTGCCATGGAATCAACAGTTAGAGAAATTGTTCTTAGTTACAGTCAGAAGTGATGCAGTAAACATTGATTAGGAAATCAGGTTTGCACATCCTTGGGCAAAGAACTTCATCCCTGTGGGTGTGCTCAGAATGGTAACACAGCTGTGCATCAAGGGAAAGGGATTGTCTAATCTGACAAAGCACAGGCCATGAAATTAAGGGAACACTCACGCAAAGATCCTCTTGCCACACGGTAATAATAAAACTGGAATAAGAACATACATGAAGCGTGCATATAAGACTGGCTAATTGAAACAGACACCAGACCTCAGGACCTTCTGGAGCACGGGCCTCGTTTATGGATGTCGCCTCAGGCAATGCAAGGTCTTCCAGCGAGTCCTCCTTAACTCTGTGCTCATTTCAGAGGACTTTTCTCTAACTGGTGATTCCATGCCAATTGCTTTTATTTATTTATTTTTAGGAGCAATCTAACTCCTTGGTTCTATCTGTACTTTTATTAGATTCCACCTCACGACTTTCGTCTCCTAGCTTGCAGGCTGATAGAATTTCACAAATCTGTGTGTTTTCCATGTAAGTCTTCTTCGTCTGTGCAGCCTTCATTTTAATGGGTGTGTTATACTTTTCCTTTTCTTCTAAATCCAGGCCCTGCACCTCTCATGGTATTGTCTTCTCAAAACAGTATTCTGCTCACTTTCAAGGACCGTACTTGCGATAGAGAGATCGTTGCAGAAAGTTTTCAAGCAAGTTCGGAGCAATGGCCTAATTTCAGGTTAATTTAATTTTATTTTAAAATTTCATATGAAGCGTGTACATGCTAACAATCTACTTCACCATGCCTTTCAGTTGATCCTGAAGGTGACTCTCAGTCTGTGATCCCGTTTTATTGTGACCTTACCATATTTCTGTACATCTATAATAATAAAAGCATAATATGCTAATTAGACCAGACAGCCAAACGACCTTCCGGATGTCCTTCCCAGTGATCTTTTGGACAAAGCTGGGGCTGTGAGGGCTGAGGCAAGCCATGCCACTGCAAGGGCCAAGCCCCTTGACTGAATCTCATGCACCAGGCCTCTAGAGTGTGTGTGTGTGTTTGTGTGTGTGTGTGTGTGTGTGTGTGTGTGTGTGTGTATTTGTTGTGGGAAAAAAAAATGGGATCATCTGAATCTCAGACACTATTTTTCTCTTCAGACATGTAGAGAATCTGGCTGGCATGGCCAGAGGTCATTGGTGAAATTGTAGTCATTACTGCTCAGTCACAAGCATTAAGATGGCGAAGAAAGACATAATAAAGACACTTCCTGCCCCTCTTCCCAAATAAAAGGCACTTTTAGTTACTTAAACATTTTTTGTTAATAAAAATCACAAGCATGTTCCTTTTTGAATAAGAGTAGTGTTCTTGATGTCAGGCGACAATGCTCCTGCTGTTCTATTACAAATGTGTTCATCTTCATGAAAGGACTAGCATATTAAGTATCAAACCAACATCATTGAGTATAGCTTCTTGGAAAATAGGAATAATAATTAGGTGAACAGAATCAGATTAATGTTATCTTTTAGTATCTCAAAAGTCAGTTCTGTGTTCGGAATTTTGATGAAGTGGATTCATCAACATGTCCTACTTTTGGCATTTTGAACATACCTTCCATAAATGAAATGAATATCAACTATTAAAATTTACATTCAGTATTGGAGTCTTTAAAAGTATTTCACAATCATCAAAGAAGCAATTAAGTAAAAAAAAAAAAGCGTTGACTCTTGTTGAGTTAAAGAAATCTGTGTGAAAGATGTGCTGGTAATGATTAGAGATAACGTTTTAACATAAGCATTCAAGTAGAGAAAGATTACTAATTGTGAAAATATGTATCATAAATACAGTGCCAAAAATCGCCTGTGTTTCTTTTTTGTACCACAGTACCTTAAAGAAGATCTTTAAATAGAACAACACTCTTATTTCCCCTGTAGATTCCCAAATGATAAATCAACTAAAATAAAATGTTTTCCATCAATCTTGTGGGAAACCTATGATTACTGCATTTTATGGCACTGGAATTTAATACTTCTAAATATCTAGAAAGATAAGATATTTACAAGTCTCTTTTTTTTGCATAGGCAATCCTACATTTAACATATACACTTATATATTCTAGAAATACCTCTGATGAGTTTCATAGTTCCATACCTAGAGCACGTAGTTCACTTTATAGAGGTTATCTTGAAAGAGCATGATAAAAGTCATGTGGAGAGCGTTAATGATGAATAAATCAATTCTAGCACTATCACATTTTTAGTCAGTTATTGGACGACAGTTTCAGCATAAAAACAGCTCTTTGTGAGGAAGAGAAGGCTTTAGAAATCTTTCCAACATGGCCTTCTATTGCATTATTATTTTGTTCTCTCTTTAAAAAAAATATATTTAATTGATTTTTTTTTTTACAGAGAGGAAGGAAGAGGGATAGAGAGTTAGAAACATCGAAGAGAGAGAAACATTAATCAGCTGCCTCCTGCACACCCCCTGTTGGGGATGTGCCCGCAACCAAGATATATGCCCTTGACCGGAATCGAACCTGAGACCTTTCAGTCCGCAGGCTGACACTCTATCCACTGAGCCAAACCGGTTTTGGCTTCTTTGTTCTCTTGACATAGTAGGATGGGGAGGTTGGAGGCAGTTTGGGGACAGTGGGGTAACCTTTCTTGGCAAAACCCCTGAGCTGCTGTGGCTCACAACACTCTGAAGAAACATCCGTCAGCCTCCAGTGCCTCTTATTTCCGGTCTGTGGAACTCTCCCAACCTCACTCAAGCATCTTGATAATCAGATTTCTAATGGGCTTTCTTAAACGTAGCTGATTCTTTCATGGAGAAGATGATGCTTTAGCTCCTTAGGAGGTTGGCAGAGGAGCAGCACGGGGTTTTCAGGAAGACTTGTGCTTCGAATGAGAGCAGACGAGCTTAGGAAAGAGGCAGAAAGGAAAACAGAGATGCTCCTTATATGGGAGCCTTTCCATTGAAGGTCTTACTTCCCTTATAAATTTCCCAGGGAACTGCAGGCTCTCTCCAAAACCCTGGCTTCGTGGAACTAAAAATAGTCACATGTAATGCTTCACATAAACCACAGTTGTGCTAAGAAGAAGTTAAAGCTCAAGAAATTCTCCTTACTCAACATTTGTCATGACCAATTTCTTAGTAATGTCAATCCTGAGAGAGGTAAATTATTTTAGAATCATATAATTTTCTATCTGGTTAAATGCTTGTGTACCCAATGTGGTACAGATCAGAAGCATGCTTTTATTTATTCTTATTAAATTTATTGGAGTGACATCTTACCTATTAATAGACAATCTTGTAAATTGACCATATCCCTGCTACGCCCACAGCCAATCAGGAGTGAGTATGCAAATTAGCATGACAAAGATGGAAGGTTAATTTGCATATGCAGGAGGTATGGAATGACTAGGAGGGGCAGAATGCCTGCTATGAGCTGGGGAGGGCAGAGGAAGGAGCTACAGGAATTGTGCTCTGGTTGGGACTGGGGACTTGCAGGCTCCCGGATGACCAGGAGGGAAGCCAGGAGAAGGAAGGCCTATTCTTGCACAAATATTGTGCAACAGGCCTCTAGTCTACATACATGTGTGTGTGTGTGTGTGTGTGTGAGTGTGTGTGTTAAAACCCTAAGCGATGGGTTGACCATTCCACTAGTTGACTGTCTGACCCATATCTATGACACGCACTGACCACCAGGCAGCAGATGTTTAAAGGAGGAGCTATCCCCTGGTGGTCAGTGCACTCCCACAGCAGGAGTACCCTCAGCTGCTGGACACCAGATGCTGGGCTCACAGCTGGCATACGCAACTGCCATGGCACAAGCCTCGCCCACATCCTGGCAGCGCTACCGGGTGGCAGGCACAGCAGGGCCAAGATGAATGGCAGCAGCGCAGTGCCTTGCCCAGGCTCTGGCTCCTCTCTGGCTTCCTGCAGCTTCGTGCACTACTACATCCCCTAAGGGGTCCCAGATTGCGA
Organism: Lasiurus cinereus; assembly: GCA_011751065.1. Taxonomy (NCBI): domain Eukaryota; kingdom Metazoa; phylum Chordata; class Mammalia; order Chiroptera; family Vespertilionidae; genus Lasiurus; species Lasiurus cinereus. The sequence continues at coordinate 9,502,265 of JAAGEH010000046.1, forward strand.
GAGGGCACAGCCAGGTGGAGGGACCCCAGCCTCTAGTTGGTTAATAAAATTATATCGGTTTCAAGTGCACAATTATATACTACGTCATCAGTATATTGCTTTGTGTGTTTACCACCCAAAGTTAGATCTCCTTCCATCAGCAAATATTTGACCAGAAGCATGCTTTTAGCACTCTAAATTCTAAATTCTTATGATACAGGTACACTCATTTCTTTTTTCAAGGTTCAATTGTTTGAAGGAGAGATTAGAGCAATGGTGGCATCGTGTTCTTCATTAAAAAGTAGAATGTAGATTTTCCATCTGAAAATGCCCCTTTGGACTTTCATTTGCCATATAAATAGGAATATGGTTACACTTGCATCATTGGAGCCAAAGTTCTTATCAAATTTATTGATAATATTTTAACATTCTGAAACATGTTATTCACACTGTATCTGGAAGAAAATTTAGAATGAAGGTGGGTGCACTTACAGCTTATATTTTAATGTTTTCATACTTAGCATTGAACAATTTTCAAACTAGGGGAGTGACATAAGAAGTGTCTGAACTATCTACTTATCCCATTTCTATCTTAAAAAATTATTTTAAAATAAAGGCCATTTTATTTTAAATATAGCTTCTAGCCAGTATTTTCTCAAAACATTTTTGTCTTAGAACTGATAAATTTAGAACCCCCAAAAGATTTTGTGGATTCTATGTATTTACCATATTAGAAATTAAAACGAAGAACACCCCTCCATGCATGAATTTCATGCACCAGGCCACTAGTAAATACATAAATTAGGATAAAGATGTGTGTGTGTGTGTGTGTGTGTGTGTGTGTGTGTGTGTGTGTGTTTTGAAGGATAAAAGCTTGAGTGGAATTGCAGTATGCACAAACATAAGAGGCATTGACCAGACTATAGCAAATTATATCATGATTTAATGAATACAGTTTCATTCAAAGTCAACATCTTGCCCTCTTGCAGGTCCCCGCTCAAAATACATTTCCTAACTGCACAGAAGGACTGGGTGAAAAAACAAAACGTGTAGAATTCTGATCTATTTTAATTTGAATTGTCACACACAGGACTTAAAATTACATCATATAGAACAACGGAGCCAAGAGACAACTAAATTTAACCACCTTTGTGTGGAATGCAGACTTGCATACATTACTGAGCATTAAAGATGTTTGTGTATAAAAAGAAAAAAGAGGTACCAAGAGTCTGATTACTAATCTTACTTTGCCACTGGTAGTGGTCTGCCCTCTGCCTAAATAAACCCTCGTCAGCTCCCGCTCTCTCATCCAGTAGAGAAGTTTATGTTCCTGGAGTTTTTGGAGTGCCTGTTCAAACTTCTAAGTATAATTAGAATTATTAAAACGTCAAATAAAATAATTCAGAGAGGAAGAATAGGGAAAGTGACATCCAGCCAAAATGTCTCTGTTTTCCCCTTCGTGTCATTGTGAAATTCAGGGGAAACATTTGGCACCTGCTGGGAGGCCAGGCCCTTCAAGGGCTGCCTTTGCTGAGCAGGCGAGAGACCCCTCCCCATCGCTGCTGAGCCACTCAGAGTGGTTCTGTTTTGGTCACTGTTATTACTTACACACTCAACAAGTATTTTCTTTGAAGAATGCATTCCTGGTTAAATAAGAGAGAAGAGTAACTGATATGTTATTCCCAATATCCCTTTTAAAAGTATCATATTTTCTGGCGTATAAGATGACTGGGCATATAAGACGACCCCTGACTTTTCCAGTTAAAATATAGAGTTTGAGATATGCTCTCCCTATAAGATGACACCGGCATATAAGACGACCCCTGACTTTTGAGAAGATTTTCCTGGGTTAAAAAGTCATCTTATATGCTGAAAATAAGGTCATCTACTATTTTAGTATTCTATCTCTTATGCACCAGAAACCATGGCAAAGTTTCCCAAAAGTAGATAGCAGTCCTTTACTTCAATTTATAAGCTGATCTTAACATGTTTACATTTGCATACTCTGGGTTTTTCTTTAAATGTCTCTAAGTAAAATTTATTATCCTTGCGTTATTACTTTTGTTACTATGCTTTAATAATCAGTCTTAGCTATGTCAGTCCATGCAGGGACCTTAGAATATGACAAATCAATCCCAAGTCAGCTCCTCAGTACATATTGTTAAATCAGCTTTGTTGTATTTCATGAATGAGCTATCTTTAAAAAATTAAATGTTTTTTTTTTGCTATTGGGGATATTATAACAACAAAACTAACATTTTAATTTTCTGAAAAATGTAAGATTATTTATAGAATATAAACATAAATATGATCTATGTCATATACTCGGAATAAAATTGTAGTCTTATTTGTTTTTTTAGCAATTGAATAAACCAAATTAAATATTGAATGTTAAACACCAAAAAGTGAGACCAAAGAAAGGAGCAGAAGTTAATACAGATGAAACTTGAAAATTGTGAATTATAAAACAAATAAGCATACTGATTGAAAAATTCTGTTTCTATAAAAGGTCAATAATAAAAATGCCCTATCACCTGTAATTAAGACAAAAAGAAAGAAAAGAAAAATACATGACATTAGAAATTATAAAGCAGAGTTATTCATAATAGTAGGAGAGATTAAAGAATTATAAAATTCATTTCATCAAACTCATTTCAATAAGTCTGTACACTGAGATAAAATAGATAATATCCTAAAATAATAATAAATTATTAAAAGTGATTTCAATGAAACAAAACCTATATAAAAATTAAGATCTATGGATAATTTTTGTTAATTGTTTTCACTCAAATAGAAGCTAAATGTAGGTGGTTATTTCTAATATTTTAATATTAGTAAAAATATTTCAGATAAAAATATGGAGAGTGTCTTAAAACTTCTTTAAGGATTTTAATACCAAATATTAATGCAGAAGGAGGGAAAAAATGGATAAATCAAGAACACATAAATATATTGGAATAAACTACAGAAATTGTAGAAGTCATTTACCCAGAAAATGATAAAATATTATAGAGAGACATTAACAAAGATCTAAATAAATGGACACAAATACAAAGTGCCAAAGCAGGACTCTGAACATCAAGAGGACAAAAATTGTGACTGACGAATAAGTACACAACTTCAATATGGATAATGAAGACTTTGAAATTGTTAAAAGATTTTGTTTACCTTCATTCAGCCATCAATTCAAACGGAGACTGCAGCCAAGAAATCAAGAGAAAGTGCGGACTCAGAAAGGCAGCAATGGAAGAATTAGGTAAGATCTCCAAGAGCAAAGATGTGTCCTTAGATACCAAAGCTAAGATCAGCCACACCCTTGTATTCCTGATTACTATGTACGGATGTGAAAGTTGGATGATCGAGAAGGCTGGTAGGAAAAAATAAATGATTCCTTTGGAGAATGAATCATTCTCCAAGTGTGTTGGAGAAGAGCTTTATGTATATTTGGAAACAGCAAAAAGTTGACTGACTGGGTCCTAGAGCAAATTAATCCTGGAACATCCTTGGAGGCAACAATGACAAAACGGAAGCTGTCCTACTTCAGGCACATCCTGAGATGTGAGGATGCTTTGGAAAAGACAGTGATGCCGGGGAAAATAGAAGGCAGCGGAAAAACAGAAAGACCAACTATGAGACAGACTGACTCCTTAAGAGAGGCCCTTAGGCGTAAGTCTACGGAAGCTGAGCAGGCTGTTGAAAACAAAACAATGTGGACATCACTCATTCATAGGGTCAGCAGGAGCGAGGGTCAACTCAGCAGCAGTAACAAAGCTACCAAGTTACAGATTGCAAGACACTCCATATTGTCATGTCAATTCTAGAAAAATCCATATCTAAGTTTGATCCCAATAAAAAATATTTCCTTTTTTGGTGGCAATTGCCAAACCGATTCTAAATTGGAAAATGTAAAGGTCCCGAATAGCCAGGACCATTCTAAAGAACTATAAGTCCTTATGATAACAAGAAGGATGTAGAGTTGAGGAAGAAAAACAAATCTCAATCTACGTGTATCAGTTTGTATGAGGTATGGGCCTGTTGAGCAATCTGATTCAGGTTTAGCATTCTCACCACGCACACCATTCTCCAATGAGAGAGTGCCTGATGTAGAGGCACTATCCCATTTTATTACTTGGAGAAATTGACACAGATGGCAGGATCGCAAGAACCCTAAATCTTTTCATTACCAGGCCATGGAAAACATGCTTCTCATCTTTTAGGAGTTGTGCCAAAAATTCTGACTATAAAGGGCTCCCCGAATTATGTAACTCTCAATTATTTCTCTATGGATTTTTATTTAAGTAAGTGCACTGTGAGAAGACATATCTGTTTCTCTGATAACCTTTCATTTAATTTATAAGCTCTCTTAAGGCCCGGGTTGTATGCAATTTCCTAACTAAAATCTAAGTCAGAGGAAATGAGTTGAGGAATTCCTCGGGGAAATTAAAACCTAAAGAAATGTAAATGTCTCAATGAGGCCCAGTAGTCAACAGTTCCACCAGAAGAAACATATAGTTACTCACGTGATCCGAACTCCGGAAAGTTAGCTGCAACTAGAGTATCTTAAATAGCTTAACATCAAAGAAATTTTCCATTTTCTGTCATTACTAGCACAATCCTCAGTCAATCATCTTTACTCCAGGCAGAAATTAGGATAGAAATATTTGAAATAAGGGAAAAGTGGCAATATAAAAATATGCCATATTATTCCTGTATAAGATTACTTCTATTCTTAATAGAGGTTCCTTTTATATTTATGCCTTTCAAAATCTTAGGTAGAAGAATTCTTATTTTATTTAAAGTAAACTTACTTTAGCATGAAATAATGGAATTTCCATAAACAGCATCCAAAGTGAAGTTTATTCCCATGAATTTTATTTTCATATTATATACATACATACCTTTATGAGCATCACGGAACAGGACATTTATTTGCATAGATTTGCCTATTTACAGCGTGCATTCATTTGACAACTATTCCAAATGGAATACACTCATTTTATATGTAATACTCATAAAATCATCACAGATATTTCCCCAATTTAAGTCGTATTTTATTCTTTGCTTGTTCAATGCTCCCTACTATATACATATTCATTTATTTGGGGCCTCATAATCAGTCCCTACTTTCATCTGATGTCTCAAAATTACAGAAAGCCCTCTGAAGGCATACCCTGTCCCATTTAAAATTATTGTAAGTGTGGCAGCATCAAGCAGTTCTAATATCATGCTCAGATACCCAACCATAGGTGAACCTTGCTCTGGGTCTGGCTTCTCATATTTTCACTCCAGCAATCAAATTTTGAACTAGCATTTTTAATAATTATACACACACACACACACACGCGCACACACACACACACACACACACACATTTGATTTCAGAGAGGAAGGAAGAGGGAGAGAGAGATAGAAACATCAATGATGAGAGAAAATCATTGATCAACTGCCTCCTGCAAGTTCCCACATTGGGGATTGAGCCCGCAACCTGGGCATGTGCCTTGACTGTGAATCAAACTGTGACCTGGTTCATAGGTCAATGTTCAACCACTAAGCCATGCCAGCTGGACTGGACTAGCTCTTGAGCTCGAATTTCCCATCTGCCACTAAGCAGTTGATATTTTATACTTTAATACATAAGTTCCTGTCGAAGAAAATTATTACTTAAAATATTCTGTTCATGTGATCCCATAAATAATGGAATTTATAAATAAATGCTGACATTTTAGCATGCAAGTCCTATTTCTCAGATTGCCAGAAATGGGGCAAATATTATTTTTCAGGTTATGTGCCCTATTTTTGATTCCTGGAAACATAATTGCTCTAATGGGGTTAATACTCAGAAGGAAGTACTTGTTAAAATAATCAGGCTAACAATATAAACATAGTATGTGAGATGGCAGCGTGATAACTTGGCTAAGTGTTCAGAGAAGAACTAGAGTAACAGGATGAATGAAAAAGAAAATAGAGAAAGGGAAATAGAGGAATGAAAGGAGTGTGCATTTTCTAAGAAATCTGAGACATCTACATTTCATTATATATAATTTTACCTTCTAGAAACTGCATCATATATAAGAAAAAAACCCGCTTTAGTGACTTTGCTAGCTGAGTAACCCAGAAGTAATATTCACATTTTGTTTTGGGTTGTTGTTGTTTTTTTCCCCACAAGAATTTTCAATGTGTCCACTATTTTTAAAATCAACTCTATGTTTTTACATTAAAAAAAAAATGGCAATCAGCACCAATGGCTGCTGACATCCCCCAAAGAAAAACAGACACAAGTCAAGTACCTCCTGATGGGAGAACCCAGGCCTGCTCTACAGTTCCTGGCCAAGAAATAGAACCTGGACCAGAGCAATTCCCTAGACCCAAATACCCATGTCTTCCACTACAGCATGGACTGCAGTCAGCAAGATCAACTGGGACACTCTACAAGATAAAAATCCCTGTTCTTTTCAGCAAAGTGAAAGGGGTGGGAAGAAGGAGAGATTAAAGGAGGAGAAAATTTATAGATTAAAAACAATCCAGAACAAATCGATCAGTTGCCTTATATAGGCCCTGATTTAAATAAATTGTTATAAAAATGACATCTAGGAGCCTACAAAACAGTTATACATTTGCTGTTTATTTGATGATTTTTAAGGATGTTTATTTTTTGAACTGTGATTAATGGTAGTGCGGTGTATTAAGGAAGCTTATTCTTTTAGAAAGGCATACTGAAATATCTGTAGATAAAGTGATAACTTCAAGATAACACGGGAACTAGGACAGATGGAAGGGGCTATGCATGGAATAGGATTGGCCATATGTGTTCATTTTTTAAAATCTTTATTGTTGAAAGTATTACATATGTCCCTCTTCCCCCTCCACAACATTGACCTCTTCTAGCTTGCCTCCGCCTCAAGCCTTCCCCACACTATTGTCTGTATCCATGGGTCATGCATATCCTATATGATGAAAGCCTCATATACTAAGTGTCTGGTCGTCTGGTGGTGTATTCAACCAATCAAAGCATAAAGTGCTAATGATATGCTAAGGCTGCTCAATCACTAGCTAGGACGTGCACTGACCACCAGGGAGCAGTCCTTCAATTGGTAGGTTAGCTTGTTGCTGGGTTCCAGCCAATCGGGACTGAACAAGATGGGCTGGACAAGCCCTGGAGCCCTCCTGTGGTCCCTCCCTGGCTGGCCAACCTCCCTAGTCTCTCCCCAGCCTCTATGGTGCACCAGTGGGATCCCTCAGCCTGGCCTGCACCCTCTCATAATTCAGGACTCCTTGGGGGATGTCAGAGAGCCAGTTTTGGCCCCATCCTGCTCAATGCATGAGCTGCCCCCTGGTGGTCAGTGCACTCTCACAGGGGGAGTGATGCTCAGCCACAAGCTGAGCTAGTGGCTGGCAAGCACAGAGGCAGTGGTGGGAGCCTCTCCTGTCTCCACAGCAGCGCTAAGGATGTCTGACTGCCGGCTTAGGCCCATGCGGGGAGCAGGCTAAGCCATCAGTCAGACATCCCCTGAGGGCTCCCAGACTGTGAGAGGGTGCAGGCTGGGCTGAGGGACCCTCCTCCCCCGCCAAGTGCACAAACTTCATGCACCTGGCCTCTAGTATCAATATAAACTCCTTAGTTAATCTCTTCCCACCACCCACCACTCCCATTTCCTCTGAAATTTTGACAGTCTATTCCATACTGCTATGTCTCTGGATCTATTATGTTCACCAGTTTATTCTGTTCATTAGATTCCACATATTAGTCATATGTGTTCATTGTTAATGCTTGGCCCTGGGTCCCTAGAAGTTCATTACACTGTTGCTTTTGTACTTGTTCAAAATTCTTCATATATTTTTAAACAGTTATGGAAAAATAAAGGCATTTCCAGGATACTTCATAAACAGTAAAATAAAATAAAGTGAACTTTTCAAATTTCTATTATTTCTCAGAATCTTGGCTTTTTATACTTTCCAATTCTATGAAGCTTTTGGGGGAAAGACTTTGTCTTCTCCCTTAAGTTTAAACTTTGTTTAGATAAGAGCATCTGTAGCTTACATAATTTTCTATTTTTCATCAGACAGTTTCTACATGTATTTTTGTTAGGTTGTAGACTTATTTTAGAATACCAGTAATTAAGATTTCTTTAGGTTTTTAGGAGGTAATGCCTTTGATAACATTACTGTTAATATAACATAAACTGAACATGCTAACTTTTAAGATAATTAAATTTAAGATAATGAATACATTTAATTGTTCAAACAATGAACAGTTTTGTTTAATACAATTTAAGCAATTATCTTACTCTGCAAAACTGTAGTGAGAAACACTAAGAACATGAATACTAAGGCTTAATTTGTGATAATTTATTCTTGTGTGTAGAGACACTAATGGAAATTTGGTCTTAGTTTTTCGCTCCCAGGCATTAGGATGCTGAGTTTCACTGTTACTCATTTCTATGTAATGCTTCTAATATCATTCATAGCCTTATGAGTTTTGGCAATATTAGAATAGTAATAATATCTACAATTTACTAATCCAGACAGTTTGCTTAATGAGAATCACTAATTTTTTTCTTATTATTTTATCAGAATACCCTACATGTTACAAAAACAGAAGTCACAGAGAAATAATAAAATCACTATTAAGGCTTTCTAAGATTAGTTTATAGTAATATTACCTTTTTTTTTTTGCAAAATATAATAGATGACATATTTAACATAGGATAAAAAATAAGCCCAGTAAATTTTAATTACTTATGCTAAAAGATCCCACACTCTACATCATAATGACAGTTTAAGTCTCCCCGGTATAAGTGTTTAAGACCTTTGGCCTGTTTGAAAACAGTCAACTGAGCAAATGCAAGTGATTTTAAATTAAGGATGACTGTGCAATTACTTTAGGGAAGAAAAAAAATTAGCTTGTCCATTAGTGTTATAGGTTGTTTTAAGAAAAAACATGCTCTCTGTTCATTCAATTAACTCTCAGCCTCAAGGCCACTGTTCCTTTCATTGATAACATTGTTGATTAAGCATCTCTATATTTTTAAAAGGCTATGCTTTTAGACCATATCACCACGATAACATGCATCTTTGGGTTTGATTGGATCTAGTTGGTGCATTAGCTAATTGTCCAAAAAGGTAAATAACTTATTAAATTTTGGTCAAATTCTGTTTAAAAGTTTCTGATAAAAAGAACATTATACGTGATCTCTTCTAATCAAAATAACTATACACATACATACACGTTACTTCAAAAAGCAATGAAAACCTTCTATTTTCTGTACTGAAAGTATTCAATAACAAAATAGAGATGGAAACAAAAATGAAGATGCAAATCCCAAATAGTATCATCTGCCTTAAACTGAACACATATTTCCACTCTGACCTATTTAGCAGAAATCATCTTTCCAAACAGTTATATGACACAGCATTGCAATGAACCATTCTGGTTAAACATTCCTATTTTCACAAGAAAGCATGACACAATTTTTGATGAATACAATGTTAGTCCATGTCATAAAGTAACACTAAGCATCTCAAGTATCTATGCACATTTAATCATATGCATTTTTTATCCACTTACAGAACTTCATTTCTTGCATAAAGTGTGATGACTATATTTTCAGAAACATGCAAACCTCCCGTATCACAATGTATTTATATATGAATATGTATGACATTAAATACAGAAGGAGAAGTAAGAGTTTTACCTGGTTAATCACCTGGGTTGGTCTAAAGCTGAGGAGAGCAATGTCTGGTCTGGTAACCCTGAGCTAGAGGCCGCGGTTTAAAGGGGTGAGGGCAATTGCAGTTTCAGGGGGTGGGGCTTGTGTTCAGTAAGGAATTCCCAAGGGGCTGTTTCCAATAAGGGAATGCGATTGCAGACAATGAAACCATTCTCCATTTGTTGACCCTCGTTTTGTACGTACAATCGACTGTGGGTGTATTCATGCATCAGTCCAGGGGAATGACGTCTAGTTCACCGAGTTCATGAGATGGAGCATGTTTTGGAACAAGGATTATGTAAAAATAAGATGGAGCTTTCATTTTCCACTGTGGTGTTATATCTTCTAATTTCTCTCTATTGGATGAAAAAATCATAAGAAGGCCTCACGGCAAGCGGTGTCATCTCTGGCCTATGATACAGGGAAGCCCTCTGACACGATCCTTGTGGATGGGTACACGTGGTCTCTGCCTTGCAAGTGTTAATGGTGACGGAGGCTCACTATTTTGGAGCCCGCCTTATTCAACTCAGGACAATTTTATCTGACAGTTAGATGTTATATATATATATATACATATATATATATATGTATATATATACATATATATATACGTGTGTGTGTGTATATATATATATACATACATACTATGATTTCTTATGCATCATATTTTCACAAAAATCGTATATAACCTCACACAGATTGTGTTACAAATCAGATAGCATTGTTTGATTATGCCTGAGAGTTGCATTTTCCAGAAAGGTTCCTCTCTTTCGCACAGATCTCCCAACTTATTCTGACACATTCTTCACCCAATTCTCTCCGTTTCTTTTAATTCTTTATCTAGAATCTACTTTCTTTTAATTCTTTATCTAGAACAGTGGTTCTCAACCTTTCTAAGGCCGCGACCCTTTAAGACAGCTCCTCATGTTGTGGTGACCCCCAACCATAAAATTATTTTCGTTGCTACTTCATCACTGTCATTGTGCTACTGTTAATGAATCGTAATGTAAATATCTGATATGCAGGATGTCTTAAGAGACCCCGGGGAAAGGGTTGTTCGACCCCCAAAGGGGTCGCGACCCACAGGTTGAGAACTGCTGATCTAGAATCTACTTCTCACTACTTCAACCACGGTTGCCCTGGCATAACCATCAGATAACCTTCCCAACCAGCTTCCCCTTATCCACACTGATGCCCTATAGCCTGTCCTCTGTACAGCAGCCTGGCTGATCCTTTTTTTTTTTAAATGTATTTTTATTGATTTCATAGAGAGGAAGGGAGAGGAAGGGATAGAAACATCAATGATGAGAGAGAATCATCTATTGGCTGCTCCCTGCATGCTCCCCACTGGAGAATGAGCCCACAAACCAGGCATGACTGGGAATTGAACCATGACCTCCTGGTTCTTAGGTTGATGTTCCACCACTAAGCCACACCCTGCCAGAGCTGACTGACCCTTTTAAAACACAAGTGAGATCATGTTATTCTCCAGATTCCCCAATTACACCAGGCTAAGTAATCTTAAAAATTCTCTCTAAAACTTCTAATCTAATTCAGAATAAAATAAACTCTACAACACCCTAGAAAAAGACTGGCTCCTCATTCCAACTCTGCCCTTGGTTAACAGTTACCCCTTCTCTTCCACTGACCCCCTTGCTCCTTGAACTCTAGGCAGACTGGCCTTCCTACCCTTCCTCAAAGGGGTCAATGGTATTACTGCCTCAGGAACCTGGACCTGCTGATTACCCTGCTAGAATACTCTTCTCCAGATGGGTTTCTATGCATGTAGGTCTCAAGTCAAATGGTAGTTTAACCATCGAATCTTCCTTAACTATCAATAGAAATGTCAAATATGCACTTCATTATGGCCTTCTTTAATTTTAATTTCTTTTTGTTAATTGTTTTTATTCTTATTGAATTTGTTGGAATAAATAGATTATACAGGTTAACAAATTATACAGGTTTCAGATGCACAATTCTACAACACATCGTCTGTACATTGCATTGTGTGTTCACCACTCCAAGTCATATCTCATTCCATCACCATTTTTCCTCCCTCTATCCTTCTCCACCTCCCCCACCCATCCTTCTGCCCTGGAATTACCACAAAGCTCTCTGGTCTATGAGTTCTTTCTCACTCCCCCTCAGCCCGGCTCAATCCTTCAACTCCCCTCCCCACCACCAACAGCTGACAGTCTGCTCTCTATGAATCTGTCTCTATTTTGCTTGTTAGTTCATTAGAGTCCACATGAGTAAAATAATATGGTACTTGTCTTTCTCTGACTGGTTTATTTCACTTAGCATAATACTCTCCAGGTCCATCTATGCTGCCGAAAAGGGTAAGATTTACTTTTTTTATGGCTGTGCAGTATTTCATTATGTAAATGTACCTCAGCTTTTTTATCCCATCATCTATGATGTACACTTGAGTTACTTCCAAATCTTGGCTATTGTCAGTAATGCTGCAGTGAACATAGGGGTGCATATATTCTTTCCAATTAGTATATCTGATTTCTTTGTTTAAATTCCTAGAAGTGGAAATGCTGGGTCATAGGTAGTCATTTTTAATATTTTTAGGTAATTCCATATTAAATATATTTTTATAATACCTTGTTTTCAAATGGAAACAATATGATTATAAATGTTTGAAAGAACATCATACATTCCTCACAATAAGGTCTCAGTATGGGATTATTTGGAGCTTTGAGGGTATCTGAATATCTGTAAGCAATGCTATAATACTTCTTTAACTAGAACTTAGCCCATTTTCTGTCAGCTTTACTACCTGGTCCTCACTGCTATTATTGCTTGCTAGTACTTTCTCCCCATGCTGAGCTGCAAGAAAACAGGGTGGGGGCACAGAGATATGCTGCTTGAGCTTGGAATTCTATAGTATAGACTGGAGGTCCAGAAGGACCTTGGACCATTAAACTCATATGCACACACACAGACCTTTTATATATAAACTAGAGGCCTGGTGCATGAAAATTTGTGCACTTGAGGGGGGAGGTGGTCACTCAGCCTGGCCCGTGCCTTCTTGCAGTCTGGGACCCCTCAGGGGATGTCCACCTTGGGATCAGGCCTAAGCTGGCAGTCAGACATCCCTCTGGCAGCCAGGATCCATCAGATGGACATCCCTAGTGCTGCATTCACAGTTGCCAGCCCAGCTTATGGCTGAATGGAGGTCCTCCTGTGGGAGCGCACTGACCACCAGGGAGCACTCCTGCATTGAGCACCTGCCCCCTGGTGGTCAGTATGCATCACAGCAACCAGTTGTTCCTGGTTATTCTGTCATTGAGGTCAATTTGCATATTACCCTTTTATTATATAAGATGGATGTATGTGTTGTTTTTGAATCATCAAATTTATGACATGTTTTCTGATAAGAAAACTTAAACATAAATACAGTGGTACCTCGAGATACGAGTGCCCTGACATACGAGATTTTTGAGATACAAGTCGTCGAATGAGCAATTTTTGCTTTGAAATACGAGCAACATTTGAGATACGAGTAATTGCGTGGATCGGCCGGCTACACACGACATACCAGTTTACCATGACTCGAGTGTCTCATAGTTTCCCACGCCTCAAGGTTACGGAACAAATTAAACTCGTATCTCGAGGTACCACTGTATGTAATATAAATATCTAAAAAGTCTTTCTGGAGACTTTTTATCCTGGGATCTAATGTTTATTACTGCATTGTACGGATATTTGATTCTTAATAAAACTTGCTAACCTCATTTAGTTGCTTTTTTTTAATGTAAAAATGAAAGTTAAAGTAATGGCTTTTTAAAAACTTTTTTAATAACTTAAGAGTAAGTATGTCCTTTACATTGGTTTTGGAAAGTACTTCTCAATGACCTTTGCAGTAATATTCATAAAATAACTCCCATCCAGGCTTTGAAAGTTATTTTCTCAGATCAAATACAAGATAGCATTTTACTATTCTTCAGTAAAGGAATAAATTTGTTCCTTTTTGAGTTCTGTGTTGTGCTTATATTAAATTACTGTCTAACTGGTTTCCATCCACTTTCCTGATTCCCTTAATAGAAAATAACATTACTGCCCCAGGTCATTTCTCTTGGTATAAATGGATTACACACATATATTTTCTTTCTGCTCCTTTAGGGAGGTTTAATCTGGCAGCAGAATTTTCTGAATTTAACTCTGGTTAACAAACACTGGGTCCATTAGTGGCCAAGGTATAGTTAGATGTTAATTAAATCAACTTATTCCATTTTGTAGGTAGACTGTTTTATGTTAGAGAAAATTGAATTCTTAAAATAATCCTTTTTCCTTGAAAATGGAAAACCTTTTGGCGGGGTTAGCAGCTGCCCCTCTAACTTCTAATGCAGCATGTGGCGCTAGAGAGAAGGTAAAGGACTTCATAGGCAAGACAGTCCCAGATGAACAGCAGTATTACATTCACCTGGCAGAAGCCTCATTTTACAGCTGACAAACCCTTTGGTCTGAGTGCAGAGAAACTAGAAATGACAATTTGTATTTCACAGCATCTTTATTCTAGGATGCGTCAGAATCACAGGCAGTTTTATTGTGTCTTTATCTTTCCTTCGTGAGAAAGAACATTAGAGCCCTTTCCACACGGTGCTTGCTGTGGTAGAAGCTCTCTATTGTCCAAAGGTTAAAATAAAGCCTATTATGCTGATTAACTTCTTTGCCCCTTCTGGACTAAGCCACAGGATCAATGATATTTGAAAAATGGATTTAAAGAGTTATCTACATATTAAATTTGATTTTCTTTACCCCAACCCCCATGTCCTAAAAATATCCTTGGTTCTTTTTTTTTAAATATATTTTATTGATTTTTCACAGAGAGGAAGGAAGAGGAATAGAGAGCTAGAAACATCGATGAGAGAGAAACATCGATCAGCTGCCTCCTGCACATCTCCTACTGGAGATGTTCCAGCAACCAAGGTACATGCCCTTGACTGGAATCGAACCTGGGACCCTTCAGTCCGCAGATTGACGCTCTATCCACTGAGCCAAACCAGTTAGGGCTATCCTTGGTTCTTTACATATTATCCAGTTATTCTCTCTATTTCAAATGCTTGTCCCTCTACCCCGCCAGCCCTCAGGTAGAGGGGGCCAAGTAGGCATTGGAGGAAAGAGACAAATGATATTTGCTTGTCATGAATGTAAGCAGGCAGAAAGAAGAAATTATGCTTGAAAATAACCTTATTTTATATATTTAAGGCCCTAGAGGGACATATTTAGAAAGCCCCAAGGCAGAAGAATAAATGCAAAGTTTTGCTTTTATTCCTAATCTTCTGACATGCGCACAGACAAATCTTGATTAATGTTAGTGCTCTTTTGTTTAAAATGTTGAATGAAGACAGAAAAGTAAGCATATAAAATATGCATTTTGTAGTTCTTTAAATACGCAAGGCTATCACTTCCTATGTGCCTATGGCATCGATCCATTTAAAATAATTAGGCATCACTATTTTTGACCTAAAAACCGAGCTGAGGAAGATTAAGCAATTTTATCAAGCAGCTTCAAGGGTTCTCTCCACCTTCTGTGCAGCCTTCTTAGAATGTTGCCATGTGCACGCCTGTAATATGACTGCGTCATGTCAGGAAGTGATGTCCGTGGTAGAAAAGCAAAGACTTCCCGGAGGTCCCATCCATAAGACTTGACTGAGTCCACCTACCTCTCAAGGGGAAAGAAGGTCCAGAATGGGCTTACAGTACTCCTAGCTCATGGCCTGGGGCTCAAGTAGTGACCGCCTCCATGTCTAAAAGTTATGTATTTTCTGCTATTGGTGAGATCAGGTGAGAAGAGAACATTGATATTGGGTTGGCCATAGCCAATGTTGGCTGTGGCGCCAGATGGGGCTCCCGGCCTAAGATTTTTTATGCTAGGAGGCAGATTTACATTTCTTTCTTCCAGTGGTAATATATAATTTCCCAGAAAACGTGAGACCTCAGTTTCTGGAACAAAAATAACAATAATAATCGTGGTATTTTTCTTTCCAGTCATTTGGGTAGGATTAGTATATTTACCAAAAGTACTGAAATTCCATGTAAATGAAATATAAAAAGTCAAATTTTACCATAGAGGTTTATCAAATAGTTGGAAAACGGACTGTGTTTTTGTGGAAAATGCAGCAGCTGTGGAAGCAGTATTACATTTTAGTTCTGCCATTAGCTAATGATGTTACTTTGGGCAATTTGTTAATCCTTTTACATTTAGAGACTCAGTTTACTCATATAAAATGAGAATACACTTGCAAGAATATTCCTGGCACATACCACCTACCCAATAAGTGATAGTAAATATTTTATATAAGTGTATAACAATAGTTATTATGTATACATATACATAACTAGAGGCCGGGTGCATGGAATTGGTGCATGGGGGTGGGGCGTGTTACTCAGCCGAGCCTGCAAACTCTCCAATCTGGGACCCCTCGAGGGATGTCTGACTGCCCGTTAGGCCCAATCTCATTGATGGGATCAGCCTAAACATGCAGTTGGACATCCCTCTCACAATCCAGGACTGCTGGTTCCCAAACACTTACCTACTTACCTGCCAGATTGACCCTAATTGCTTCTGCCTGCCACCCTGATCACCCCCTAACTACTCCCCTGCCAGCCTGATCAATGCCTAGTTGCACCCTTGCCAGCCTGATTGCCCCTAACTGACCTCCCCTGCTGGCCTGGTTACCCCTAACTGCCCTCCCCTGTAGGCCTGGTCACCCCCAGCTGCCCTCTGTTGCTGGCCTGGGTCTCCCCAACTGTCCTCCCCTGCAGGCCTGGTTGCCCCCTACTGCCCTACTCTGCCAGCCGAGTTACCCCTAACTACTCTCCCCTGCATTCCTAGTTACCCCTAACTGCCTCCCATGCAGGTCTAGTCCCCTCCAACTGCCCTCCCCTGCTGACCTGATCATCCACATTCCCTCTGCTGCTGATTATCTTGTGGTGGCCATCTTGTGTCCACATGGGGGTGACCATCTTGTGTGTTTGAGTGATGGTCAATTTGCATATTGCCTCTTTATTAGATAAGATTATATTAGTGATAATATACATATAACATCACTGTAAGTTATACATATAAATATTTTATATAATAATATATAATTTATGCCCAGATAGTTATACATTTTTGTTACTATTTATTATAATTTATGGATATATCATAGCCATTATAGCATAACAAAAACTATGATCTACATGTTTCCATGAGTATGGATGTTTTGTCTGAAAAACGTATGGCTTTCCATTGACATTCTCTTATTGTACATCAAGTCATCATGTAGATGAGTTAGCAATCTGGTATATTAATAGGCTAACTAAACTCAATGCTTTTGTTCACTATTAAAAACAGGATTTCTAAAAAACTAGCACAAGTTCCATCTGTGCAGTTTTACCTACAAAGTATGGTGGCATTAAGTACTATAGATTTTACATCCTAATATTGTGAAACTGAGCTCAAATTGGTAGGAATATAGAGTTTCTAATCATGACCTTGGTACGGAGGTAAACAGATTCCAATGTGTGGTATATGTTGTGCCCTTACCTAGTCCAGGGCAGATAAAAGCTCACTCATTCCTTGTAAGAATATCAAGGGCTCCCAAATGGAAAGTCTGCATCAGGAGCTTAATGGACTAAATCATTATTTTAAAAAAATTTTGTTTCTTTCTGCATTCACCTAAAATTCTAATTACAGAATAATTAGACTATCGTTAGATAAGTAAGACATTTTTCATGCATTTATTTAAAGTGAAGCTAATTTTTATCTAGCCGTTAAGAAGTAAAATTAGTTATTGGACTAGATATTTTAAAGTTAATCTCTTACATAGCCCTCCCTTACATTTTTAAGCACTTTTATCTAACGCCTTAAGATAGTATAAATGATTGAACACTTAGATACATATTAAGTACCACTTAAAATAATGAAATTGGCTTTACTTACACATTGAAAATAATTTAATTTAATCTATTGATAACTCAGAGCAAGGTGATGGAACTAGGAAAGTTTCTTTCCTCAAAATACAAATAAACTAAAAAATACGTATGACTCTAAACATAGCTTTATCCAAAAAAGAGAGATATGTTTAGCTTAGAGGAATTTCACCAAAAGAATACAAATTAAAAAGCTAAAATAATATAAAATATTTCAGTGAAAAAACACATTTCCACTAGTATGCCTACTATGTGGAGATATTTAGCATAAAAGCAGCCAGAAATGACAATGCTTTTTGGAGTTTGAGGTATAAGGTGCCTGTTGAAAGAGTGTGTCACTGTATAAGCCAGGTTAGACAACTGATAGTTTCAAAATACTGCCAAATCTCAATAGATGAACAAAAACATGGCTTTTGCTCATGTCACAGTCTAGAGTGTGTTAGATGGCTGGTCTCCAAACAATGACAAACGGCACTTTGGTGGCAGCTAACTGTCTCTGTCCCCATCGTCAGCTCTCCAAGAACAGAGTTCCAACTGTTGGATGGCAGTAGGGGATTGACATACTGTAGGTGTGGCAAAGTGGAGAACATGTCATCAATATATGCCCTGACATCTAATGACAGTTTCTAAAAGTGATTTTTCAGAGAAATACATACAATCACTCTCCCTGTTTCTCCATATACCATAAGTGAGAGATGGAAAACATTTAAAAGGATCATAGGACACTCCATTGTTGACTGTTGAGAATTAGGGTCTACACGAAGGTATTGTGAACACTATTGGCAAACATGGAGTAGAACATATTTTAGAGAACTGCTCCTTTACATAAACTATGATTATTGATATCAGCAATGAGTTTCCCTCTTCTGTGTTTTAATAATTATTAAAAATTTCCATTATTCCTAGATGAAGGCTATCTTCCACATTATTCAAGTAATGATTTTGAAGGGACTGTTAGCAGGAAAGGGAGTACATGGTGGAGATTTTCTTTTAAAAAACATATTTTTTATTGATTTTAGAGAGAAAGGGAGAGTTGGGGAGAGAAATGAGAGAGAATCATTGATTGGTTGCCTGTAACCCAGGCATGTGCTCTGATGGGGAATCGAACCATGACAAGTTCATAGGTCAACGTTCAATCACTGAGTCACAAGATTTTTGCTCCTTCCTACGTTATGGATTGCTAAGGAAGAAAAACCCTCCTAGTGAGAAAAAAAACAACCTAAATATAGTCAATAAAATAAAAATTAAAAAGGCAAATGCATACCTGAGCTTGCACACATACATACAGAAAACAAGTAATATAAATCTGGATAAGCTATAAATTGAGGGGGTAAAGCTTCTATGGCTAAAGGAGCAGTGGATTAAGAAAAAGAGGACATGTAGTTTCTAAGTGAATAAAGAAAAATACAAGTAAAAAGCCCAATCAACAAAAAGTATGTCAGGAAAGGTAAAGAAGAACCGAGGGGAAAAAAATAGCTAGATATGAGACAGTAGAAATTAATGCCAAAATTTCCACAATCCCTGTAATTATAAATGGATTTAATTTCTCAATTATGAGAGATCATTAGAGTGAATACATCAGGCCTATCCATAAGCTTAAGGTACATCTAAAACTAATGAATGAAGAAAGAGTGGTAGTAAAAAGATAATGATAAACCAGACAAATGCTAACAAATGAAAACTGAAATGACTGTACTATTGTAAGGAAACAGTTGTTAGTAAAAAATGAACAATGGGTATTAAAAGCGTTATTGCATAATCACAAATGGCTCAACCTCACTAAGAAATGTAACAATTATAAACTAGAATCTAGCTAACATATAATAAATATTTATGAGTAGAACCTATTAGAACTGTAAGAAAAAATTTAAAAATTATTTAGGGGGAAATTTTAATATACACCTCCCAATAATTAATAAAATACAAATAAAACTTCACAAAGAAGATTTAAATAACAATGAACATACTTATCAAATGGACATATCCAGAAAAAGAAAAGGCACATTCTCAAACTATTCACCAACAAAATATTATTTTGTAAATATGTTTTACTTATATAAATACTTATGATTAAATAAAAATAAATTATAACATATTATGGCTAGTAATATTTAGATAATGCATTTTCATCAATGCAAATATTTGAAATGAAGACTAGCTAAAAATTAGTGACATAAAAATTCAAGCAAAGAAATTATAATAAACAAAATAGACTGGAAGATGCTAGAAAAATATAGTAATAAAAAATAAGTGTGAAAGTAAAGAAATGGAAAAAAATACAGTATAGAAGATCAGCAAAACCTAAGTTGATTCTTTAAAGAGACTAATAAAATTATCAAATCTGGAAGATTTTTTTGAGGAAAAACAAAAGGCACAAATAAATATTAGAAATTGAAAAATAGAATATAATTATGACATAAGTATTTGAGTATGTATCCAATTTGCTAGATACAGAAGCTACAAAATAATTCCTGGAAAAACATTTTGAAAATATAAACTTCAAAATAAATTATTCACATTAATAACAAAATGTATAAAGTACCTAGGAATCTATTAACCATAAGATCAAATAATCTACCTGGAAGAAAGCATAATATTTTACTAAAAAATGTCTTAGAAAATGAATATTTATGAACAACTTAAAATTAATAGAGACATATTCTATCTTCATAAAGAAGAATAATCTACAATAATAAAAGAGAATCATGCAAATTGACCATATCTCCTCTATACCCAGAAGCTACACCCACCAGCCAATCAGGAGCAAGTGTGCAAATTAATCAACCAAGATGGTGGAGGCCACAGAGCTGGAGCAAGCAGGAGGCTTGGGTTGCCCTGGTGATGGAGGAAACCAAGCTTCCCACCCATTAGGCTACAAAGTTTCAATTATAGAAGATAAATAAATCCCAGATACCTGCTTCCAGCCAGCCCTGGCCACAGCCTCTTTAGGGTGGGGGATCCCACTGGGGTGCCTGGCCAGCCTGGGTGAGGGGCTGATGGCTATTTGCAAGCTTTCCAAGCCCCCCCAGTGGGGATTCTCACTCAATGGGGGTGTAGCCAGCCTGGGTGAGGAGCTGAGGGCTGTTTTCAGCGTGGCCACGGCCCCCCATGATCCAGGGTCCCAACCCCTCTGATCCCTGTAAACCGGCAATAGGATATCTTTTGAGGGGTCCCAGATTGGAGAGAGTGCAGGCCAGGCTGAGGGACAACCCTCACCCTCATCCACTGGGCCACTAGTTACTATAATAAGAATGTCAATTATTTTTACCAATTCTATCTTTTTAATAATATAATTCTAATAAAAATTATATCTTGAGAGGATTTGATTGGCATTTAATTGGATGAGTCTAAAAATTCATAAAAAAAATCAGAATCCAAAAGAGGCAAGAAAAAGTTTTTTAAGAAAAACCTAATGGGTGCATTTTTCCTGTTGTGTAAATATATGAGGCAAAAACTGGAAATTAGCCAATAGTACAGAAATACTATTTATAAGGAGTCAAAGAATTGACTCACACACATATATAAACTTTACAGAGGACAAGTTTGGCATTCCAAATAAAAAGGAAAAATAAGAGAGAAAAGGAAAAGAAAATATTTAAATCATTTAGATGAAAAAAATAATAATAAAAAAATTTGTAGAATTTTGGGGTGAAGAAAGGATTTCTTAACAGAAACAAAGCAAAACGCTCAAGAAAATGATGAATAAATTTGACTGTTAAAATGAAAATAATGCCTGGCTGCAAGAGACACAAAATCTGAAAAGACTGAGACAGTCTGGGGGAAGTTATTTGGAATGCAGAAAATTAACAAAGATTAGTATTCAAAATAGATTTTTCAAGCTACAAATCAAAATGAAAAAGAAAACAACCAAGTAGAAAAATAGAAAAAGATATGAAAAGGCAATTCACAGAAGAGGAAACACGAATGGCCAAAAAACACATAAAAAAAATGCTCAACCTCACTGGAAATCAGGGAAATGCAAATTAAAGTCACAAAGAAATACCATTTCTCAGCCCTCATACTGGGGAAAATCTCAATCGTCCAACAATAACAAATACTAGTGAGGATATGGGCAACAGGACTTCTTTGCACTGATGCAGAATATGGTTTTAGCCGGGCTGGAGAGTGGGGTGTTAGCATCTGCTAGATTTGAGATGTGTAAACGAGGTCTCAGCAATTCCATTGCTAACTGTATATCCAGCAGATTAAGGAGACCCTTACAACAATGATCATAGTAGCATTGCGAGTTTCAACAAATAACTGGAAAAATAAAATGTAATCAGTAGGCTGAGTGTATAAATTAGGTTATGATCACCAAACCATAATAGAAATATCAGTGAGAGATGAATCAATAAGAAGTAATATATGTGCTTGGATGGGTCTCACAAATATGCCAAAAGAGAAATAGCAAGTTGTTGAGGAATTTACCAGTTTACTATGATCCATAGGAAGTTTAATAGCCTTAAAGGTTATAATATATAAGGCTTAGGATTCATACATATGTAGTAAAGGACAAAGAAATGCTTAGAGATGATAAACACTATATTCATATAGACTCTATATTATAGAGGCAACTTTGTGATGGAAGATGGGAAATTTATTTGGGGAAAGTGTACAGGAGGTTTCAACTGTATTTATAACAGTTGAGTATATGGTTGTGTATATGTTTTTAAGTATATGGTTGTTAATGATCTTATTATGTATGCTTTTTTGTATGTCAGGATGATTTCATAACTTTTTTCTCAAAGGATACAGATTATGAAGTGAACCATAGTGTCTAGTCTGATAAGTATTAGACTAGTATGTATATATCCTCAGATTGATTAGTAACTGAGGCCCAGAGATAGGAAATAACTTAATCAATGGTAACTAATTAGTTAATGACAGAATTAAGACTGAAACCATGTATCTGACCCAACTCCAGTGCCTCAGTAACTCCTATTATGAAGCAACATTAGAGAATAAAATGCTGAGCTCCTTTTTGCAATTAGGAAAATGGATTCTGAGAGAAGTTTAATTGATTGTTTTAGAATTTCAGAATTAGAAAATAGACCAGTTTTTTTTTTCTCCCACGACACAGTCCATAAACAGATTTATCAACAAAAGTGGCTCTAGTGGCCATGATTTTTAAATCCAGTAAAAGGTAAACGTGATATATGTGAACTTCCACAGAGAAGTTGCTTGCATTGAAAATGTCTACTAGCTGATTATGATATATTGTTATTTTCATTTGTCAATGGAAAGAAGGACTTAGGGGTAAATATTCCTACCCATGGAATTGAACAACAACTTCACTTTCTATCCAGAGAAACTGTAAAATTATTTTTGTTGTTTATGTACTATGTGCTGTGTATGTATGAAGTATATTAGTTATATTTGTATGAAGTGTGTGTATGTCCGTGAGAAGGGCATTTTCTATAGATATTAAATTTAAGAGGGCTTAAAGGGAGGGAGGGTGGCAAGTTTATAATATTAAGTAAAATCCACCAGTCAAGTCAGGAGCCCAGAGAGTCAAGAGGGTAGGTACAGTGTGGCCCCACAGGTGAAGGAGAGAATGAGCCTCCCACTGTGGATGTGCACCTAATAAATGGTGCCACTAATCCAAGCAGCTGTTTATTCCTTCAGACATCAGACAACGCCCAGTGAGGGATGAAGATTGTAGGAGCTGAGCAGATTTCCCGAGATCCTTTTCACTTTGTTAATCCTTGAGATGGAGCACAGCTACCCTTGCATTTTCCACACCCAGGAAAGCTGCCCAGGTTTGTCTTGATATCTGAGAGGTCTTCTTTCTTCCTGTGTATCCACAAACTAGTTAGCTTGTTTTGGTAAATAGAAGTGGAGATGGATGGACAATAAATACACTTGTTTCTGAGTTCTAGGCAGTTCCCAGGTGAAATTATAGGTCTAGAAGAATTTTTAAAAAAATTCAGACCCCCAAATTAGTAAACCTAGCAAGATTTCTGGAATTAGCAGGACATTACATGGGTGGGAAATAATCTATTTGTTGGTTTTATTTGGAACGTTTTAAACTTTTATTTTTAACTTACAGTTTTCTTTAATGGCTGTACCAATGTGCATTTCTAACAGAACATAGGGCTTTCATTTATCCACATCCTTACCAGCATTGACTATGTGTTGTCTTTTTTATAGTAGCCATTCTAATAGGTGTGATGTGATATCTCATTGGGATTTTTTTGGGGGTTACCTTTTTATATACCTGCTAACCATTTGTATGTCTTCTTAAAAAAGAGACATTGGAGTATACATCAGAAAGAAACAAAATCACTGTCTCGGGGAATCCAAGATGGCGGCATAGGTAAACACCTACACTGCTGCCTCGTACAACAATTTCAAAACTACAACTAAAAGACAGAACGGACATCATCCAGAACCACAGGAAAGCTGGCTGAGTGGAAGTTCTACAACTAGAGGGAAAGAGAGGGGCTCATGGAGACCCAGAGGAGCTGCAAAAAGCTGTGGTACGGAGACGTGCGCAGAAGAGAGCGGGTTCCAGAGTACCTGGCTGGCTTTCTCTGGCGGGAGGGAAACGGAGACTCCCAAGGGCATTGAACGCCTTATCCTACGACACTAAACCCCAGATCTAGCTGAAACTCATATGGGGGGAGTTTGGACTGTGAAAAGGGAGAAGTGCACGGAAATTTAGGGGAGTCGGAAAAGATCAAAGGCCTTGTGGCGCAAATGGCACTGCGCGCAGAGGACAGATTGCTGATTGTGCCGCTGGCTTTCACGAGTGGGCAGGAGACAGACCCTCCCAACTGCGCCACTTCTGACTACACTAAGCCCCTGTTTCGGGCGAAACCCTGGGGACCTAGACTCATGTGGTCCTGGTGCGCAGGGGAGACGGAAAGGCAGCAGTTAGAGGCACTGCGGGCTCATGCACAAGGACTGCTCCAGTGATTACCCAGTCACGTGAGACTCAGGGGCCGTGGAGGGTGGGGCCGACTGGAAGGCAAGGCAGTCCCTTAAGCCCTGAGACTCCACCCCTCCCAAGCTCAACAGAGGCTTCTGGGGCTTTGCATGTCTGGTATCATAAGGCTGAATCCAACACAGAAGTTTCCCCGGCATTGTGAAAATGCCGAGACAAGGGAAGGGATTACAAACAAAGGAAATGGAGGGAAAAAAAGACTGGATATAGAGTTCAAAACCACGCTTATAGGGTTTTTCAAGAATATGCTAGAAAAATTGGATAAATTTAGTGAGACCCAAGAGGAGATGAAAAAGGATCAACTAGAGATGCAAAAGAGCCAACTAGAGATGGAAACAGTCCTACTAGAGATGAAAAAGGACCAACTAGAAATTAAACATACACTGACTGAAATAATAAATATTATACAGAGTCCTAACAGCAGACTGGAGGATGGCAAGAATCAAGTCAAAAATTTGAAATATAAAGAAGCAGAAAACATTCAACTGAAAAAGCAAGAAGAGAAAAGAATCCAAAAATGTGAAGATAATGTAAGGAGCCTCTGGGACAGCTTCAAGCGTACCAACATCAGAATTGTGGGAGTGCCAGAAGAAGAGAGAGAGCAAGATACTGAAAACCTATTTAAAGAAATAATGACTGAAAACTTCCCACATCTGGTAAAAGAAATAGACTTACAAGTCCAGGAAGCACACAGAACCCCAAATAAAAGGAATCCAAAGAGGACCACACCAAGACACATCATAATTAAAATACCAAGAGCAAAAGACAAAGAGAGAATATTAAAAGCAGCAAGAGAAAAACAGTTAATTACCTACAAGAGAGCACCCATACGACTGTCAGCTGATTTCGCAACAGAAATGATGCAGGCCAGACGGGAATGGCAAGAAATATTCAACGTGATGAATAACAAGAACCTACAACCAAGAATAATCTATCCAGCAAAGCTATCATTCAGAATTGAAGGGCAGATAAAGAGCTTCACAGATAAGAAAAAGCTAAAGGAGTTCATCAACTCCAAACCAGTATTATATGAAATGCTGAAAGGTACTCTTTTAGAAGAGGAAGAAGAAAAAGGTAAAAGACAAAAAATTATGAACAACAAATACATATCTATCAACAAGTGAATCTAAAAATTAAGTGAATTAAAAATTTGATCAACAGAATAAACTAGTGAATATAATAGAATCAGGAGCACAGAAAGGGAGTAGACTGATAATTCTCAGGAGGACAAAAATCATAAAGCATCAAACAGACTGTGAAATTACAGCAGAAAGATTAAAGTTAGGTGAGGTAGATAAGTGATCAATCAAAGGACTTGTATGCATGCATATAAGCATAACCAATGATCACAGACACTGGGGGGTTGGGGTATGCCTGGGAGGGAGGGGGGGCAATGGGGAGATATGTATAAAAATTTTTTAAAAAATTAAAAAAAAATTACTGTCTCAAAGGGATATTTGCACCCCGTGATCACGGCAGTGTTACTCACAATAGCTGAGACATGGAAACGACCCAAGTGTCCACTGATGCTGAATGTGATGTACAAATTCTGTAGGATTGAGTCAGACCGATGAAGACAAATAGTGTATGGTTTTACTTGTATGTGGAATCTATGAGTCAAACTCAGACCCAGAGTGGAGTGGTGATTGCTAGGGGCTGGGGGAGTGAGGGAAAAGAGGAGATATGGCTCAAATAGTCTACATTGCAGCTACAAGATGAATAAGTTCTGAGGATGCAATGTGCAGCATGATGATTATTTTTTTAAATATATTTTATTGATATTTTACAGAGAGGAAGGGAGAGAGATAGAGAGTTAGAAACATCAATGAGAGAGAAACATCAATCAGCTGCCTCCTGCACACCTCCTATTGGGGATGTGCCCACAACCAAGGTACGTACCCTTGACCGGAATCAAACCTGGGACCCTTCAGTCTGCGGGCTGACACTCTATCCACTGAGCCAAATCGGTTTTGGCAATGATGAATATTTTAGACAATACAATATTATATACTTAAGGTGGACTAAGACAGTAGGTCTTAAATATTCTCCGTACAAAGAAAAACAGCTGACATTTTGAGGTAATGGATGTGCTCACTACTGTTAACCATTTCACAATAGATACATATATACAATTATCACAATTGTACACCTTAAATGTGCACAACTTTATTTGTTAATTATACCTCGGCAGAGCAGGAAAAACATCAAGTTGTGCTTGGGTTTTTGCTGGCATATGGAGAAAGCTACCTAGGCTTAGCCTGGTAGAGAAAGTGGTGGAATAGAAGGTGGTAGGGGCGGTGGTAGTGAGAGCAGACAGCATCTCTAGTGAAAACATGTTCCAAGGAGCTCAACTGTCAAGGAGAACACTGGCCACTCAGATGTGACCTTGGTGTAAATACAAGGAGAGTGGCCAGAAAACGCCTTACTCTCCAAGTGAAATTTCCCCTTCATTTGGTTCCTGTCAGGGGTATGTCTAGGGTCATATGGCAGAGTTGTACAGTAGTACCCCCTTCTCTACAGTTTCAGTCAACCTGTTTTTGTTTGAATATTGATTGTTTTTGTCATCAGGGGCATATGTGAGACTGGTAGATAGGGTGGGTAATTTCTTAGGGACAACTGCCATCCTATCTAATAAAGAGGGGATATGCAAATTGACCATCACACCATCACAAAGATGGCAGTGCCCCTAGCCACAAAATTATGGTGCCCAGTCCCTTCAGCCCCGCTGGAGTCCCCCAGTCCTTTGAACCCTGCAGGTATGCATGTGTGTGTGTGTGTGTGTGTGTGTGTGTGTGTGTGTGTGTGTGAGGCATGTGTGCTGTCAGAGTCCCACAGTCCTTTCAGCCCAGCTGGGGAGGTGGCAGGCGCATGGTGTGGCAGGACCTCCCCTTAGGCCTGTCCCTCTCCTCCCTGCCCCCCCCAACCCCGAGGTACAGGTAAGCTCTGGATGGCAACTACCCAGCCGATGCCCGAGATGCAAGCAAGCCTGGGATATCAGCTGCCCAGCCACCCAGGGCCAGCCCAAGACACAGGGAAGCCTCAGATGTGGCTGCCCAGACACCTAGGGCTGCCCGAGGCTCAGGTAACCAGGACTGGCTGAGGCTTGTGCTGCCAGCAGTGGCAGCAGCAGAGGTGTGATGGGGTCATCGCCTTCCTCTGATCGCCGGGTCACCTCCCGCCCCTGAGGGCTCCAAACTGAGAGAGGGGGCAAGACAGGCTGAAGGACACCCCCTCCTCTAGGCCTCTAGTTGTAAAAGAATTGACCATGAGTGAGGTTGCCACCAGGGTGAATGGAAACTGTGACCAGTTACAGAGAAGTACCCTAAAGACTATAGATATAGTTTATTCCCCTAAGGCCGGGCAAGGTCCATGTTAATGGACTACAGGAGAAAGTGAATAGTACCTAGTAAGGCATGGCATCAGGTGAAGGCTCCTACTCAGGTGTCACCACTACACAAGAGCAAGTCTCCATGTCTGCTTTCTGGCAAATGGGCAGGAGTTAACATGGACCTTACTGCTCCAATGCAGTCCCCAGAGTAGCAGCATTAGCCTTGCAGTCCAGATCTACGGAATCAGAATCTGCATTTTAGTAAGGTCTGCATATTAATTTGAGAACTAGAGGAGACGCACCAATGAGAAGAATTTTCAAAGACAGCGAGGCATAACCCAGCATGTGCTGTTTGGGAGAATGAAGCAATAAGACTTCTTTATAAAATCACGCACTTCTTTTTAAAAGTACATGAGCATGTATGTGTGAGGGCTAAGAGGAGCAGCAGCAGCAACAGCAATCTTAGGAATAATAGAAGTAGCAGTAAAGGTAGGAAGAGATGCAGAAGTGTTTGAGGCTGGAGACACAGGCAGGAATTCAACTTTGAAGAGTTTCAATTTATTGTCAATGATCTGAGGGAATTTAACTAGAGAGTGATGTAATAGAATTTATGATTTGTAAAGATTGTTTTGGTATCGGAATGGGGATAAAATAGAGGAACAAAAGCTAGTCAGGCAGACCATTAGCAGATCATTGTGGTAACCCTGATAATACATGATGGAGACCTCAACTAAGGCAGTGGTAATAGAGACTTAAATAATAGGTGATTATTCAGAGGAGAGAATTCATAGACTGTGTAGCCCATTGGAGGATGGAGATAAGGAAGGTAGAGTCATCAAGGCAGACGCTGAGCTCCTGCTAGTTAGGGTAAGTCCCAGGAAACAGACGCTGAGGCAGCGATTTTGTGCAGGGAGTTTGTGGGGGAGTGCTGGCAGGAATAACACTTGTAAGTGGTTGAGGAAAGCAGACATGGGCTGAATGAAAGTTGAACTGTGATGTACTTGCTGTAGAGGGCTTCCCTTACCCTACATGCAGATCTGGAGCTGGGTAGCCAATCAGAGTTTCCCCAACAGAGGCAAGGAGCATGAGACTTAGTTCCTCCATATTTAACAATCACTAGATCCTCCCAAGAAAGGAATATAACCTAGGACAAAGGAGCTCCCTTTACCTAAGGACACCTTCTAGAGAGGGGTTCATCTATAAGCTGTCAGCATTCCTGTAGCAACTGGGGAAATGCATACTATGGACTTAAAGGCAGGATCTGATGACACAGCCCAGAGTCCACTGTTCTTGTCTGCTGTGTCCAGGCAGATGGTTTTAATACACATTAATTCAGGAGAGGAGATTCGTTTGAGATAAAGGTAGGCTAATAAATGGACATGTTTATTTTGAGGTACCCAAGGGACCTCAGATTAGATCTGATAATGACTGTTGGGTATGTGAGCCTTGAATTAGCAAATATCTGAACTATAGATATAGGAATCTTCACCATATAAGTGGTGTTTGAAACCATAGTTTTTGTTAAAATCATATAGAATTAGAGAAGTAAACACAGAGACTTGGAGATTTAAGTTAGGAGTATCAAATAGGGCTTTTAAGGAGTTAAATGAGAAAGTGATATGGCAGAAGCTGAACCTAAAAAATTATTTGAGTAAGAAAGCATAAGTAATATTCTCCAGGGCTTTGAAGGGCATGAGTAATTTAAGGAAGACTATTTCTAAAAGATCCAACTTGTGGATGCCAACCAATCGGTGGCTTCAATAATAGCAGGGTCCGTGGAGTGATGGATAGTGAGGACTTAAAGGCAGAGGACATAGATTACTGTTTTAATAAATAAAATGTTCTCACTTATAGTTAGAAGAAGGGTAGTGGTTGGAGAACTAGGGAAGAAGCAAGTTTAGTAAAGGACTTCTAAAGATATTATTTAGGTGTAAGGAAACTGAGAGAATGCAAGGATCCCAGGGCTAAGAAGATGGTAAAATCATAGGGGGGTTAGGATGGGGAGGAGGAGGAGAGAAGAGAAGAGAAGAGAAGAGAAGGAAGAGAGAGAGAGAGAGAGAGAGAGAGAGAGAGAGAGAGAGAGAATTTTATGAAGAGGGTGGCCTGACATTAAATATTACTCCTTTAGTTGAAGGATGTAGCCATTCTCCAAGGTGGTCCTCCTGGAGAGAAGGGGAAGATGGGCATCAAATCCTTGACCTTATTCTCTTTCCACCTTTTCTGGTGTTCTCCATTCAAATGAAATTGAAATTAGAAGGCAAGGGATCTTTTGATGTAGTCCATCCTGAGCAGAAGGAGAAAAATGGAGTGTGGATCTAAAAAGCAAATAAAAGATCTAGCACAATGAAGGAAGAGTTTAATGCCACAGATGGATCTGTGCTCTTTTCCTCTCTCAAATCTATAATAATAAAAACATAATATGCTACTTAGACCTGACAGTGAAATGACCTTCTGGACATCATTCTGGACGTCCTTCTGAATGAAGCCGCTGTGGCAGTTAGGGGCAAGCAGGAAGGCATGTAGAGTGGTTAGAGGTGATCAGGCAGGAAGACAGACAGGCAGGCTGTTAGGGGAGATCAGGCAGGCAGATAGAGGGGTTAGGGACACTCAGGCAGGCAGGTGAGCGGTTAGGAGCCAGTGGTCCTGGATTGTGAGAGGGATGATGTTTGGCAGTTGGACATTTCTCGAGGGGTCCCGGATTGCCAGAGGGTGCAAGCCAGACTGAGAACCCCATCCCTCCCCACACCATGCAGGGATTTTATGACCAGGCCTCTAGTGTAAAGATAACCATCTCTCTTCAGAGAAAACTAATGGGGTCAGTCAGCTATCCCGACAATAGGAATGAAGACTTTCATATGTAAGACTAAAAGTATTCATAAGAAAATGAAAAAAAATAATTTATATTAGAAAGTTCAAGAAAGTCAATGCTTTATGAAACATAGAATATATTCCATAGAAAATGTACATTATTAATAATATGTAGACTAAGATTATGATATTGGATTATAAAAAAAGCAACATGATGTCAGAGTTTTTAAATTCATCCTTTAAAAAAAAAATTGTTCTCAAGAAATAGAAAGCAGAGAAGCTTGGAGACTTACCAGGACTGAGTCCTTTACAGTCAACAACTGGCTCTTAAACTTGCAAAATATTTAGAGCATGTGTTTTTCTTTGCTTGTTAGTTTTCCCACACCACAGCTTTTCTAGATTTTGCTAAACTAATCCAAGTGCCTGGCTCGCTTCTCCCTCAGCATCCTTATGCATTTCCTCTGCGGATCCAATTCCCTGTCTAAATTAGTACACATTTTTCTTGAAGGAAGGACCAAATAAAAAAGAATAAAAATCAGCCAACATTTCTTAGCATTATTTAAGACAAACAAATCTAGTATTACTCATTTCAGATTGCTCACTTAAAAATCATGGCAGAGCTGTTCAAAAGAGTAAATAAAGTCAGTTTGTTTTTTTTATATGTGGTAAGAACACTTAACATCATAGCTACCCTTTCATCAAATTTGTAAGTACAGATATGGTACTGTTAAACTACAGGTATTGCTGTACAGTGGTAGATCTCCAAGATTTCTTCATATTGCATAACTGACACTTTGTTCCTTTTGACTAATATTTCCCTGTATTTCCCTGCCTCCAGTCCCTGGCAGCTACCATGCTTCTGTCTGCTCAAGTAATAATAATAATAATAATAATAATAATAATAATAAACAAGGAAGATAGGAGGAAATCTTTAGAGGTAATGAATATGTTTCTGGAATAAATTATTTCACAAGTTTATACCTACCTCTAAACTAATCAAGCTGTACACATTAAATACATACAATAGTGTGTACATCAACCATACTTCATTAAAGTGGTTTAAAAAAGCATAGGCATGTTGAGTTTGAGTTTTAAAAAATTAACAAATACAAATTTGTTGGTTATTTTTGGTAATGGAGGCACTTGACCTGGGACCCTTCAGGCAAAAACTGGGAAGAGAGGAAGAAGCGGGTAAATCCTTTCCAAGAAGTTTTACTCTTTCCTTCTTCCAGCTTTTGCTTACGTAGAGTATTAGAAGTAGTAGGTAGGGAAGCCTCGCGTAAGTCATTGGGGCGGAGGGTGAGGAAGTGAATAGAGTTTGGAGAGAACCCTAGGGACGTGTGGGTCTGCACTGGCTCTCAGCATGATGGCCTCAGGAGGTACAGGTAAGGACCACAGCTGATGAAAGAAGGTCTTTTATTTTGAAATGGTCAGTAAAGCTGCTCTATCTGGGCATGGCTCTCTGGAGGTCCTTATTTTCTTTTCGGAAAATGGTGTAGAAGAATAAAGGGATTTCTAGAAGCATTGACTTCTGTCCTAACCTACATGTGTATGAGAATTTTCTCTGGATGGTCTTAGTCCTCAACATATCCTTAACACTGCTTTAATGGAGTGCCAGTTATAGGGTATGTTTATACTTAGTGCCTTTGTTACTCAAAGTGAGGTATAGGTTGAGTCACTAGTGAATGTCAGGCAATCTTGTTATGAAACAAGTAAAATGGCTCTTTGATTTGCCTCAAGTTAATCACAATGTAAAAAGAATTTGAAACTATTTTTTCTGGGTGTGGTGGGTGGATTAGGAATTAGTGTGCACCGATGTCAAGACAAAAGGTGAATCCTATCTCCAAAAGTCCTGCCATGGACACTTTTGATCTTTGTCTCAAACCAGTAGTTATGGAATCATGGCCCAATCTAACTGAAAACTTTACATTTGTAATAGAATCGCTGTTTTTCCAGGGAACTTCAAAGCATCTACAATTTAGAATCCATTGGCAGATTGTACACAAACTGTGTGCCAAGAGAGCTTTGGGTCTTGCTTACCTACAAGTGAACGAGCACATTCCTGCCCTGGAATTCACTGGTTCATTGTAACTCTGCGAGGGGAAAGCACACCCTTGTAGTTTTCCTCAGAAAATATACCCCAAGGGTGCCCAACACACGTGGCACGTGAACCATAAGATTAGTCTCTTATTGTCTGAACAGCACAAGTACCTCCTGCTGAAGAGTCCGTACTTGTTTCAGGTTAGGGTTTGATGCAGGGAAATTTTTCTTTGAAATCTCTCCCTCCTAATGTGGAAGCAAACCTGTACCAGCCTCACTGAAGTATCACTGCAATTCCATAAGCGGTTTCCACGACAGATACTTCTAGAGCTATTATGTTTTTAAAGTAAGTTGTCAAAACAGCAACAAAAATTTAAAGCCTTTCAGAATCAACTAATAAAAGGGTAGTATGCTAACTAAACCAGATCAACCAGCCATCTTCCAGATGTCCAACTTCCTTCCAGACAAAGCCATGGTGGTGGGGGCCGAGGCAGAGGCAGTTAGGGGTGATCAGACCAGCAGGGGAGAGCATTTGTGGGCTAGATCAGGCTGGCAGAGGAGGGCAGTTGGGGGCGAGCAGGCCTGCAGGGAGGGCAACTGGGGGTGACCAGGCCAGGAGGGGAGGGCAGTTGGGGGCATTAGGCAGGCAGGCAGGTGAGTGGTTAGGAGCCAGTGGTGCTGGATTGTGAGAGAGAGGGATGTCAGACTATTAGTTTAGTCGGACATCCCCTGAAGGCTCCCAGATTGGAAAGGGTGCACGCTGGACTGAGGGACATCCTCTTGTGCACAAATTTCATGCAACAGAACTCTAGTAAGACATAATTTAAGAGGATAATTTGATAAGGCAGCATGTGGCTGATAGTTTTGCTTTAAGGACCTGCCTTAGCTAATTCTCGATTAAATAGCTCTGAGTTAGATTGTTTTGGTGTTACTGAGTCTATGGCATCAAATAAATGAATTTCACTGAATCCCTGGCAGATGCCCTTGGCATTTTTGGAAGACTGGCTGAACTCCATCCAGGTAACAAAAATGTGCTAACAACACTCTATTCTTAGTAACAATGAACACATCCTTAAAATAAATACTTTGACTTTCAACACTCCGGTTCCATCAGCTCTTCTCTCCCTTCTCTAGTTTTTCCTTAGAACCGCCCTTGAATATTAGGATTTAGTAAGGACTTTGAGGGAAAAAAATCCTCAGCAGGATGTCTCTGGGCATTCCAAGTCAAGAGTATTTATCAACAGTGATTTCTATTTTTATAAATGTCTGAGATCATGTGGGTTTACAAGAAAGACTTGTCTATTTATTATAGTGAGGTCCTCCATGTTCTCCCATGACAACAGCAGGCATAAGCCTAATAATTTATCTTTTCCCTCGGTATTTACTTTGAGAAGAGTAACTGTTCTAGCACTGATTTATGTGTGTGTCAAAAATGATTTCTGCTAAATATTTACATGTTATATACACAGAAGCTTCAATTTTCCCAGTACTGGGGTAATTTATTACTAAAAAAGATATGTTGATATTTTAAAAAATGCAAAATTCCACTAATCTACATTCATGAAAACAAAAACCAGACTGAATTAAGATGCATCAATTTCAGGAGCTTTGTAAAGAAAGCCAGTCTTGTGATTTCAACATACATGTATACACACACACACACACACACACACACACGAGATAAATTGTTACTGTTAAAAATATTGAGATAATATCCTATCTAATAAAGAAGGAATATGCTAATTGACCCTCATACCATTGCAAAGATGATGTGCCCACAGCCAATAAGGAGAAATATGCTAATTGACTGCCACACTCTCAAAGATGATGGAGGCCACAGCCACAAGATAGTGGCGCCCAGTCCCCTCAGCCCCGCTGGGGTGGCAGGTGTGCGGCATGGCTGGGCCTTCCCCCAGGTCTGGCTGCCCTATGCGCCTGCCTCTGGAGTCCCCCAGTCCCTTCAGCCCCCTAGCAGCCCAGGGCTACCCGAGGCTCAGGTAACCAGGGCTACTTAAGGCTTGTATTGCCAGCAGCAGCAGCAACAGAGGTGTGATGGGAGCATCACCTTCTCCTGATTGCCAGGTCATCTTCTGCCCCTGAGGGCTCCCGGACTGTGAGGGGGGTAGGCCAGGCTGAGGGACTCTCCCTCCAGAGCATGAATTTTCATGTACCAGGCCTCTAGTGGTTTAATAAACAGGTAAGAATGAGCTAGATGCCCAAACTGGTTTGGCTCAGTGGATAGAGCATCGGCTTGTGAACTGAAGGGTCCCAGGTTCGATTCTGATCAAGGGCATGTATCTTGGTTGCAGGCACATCCCCAGTAGGGAGTGTGCAGGAGGCAGCTGATTGATGTTTCTCTCTCATCGATGTCTCTAACTCTCTATCCCTCTCCCTTCCTCTCTGTAAAAAAAACCCAATAAAATATATTAAAAAAAAAAGAATGAGCTAGAGTTAATACCCATCCAGAATATAAAAATAACTTAAAAGTTCTAAAATAACGTGTTAACATTTAAAATCTTGCTTTGAAAATGTATGTCCGCTCACACACAAGAATATACTTTTCCATAACTATAGTAGCTTTTGGTTGAGCACATATCATTACAGGGTACTATGCATTTAAAAATGTAAAATCTTAAGATTTTTTTTATGGAAAATAAGTCAACTTTCAAAAGGATGATATTTTTAAAATGTTTATAACTATTGTTTGGGTCTTTTATATCCTATCTAATAAAATAGTTATATACAAATTGACTGCATATCCACCACACCCACAGGCCATGCCCACCAGCCAATCAAGAACAAGTATGCAAATTAACCCAACCAAGATGGCTGTGGCCACAGAGAGAACAGGAGGGTTGTGTTTCCCCGGCAATGGAGAAATTCAAGCTTTCCGCCTGTACTGGCCTACCTTGGCTTCCACTTAAGGCTACAGTTTCAATTATAGAAGATAAATAAATCCCAACAAAAATGGCTGCAGCCAAAGAGTGAGCAGGAGGCTTGGCTCTGCTGAAGGCTACAAAGTTTCAATTGTAGAAGATAAATAAATCTCAGATACCAGGGCCTCTCCTTGGGCTGCTGGGAGTGTAGCCAGCCTGCAAACCACCATAGGCCCCTTGCCCAGGCCACCCCATGCTCCAAAGGACCTCCCTTCAGGGCAAACCAGCTGGCCCCCACCCATGTACCAGGCCTCTATCCTATCTAATAAAAGAATAATATGCAGATTGAACATCACTCCAACACACAAGATGGCTGCCTCCATGTGGTCAAAGATGACTGCCCCCATGGGGACACAAGATGGCTGCCATAAGATGGTCAGCAGGGAAGTGCAGTTAGGAGGTATCAGGCCTGCAAGGGAGGGCAGTTGTGGACAATTAATCCTGCAGAGGGCAGTTAGGAGTGACCAGGCCAGCAGAGGAGGGAAGTTGGGGGTGACCGGGCCTGCAGGGAAGGGCAATTGGGAGGGACCCAGGCCTGCAGGGGAGAGCAGTTGGGGGTAACCAGGCCTGTAGGGAGGGCAATTAAGGGTGACCAGGCCTGCAGGGGAAGGTAGTTAGAGACAAACAGGCTGGCAGGGGAGCAGTTAGGCATCAATCAGGCTGTCAGGGAAGTGGTTAGGGGGTGGGTGATCAGGCTGGCAGGAGAAGCAATTAGAGGCAAACAGAAAGGCAAGCAGGTGAGCAGTGGGGAGCCAGCGGTCCTGATTGGGCCTAAATGGGCAGTCAGACATCCCTTGAGTGGTCTCAGATTGGAGAGGGTGCAGGCAGGGCTGAGGGACCCCCTCCCCCATGTATGAATTTCATGCACCGGGCATCTAGTTTTATATAAAACTCTATTTTATCTACTTGCTTGGATTCCTTAGATGGCTTCATCAAATGTATCTAATGTGTGGCACTATGGTAGGTTAATGCCATCTTAGTGTAGCTTTATGCTCAGTGTGAACTTTCACAGCTATATTTACATGCTCCATGGTGATAGCGGAAGAAAAGTCAGCATGGGCGTTAGATAAGTATCTGATCGGAATGGAGTATACTGCCCCATTTCCACTGGATGTATAGTCTAGAAATGCCCTTGAATCAGCATGTCCACAAACCCAAGTTCCCCCAAATAAAAGTCAGGGCTCACGCCTCACTTTCAGTCTAGTCTCTTCAGTGCTTTGGAGGGGTTGATTGCCATAATGGCCTCAATTTTTCACCTCCCCCTGTACCCATACCCTTTGTCAGGTTCCTTTCCAGGTCCTCCCACTGGAAGGTCAGAGAAGGTTTTCCTAGCCCGGGACTCTGAGTTCAGCCATGTGACCTGCTTTGTCCAAGGGAGTTGGATGGATGTGGCCGCAGGTCTGTTCTGAGGCTGGTCCTAGAGAGATGCAGAGGGCTTCTACTTGCTCTTCTGCCTCTCAGCCCTCACCACAGGGACATGTGTGAGCTTATTCGCTGGAGGACGAGAAGCGCCCGGCTGTGTCCACTGAGGCCAGTCCGGATGGGCCAGCAGTTCTCAACCTGTGGGTCGCGACCCCTTTAGGGGTCGAGTGACTCTTTCACAGGGGTCGCCTAAGACTATCGGAAAACACCTATTTCCCATGGTCTTAGGAACCAACAGACTGCTCCTCGGTGTAGCAAAGTGTAGCAATGTAGTTTACTGTTGTCATAGGAAGACTGTTACCCATGCTACACCACGATTCAAGACAAAATTTCATTTATTTGTCATTAGAAAGAAATATTTCACAATATATAATTACATATTGTTTTGTGATTAATCCTTATGCTTTAATTATGTTCAATTTGTAACAACGAAAATACATCCTGCCTATCGGATATTTACATTACAGTTCATAACAGTAGCAAAATTACAGCGATGAAGTAGGAACAGAAATAATTTTGTGGTTGGGGGTCACCACCACATGAGGAGCTGTCTTAAAGGGTCGCGGCATTAGGAAGGTTGAGAACCACTGGGATGGGCAGATCGGCCTGCCCACCCCCAGACATATTAGCCAGCTCAGCCCTCAGACACAGAGCTGCTTAGAGACACTTAGTTGATTTCAGCTACTTGGATAATAGATGCTTTTGTTACATGCAACTGACATGTTGTGTTTTGTTGTTCAACAGTAAAAATTAAATAAAGCAACCCGATGAGAAAACTCATGACATGGGAGGCAGGAAATTTCTGCAGTGTTTTTTCAAAACAGAGGTCTTCCACCTCCCATATTAGAATTATTTTAGTGTCTTGTTAGGCTATAGATGCCTAGGTCACATTTCAGATCCACTGAATCAGATTCTTTGGGGGGAGGTATCTGAAAATAGATATATAATCCAGTAATTATTTTAGACACTAACATTTGAAGATTGCTCATCTATGGATTTGATCTCTGTAAAAGAGGATTTAAAAAATATATATTTTATTGATTTTTTTTTTTTACAGAGAGGAAGGGAGAGGGATAGAGAATCAGAAACATCGATGAGAGAGAAACATCTATCAGCTGCCTCCTGCACGCCCCCCACTGGGGATGTGCCTGCAACCAACGTACATGCCCTTGACCAGAATCAAACCCGGGACCCTTCAGTCACAGGCTGATGCTCTATCCATTGAGCCAAACCGGTTTCGGCTGTAAAAGAGTTTTAAAATTGTTTTTCTGGTGGTGACAGCAGAAATTTCCTCCAAACAAAGTATGAAGAGTACATTTTTTTCAGGAGACCTCCTGATGTTGTTCTTTTCGTTAAATTCACACAAGTAGAGAAAACGTAAGAGTCACACGGAAAAGAAGCACACATACAATTTAATGGCTATGTCTGTTTTATGTTCTGTAAATAAAGTATTTTCAAGGCATAATGTAGTTTTTCAAACATAGACAACTTTTCTGGAAAAACACCCAGCCAAATGAATTAAGGTCTGGGCTAAAACACTCAGTGATCTAAGTGTCTTGATATCTATAGTTCATAAGAAAGTTATTTTCACTGTTTTTATTCCCAGTATACAAAGGATGTGAGAAGTCCTACATTTTATAACCATATATATCACCTTTAAAGAGATAGTCTTAGGTACATTAATTTATTGTTCTTCTTTCTTTTATGGTTCATAAAAACCACGTAAAACGGCTGGTAGCAAAAGTTCAGATGACGGATCTGGACATCATAAAAACTCACACTTTCAGCCTCGGTTTGGACCACGAACGATTTAATGATCTGGATTCAATTGTTGAAATAACATACGTTATTTCTCTTTTATATCCTGAAATACTAACAGAATGTTTTCCATCCCTTTAGTTTTATGATGAACTTATTTTTTACGTGATTATTAAAGTACAAGTAGATAAGTGGCCGATATTTGAGCTATTTTTTATTAGTCAGAATTCTCCAGAGACAGAGAACAAGTAGGAGATAGCTATATTTATTTCTATATCTATCCATATATGTTACAGAGAACCCAAAATAGAATAGATAAAGAGGATCAAATCTGAGATTTTAAAGTAAGGAAGCATAAAAATTCCCAATTAAAGCAGCAACAAGAAAAAAGAATCCAAAAAACATGAGAATGGTATAAGGAGCCTCGGGACAAGTTCAAGTGAACCTGAACATTCACATCATAGGGGTGTCAGAAGGCAAAGAAAGCCTTGTTCAACATGCAGCCTGCAGGTCCACTATGCTCATTTGGCAGCGAGCTGGTGGAAGAGGACCATCACATGTATGAAGGGGTTGATAGTATGGTTCAGAAATGTTGGTGCACGTCATTTTTATTTACATTTTATGACCCCCACTGCAAGGGAGGCTGGGAGACAGTCTAATTGTGGGTCCAGTGAGAAGTGAAAATCAGTCCAGACACTGCCTAATTTCCTCTTCCACTGCCCGGCACGGAATGTTCAGAGGGCAGATTTGGACGCCACAAAACTTACGTTTTCAGCCTCGCTTTGGACTCTGAGCTCCAGAGAGCAGACCAGTGCTGCTTATGGGCTTATGAAGACCACATCTTATTACCTCCGTCGTGCACATTTTAATGGGTGATTCACCAGCAGCAGGTCTGCAAACTTTCTGTGTAAAAGGCCCAACCGTGACTATGGTAGCTTTGCAGGTGATAGAGGCTCTGTCTCAATTACTCCCCTCCACCATTGGGACATACAAAGAGCCGATGTGGGGGGTGAGTCTGTGTTAGAATAAAACTATTTCCCAATCCAGCTCGTGAGGGAGATTTTGTCCATGTGCGATAGTTTTTGGACTACTGTTCTCCTTGCAAAACACATTGCTTATATTGTCTCCTTCTTACGCAGTTTTTCCTAATTGTTACTGTAATGAAATGTGGTAAATTTACATTTATCTTCATATACCCTATGTATATTTGGGGGGTAGGGTTGGAAGCTACACATAACTGTCATAGCAATCTAGTTGTTTGTGGTGGAAATATTTTTTCCAGTGTGAGACTAGGGCTTGGGAAGAAACTGTGAGAGTTGTTAAGAGTTGCAATTTGTTTGAGTCAGGACCTTTCCATTTCAAATTGGCAGGATTCCAATTTAAAAAAGGTTTAAGGAGAAAAAGGGACCTTGATTGGCTCACATGACGGAAGAGTCCAGAAATAGATCTTCCGGTATAGCAAAGAGCCAAATGATGGAATGAAGATTTTAGAAATATACTGTATCCCTGTCTCCCAGTGACATTTCCTGTATGTGGTCTTTTGCTTTTAGATTCATTATTTCCAAGCAATTTCAACATCTCTGAGCTTATAAACCCATGGACCTTCTTTCCCTACTTTAACCCAAGTTGTAGGGATAATAGTATTTTTCTAACTTCAGTGAAATGGTCATTCACTTATGTCTGAAAGCTAAAGGGATGGGAGAGCCCGGTTGGTATGGCCCAGTGGCTGAGCATCGACCTATGAACCAAATGGTCCCCAGTTCACTTCCCGCTTAAGGCCCAGGTTTGCAGGCTCGATCCCCAGTGCGGGGCGTGCAACAGGTAGCCAGTCCATGTGTCTGTCTCATCAGTGTTTCTATCTCTCGATCCCTCTCCCTTCCTCTCTTTCTAAAATCAATAAAAACGTATTTTAAAAAACAAAAAGGATGGTAGAGACTCTGATCAAGCGTGCATCACATTCCCACTCTTCGGAGCTACGGGATGGATTTGGACGGTTCGGTTTTAAAAGTGAAATAGATGAGGTTAATCAAAGCAAATCAAGCTTTTATATCAGAATCTTAGGGAATGCATAATAAGTGAGCAAAAACAACAGCTATCAACCCGATGCTGCAATTTAACTTAATTCATAAGTTTTCAATAAACTTCAGGTGAATATATTTTAAAAACCCCATATATGACTGCTTTTTTTTTTTTTTTTGAGATAAGGAAAGCCACACCAAAAAAAAAAAAAATACTAGGAAGTTGAGTTCAATCTCAAAATCTGACACAGTGCTCCTACCCTCAAAAGATGCTTATCAAACCCCTTAGGGAAAATGAAGTTCTTTAAGACAATGATTGAAACTAATCTTTTTGGAACATAATACTATCTGATAAAGGAATACTCTGATTTTGTAATATAAACATAAAACACAGGGTCAAAACCACAAAAATATCAATTACCATTAAAATAAAGTAAGGATTTACTTAAAAATTAGATTTAAATTTATTCTAGCGTTACATATTCCAGATGTTCACATTTATTACTTGCCTGTTAATCGATACAGATTTGGAATTAAGTGACCGATTTGTAATTTTCATTTTGTTCTATATTTTTAGCTCTGTATGCCAAGCCAGCCTTCCTAGAATACTATGTAATTCTTTCATTCCACAAGGAAATAACATGTACCAGATGGTACAAGTACACACACATAAAGCCCAGATGTCAATATTTCCAAAACGTCATTTTTAATGAGTGGGCATGAACACAAATAGACATTACATAAGAGTTAGCATCCTACATTATTCAAATTCTGGGGGTAAAGTTGCGAATGTTCTCTACGATTAAACCTGTTGCTTATTTAAAATCATAGACAATTAGAACAGGAAACAGGTAAAATCCTTTTGCTTGAGATGCCTTAAGAATACTTGTAAATCTGGAATGAAGGCACCAAAAGTCATCTGTAAATGTGCAACGTGAAGATGACAGATGACATGTTTCTGTTTACTTAACAGAAACAGATGTGAAAATACTCTGGAGCCTCAACATGAGGCTTCATATGATGCCACTTGAAAAAATAAAGGTTAATGTGATGACGAGTAAAATAAATTCAGGAGGTGACAGGCTTGTTCCAGTATGCCCTCGTGTGAAAACACATGGGGAAGTTTGTGAAGTTCTAGGCCAGAGCCACGCCATGGAAATACTACACATGGAAATTCACCCAGAAAATAGCAGCTGTGCATCTGAGGGATGCTCATTGGAAATGGACATCTTTAAGCTGCAGTGAAGAAGACTCAGATGAGACAAAGCATCATCATATGGAAGAATCTGTGCAGATAGCAGGGGTCAAATTTCCCATGGGCATAAAGTAAGACATTCTAGCATTAGTGTGGATTCAAAATGGAAAAGGTTTTCTTGAAGGGTTATAAGCTTCCTGCACGAGGGCCAGGGAAACCTGGAATTCTAAAGGCAGATAGCAGCTATTCTATCAATATTTTCAGAATGAATAAATGATTTAAATTTATTGACCATCTACTACTTTTCCCTCTAGGAAAATAGTTGTATAATTTATTCAAATATTCCCTTCCACCACACATATCATCGTCATTTTACTGATTAGACTACTAAAGACCAGAGGCTAACTCATCAAAGATCACAAAATAGGTGAAAACTCAGAATTCTTCTGAAGATCTTTCTAGTTCCAAACCTATGCGTGTGCTGTCTAGGGATTTTTGTTCTTGGTTTTAGGATCAGGAT
The DNA here is from genome assembly GCA_011751065.1 of Lasiurus cinereus. NCBI lineage: Eukaryota > Metazoa > Chordata > Mammalia > Chiroptera > Vespertilionidae > Lasiurus > Lasiurus cinereus. The sequence goes on from JAAGEH010000046.1 coordinate 9,544,851, forward strand.
CGTATAATCCGTTGGTTAATGTAGATAACAGTGGGCTGGAGGCTGGTGAAATGCAGACACAAGAACATGGAAAGGGAAGGAGAATAGATCCAGGGCAGGAGTGACAAGCCTCTCACTTTCCAAAGTGAGAAGTAAAGGGGAACTATCACTAATGGACGAAGAATGAGTGGCTTAATTATTATTATTATTTTTTTTTATAAATACATTTTCTTGATTTTTTTTACAGAGAGGAAGGGAGAGGGATAGAAAGTTAGAAACATTGATGAGAAGAGAGACATGGATCAGCTGCCTCCTGCACGCCCCCTACTGGAGATGTGCCCGCAACCCAGGTATATGCCCTTGACCGGAATCGAACCTGGGACCTTTCAGTCTGCAGGCTGATACTCTATCCACGGAGCCAAACCGGTTTCGGCTTAAATTAATTATTTAAGTTGCAGCACCAACCAGGGAGGAAAGAGCAGAAAAAAAATGTGGCTTAAGGGAGCTGAATTCCCTTCATCTCTCTCAAAACATCAACAAACAATCTCTGCAGTCAATAAATCAAAAAACATCAATATAATCACATATTAAGACATAAAGTGGTAACTATACAAAAAAAAAAAAAACCCACAAAAAAATGGTTTTCCCACTGAAAGCAAAGTGAAGAAAAATACTGATTAGGCAGATGACTGTTGTTTTCATCCTAACTTTTTCAGAAAACATTTGGATTCTTAAACCACATGTGTGTTTTATATATTTCTTGGATAAACATTTTTTTAGAGTAAAGTTCTGCTATTGCTAAATAGTAGTAGAATTTCGGAAGTGTTTAAAAACGTTTAATTGCTATGAAATGCTTTTCTTAATTATCTAGTATGTCCATCCAATAACTTTGTCTCAGTAATATTAAACAAATGAACATAATAAAACGTGCATCTGTATCCCCGTAGATAAAAACGGTGCTATTACCTTTGATGAAAAAAAGAAAAAAAAAAAAGGAAGAAACAATGGATTTAGAATAAAAACACTGTGATAATTTTCTGGAGTGCACCTCATTTGATAATTATTTATCTTATTTGTATGTTCGTTCTCTTTGCTAGGCAATTGAGATATTTGTACAATTGCATCACAGATTTTTATTATTGTGTGCTGGAAACTTTGATAATAAAATGAGAACTCATCTTGCTCATGAAACTCAACTTAGAGCAATTTTAGTATAAAAAAAAATTGGAACAATTATGGAAGCAAACAGCCAAGCCCTAATAAAAATCACATGCACTTTAAATTGCACAAGATCTGAATATAATCTCTTCTTTGTTAACATCAAATAATTATTCCGTAACATGAGGTTTCAATTCACTATAGATTAGGAATACTCCATAGCTGTTAGGGATAAATCATTTAGCAACAGAAATGAAGTGTAATCATCAACTATGGTTGATGTGCTGCCATTTCTTGATGTCAGATTACCCATTAGCCTTTGAATTATTTTTTTTAATTGGGATAACTTATACAAAAGTTAGAAGAATGTGAGCTTCATGATTCCATATTATCTTTAGCGATGTGTTCATAAGGTTGGCGATCTTTGAATTGTAGAGCGCTACAATCGCACAAATGGGGCCCGGTGCGTTCTTATTTCTTGGCTAATAAGGAACTTCCATGGCACGTGACTGTGGAGACATGACCTTGAGAGCAATCCAAGAACTGCTGCCTCTCTCAGGGACCAAGGAAAAGAGCATGGAGACTCTGATCAGAAATACCTACTTTTCTTAAAAGTAGATTTCTAAATTAAATTTTCACTTTGATCCAGTTTCTGGACATTTAAATCATCCCCCAGAACCAGGATGTTAGACTTTGAAATTGATTCTGTTTAACTTGCCTTGGGAAGACATTCCGAAATCCTTCGTCTTCAGGTTGACTTCCTCTGTTTGATTCCCTGGCTTTTTCTCTGAGATGTCACGCAATTTGTGCTTTTGGTCTCTCTACCCAAAGTTGGTTATATGTAAATCTTGAATAATTTCTTTAATGACTAACTATAAAATTAATCCCACTCGAGAATACTTTCTGAGGAAGTTCTCTTTTAAATGTGTTTTCGCAAGTTTAATATAACCCACTCTTTTTACATAGGTGATCATGTATATGACCCCAAATTTGCGAATGTCACATAAACATCGGATGGTTAGAACATGGGGAAAGGAATGAAATACTCTAGGAAGATGGCCTAGACTCGTGGTCAGCAAACTGCGGCTCGCGAGCCACATGTGGCTCTGGATCCTTGAGTGTGGCTCTTCCACAAAATACCATGGCCTGGGCGAGTCTATTTTGTGGTGTTAGAAGTTTAAGTTTAAAAAATTTGGCCCTCAAAAGAAATCCCAATCATTGTACTGCTGATATTTGGCTCTGTTGACTAATGTTTGCCGACCACTGGCCTAGACTAACATTTATTACCCTTCTTGTATCTCCTGTAGTTAAGTTGTATCAAATCCCTAAATTTTGTTTGTTGGGGAGAAACACAATTTTGAAAAATGTCAGTGAGAGCCAATTACTGTGGAATATATTGCTTTTCCCAATTAGCTATACACTAGTAACCTCCAAATCATGAGACACAAAGAAGGAGAAAACATAGAGAGAAGGAGAGAAGGCAGGGGAAGAGAAAAAGACTATGCAAATAGAGACAATGTGTTTAAATGATCTAATACAAACCACAGTACCCACATGAGAGTGCATTTAGTGTCTGAAATCCCCAGAGCATACCTTAGAAGTTAAGCCTTTATTAGAAGGTGAAGCTGACCCTTAGGATTGATGTCCATGAAGGAGACGTATGATTGTAACTTGGAATGTGTTGGCAAGTATGTGGGTTGATGGGGAGGTACCCTCAAAGCACTTGGACCCAGTGTTTAAAAACTCAGTCTAAAGAAGGCGGTCTTTAAAAGGTTAAGTTATTGATCCTTGTGGGCATCTGTTTGCAGCCCATTGGGGGACTTGACCAGGTCTTTGCAGGAGGGCATGTCCCCTGGCACTTGCCTGGCCTGTGATGACCTGTAGTCAGGCCCTTCCCTGTGCCAAGAGAGCTAGCTGGTGGTCAGCTCTGTGCGCCTGTAACGCTTTCATACTGAGCATGTCGTCGTGTGTTTTATTATGCTACTCTCACCATTTCTTTCCCATTGGGTAATGCATCCCAATGTTGAGTTTCCTTGAATGAATTTTTTTTCAAGCCCTAAATTTTTCAAGACAGAGGAAGTTTCCATGAAACTGCTATAGTATCGCCAAACCACCGTTACCTTTTGGCGAAGATGTACTGTATTGTGACTCCTTCTAAGAGGCAGTAAGTTTGGATTTTATTTGGACAGTATAAGAGGGATAGGAGGTATTTACTGCTGGAGATTCCAAGTTGTGATTAAAGAGCGTACTTGAATAAAGGAAGGTTCACTGTATTTTTTCACCTTAGCTAAATGATAGCTTTATTAGGCAAATCACACAACTTGCAGTTGAAAAGTGGAAAAATAAAATTAAAAAGTCAACCCATCTGTTCTTTAGTCTCCCACATGCCATTAAAAAAAAATCCATTATAGGTTAAATTATCTTTGATAGACTAGAAAATTGGTGTAATAGAGTAGAGGGACTTTTTTCAATCATGAACTGTTCTTCTCTCTTTCTCTCTCTTTCTTAATTCTTACCCGAGAATATTTTTCCATTGAGTTTAGAGAGAGTGAAAGAGAAACATCGATGTGAGAGAAACACATGGAGAAACAGGTCCTGCACACGCCCTGACCAGGACCTGCGCCTGGGAGGAGCCCGCAACCGAAGTACATGCCCTTGACCCCCATCAAACCCGAGACCCTTCGGGCCACAGGCTGATGCTCTATCCACTGAGCCAAACCGGCTAGGGCCTTTCCTCTATTTTTTTGATTGCCAACATTAAGTTATACCACAAAAGCTCAATGATCCATCAAGCCTGAAACCTAACAGGGCAATTCCCAATATTGCCTTTTCCTGCCTTGCCTTGGACAGGAGCATGCAGTAGGCACAGAAACAGGCCTGAAACCCTTTCAGGCTGAGAGGACACAGCGAGTAAGCAAAGGGAAGTAGAGAAAAAGGAGAGTAAAAGGCTTGCTGTTTCCAGCAGCGCAGTCTTCCCACATGTAATTCCTTTTGGCCCAAAATCAAAGCGACCAGATAAGCAGTTCCTGGGAAAAGTGCGGAGCACACACTGCTTTCGTAACCTGCTCTGTGAGAACTGTGGGAACTCTGAGATTCTCCATGCCATCAAGGTGAGGTCTGTGAAGGGTCATTCCCTCCTATACTGCTGCAAACCTACTATGCGCTGTGCTCTCTGTCCGATGCGCTGGGAAGACCAAGATGAATAAAATACGGTGTCCGATCTTGCCAAGTTCATGGCCAGTTGGAAGCGGGTGATGTTCAAACAGATAAGTAATGATAAAACGTGGCAAGGTTGTCAGAGACGGCTCAGTAGAGTTTGGCAGGAGCCAGGTGAATAGACAAGTTCAGTTGATGATAAGACTTGGGAAATGAAAACAAAAAACTGTAGCTGGCTCTGGCAGAACATCGGAGGTGGCAAGGTGCCTGATACAACGATAGAGGAAGGGAGGAGGAGTCCCGGTCACCCAGGTAGATCGGTTCCCGGGACAGCTTGGCAGGGCTCATCCTGGAAAGCAGCAAGAGACGTGGTAACCGCTATCATTTAACTGCGAATGTCCCAAACACTGTGCTTACCGCTTCACATGCGTCAACTCATTCATTTCCTCCACAACTGTTTCCAGGTTAGATACTGTTATTTATATTTTACCAAGAAGGAAACCCAGCTCAGAGAGGTTAAGTAAATAGCTGAAGGTCACCGAGATTCAGATCCACCTCTGTCTGGTGCCCTGTGGCCAAGGGGGGTCATTCAGTCCAGCTACGCAGTTGCTAGACCATCAGAAAATGGAAAGCTGGCTTGGGTCACAAAGAGAAGTGGAACCTTGAAAACGGACAGACCGCCTGTATTGAAAAGAAAAGAATACAAAGACAAAGAAAACTGGAATCAGAACTAAGTGAGTCCACGAGTGGTCAGGGCAATGACCTTGAGAAGTCTGTCAAGTCTGTAAATCATGCATGATGGTCATTGTGGGCTCAGGGTGAGCGTTCCCTTCTGACTTTGCTGGTTATGAAGAATCTATATCTATACACCTTTACATAGAGGCTACATACCTTTAATTCAGGATTCGCTTGATAGGGTCTACTGCAAATAGAGCCTTGTGGTGCCTACAGTTTTAATTTTAATGAGAAACTGCAAGCTAGAGATGATCTGGAAAGACCATCATGGCGAGATCGAGGCTCAGGGCAGGTGTTCTAAAGTCATGTTAAAGTAAATTAAAAATGTACACCTTATTATTTTACTGAACTCACACCAACCAGATAAACTGCCCGACACCATTGATAGTAACTGTTTAAATTCACTATTAGCGAAGGTTAAGATATATATATTTAAAAATATATATTTTATTGATTTTTTACAGAGAGGAAGGGATAGAGAGTTAGAAACATTGATCAGCTGCCTCCTGCACGTCCCCCACCGGGGATGTGCCCACAACCAAGGTACATGCCCTTGACCAGAATCGAACCTGGGACCCTTCAGTCTGCAGGCTGACACTCTATCTATTGAGCCAAACCGGTTTCGGCAAGATATACTTTTTTAAATTTATTTTTTAATTGCAGTTGACATAACAATATTATATTCTCTTCAGGCGTACGACATGGGGATTAGATGTATCTATGCCTTTCGAAGTGATCACCCTGATAAGTCTATTTAAAATATTGTGATCATATATGTCTTAAAATTTATTCTGTTTCTTTCTTTTAAAAAATATTTATTCTGTATCTTGCGCTGTTTTCTCCTAAGATTAGTACTGATAAATTAGGCCGGTCAGTTTTGCATTTGTTAAGCAAAAATCAAGTAATTATGGATCATTTAAAAATTATCCATGTATTGCCTCTGTACTAAAAATAATTCTTTTAAGAGTTTGGGGAGCTTATTGTTTGTTTGTGTGTGTGTGTGTGTGTGTGTGTGTGTGCATGGAAAGACAGCTATTCTCAATGAGAAGTCACAGGCCAATATATTTACCATACAGTTTTGCTGACATACTGAATATTTCTAGTGGGGATAAAGGAATACAATCTTGCACATAGATGGTGAATAAAAAGCAGGACTGGATGTGAAGGAGGCATTGAATTAGAAATAGGTTTTTTATTTGATAACAAATCAAGTATGTGACTGTGTTTTTTTGGAAACTTTCTGCTTTCCCTCATCTCTCTGAGGCTAAATGAGAATGTCGTTCTTGCTTTACGCTTTAGTCCTCATTGCTTATCTAGAACCATGCCTTCAGGTGCCTGGAGGTCCTACTCCACATTTCCCACTTCCTTCTTCTTCATAATCTTAAGCTTGTCAGGGTTCCACTCTCATTCCCCAATTCCTCAAGGCGATTTTCAGAGAGTCGTTCTTACAGGGAGAAGGATAAGGCAGGAGGACAGGTGTACATCCACATGCTGAGTGAGGATCATCAGTCCAATCTGAGCCATTCCATCTCCATCTGCCAAGCTGATGACCAGGGAGCTACAGCTATAAGCATCAATCCATTCATTCATTCACTCATCTTTTTACTCACATAACATATATGCCTGCATCATGTCTTGAGCAGCCATGGCACTTTTGGGGAGGGAAGCACACATTTTCAGAGAACTGCTAGTGGTATCTTTTTTTTTTTTTTTTTAGATTTTTAAAAATATATTTTATTGATTTTTTTTTTTTTTACAGAGAGGAAGGGAGAGAGATAGAAAGTCAGAAACATCCAACCAGAATCGAACCTGGGACCTTTCAGTCCACAAGCCAACGCTCTATCCACTGAGCCAAACCGGTCTTGGCACTAGTGGTATCTTTGAGGCGGAAGAAAATACATATTGCTACGTGAATATTAGTGCAATGGAGAAATAATTTTAGTGTGTTCATTATAGTCTGAAAATTATTCTCTTGTACACAACTCTTACATTATGTTGAAACCACAGGGCCCAATGTTTATCCTTCTTAAATGTTTCAAAAATATGATGCTTTTGGTTGCAAACAAGCACTAGTTTGGGATTATTAAGCAATATGACTAAGCAATGCAATTCATCATTTACCGTTTACATCATGTTTATCTATCTGAAATACGCATAAAATAATAATAAGTTCTGCTACAGCTTAAGGCCCCAGAGACATCGCATCTCAGCATAAAATCTAAATCCCTTTCAGGGCCTTCAGCGTACTGCATGATCTAATCCTTGTCTACACTTCCAACTTCTCTCCCTCCACTGCCTCACTGATTCACTGCTTCCGGCATGCTGACTTTTGTTTCTGCCTTCCCTCCGTTCCAGAGAAGTTCATTGTCAGGACCTTTCTGCTCATTGTTCTTGTCATTCTCTTCCCCCAGGTCTTAACAAGATGTCTTTTTCTCAATATTTAAGTTTAATTCAAATATCACCTCTTCAGGAAGTTCTCCGGGTTTCTCTACATCATGTTATTGGTGTGCACGCTCCCTTATCTTATTTTTTTAAGGCAGACTTTGCTTCCTGTTCACTGCTATAGGTTTTAAACACACAGATAACAGCTATCTGGCTTAGAGCAGGCACTCAATATATAAGGTAAATAGGATGTAGATTTTCCTTGTATCTTAAATATGATACAGATTTTTCCCTGGTTTGAAGATCCAAGGAAAAGGTGTGTTTAAAAGGGTTAAACACATTGCTATACAATCTTAATTTCAGAGAATAAAAGAAAATCACTCTGACATACAGACAAGTTGGGTGCATGTTAGTAGTTAAGGGTGGGTATAGGCACGATGGTATGTATGTACATTAAAAGCCTAGCATGTTCAGTGTGTGTACATTATCTAACTTGATAATCAAAGGAACTTCAGGAGGAATGTATAACGATGATAAGGAAATTCTGACTCATTAAGTTTAGTCAGTTTTCAACTTATTCAGGCAATAAATCAATTGAGCTGGAATTCAAACCCAAGACTTCTAGCTCCAGAGTTGATGGTGTTTCCTTCATTAATGTCCTACATATTTAGAAGTACCTCGTCACAATTAGCATCATTTCCATCCAAAAAAAATTTTTTTATTAAAACTTCTGGTAAAACAAATGTATTTTGTCACATAAAAATGAATCATCTGACCCACCAAAATGTCAAACTTACATAATTCTTTGAGCTATGGGATATAGTAAATTCTCTAGACCCAGTTTGGAAGTCTAGCACATTTCAGAACAAACTAGACTTTTAGAAGTTAACATTGTGAAATACTGTCACCTTGTGGCCATTTTTATAGCAGGGACACCCCTGCCTTCTCAGAAAGGTTTTTATGAGTGTGCTGATGAATTTGCATTTTATCCATTGCACATCTTTGACATTTGTAGACATAGAAAGTATATTAACAGTCTATTGAGTATCGAGAAAAGAACCACAGCCTTGGAATGCTACTCATCATTAGACCCCTTGTGTTTCCGGGCAAGAAACTCTGCCCTGTGCCTCAGTCAGCAGGCGGCACTTTTCTGGTTTAGCTGATGGGACAGGAAGGCAGACAACTTTTAGCTCTCTGCCTTACCCACTGTTAGAAAACACTGGCATTCACGTGTGATGCTCAGGGAGAGGGTTAGAGGAAGGAGAGAATGAATGGTCATCGAGATGGAGGCCTCGGCTCCATTGCTCGCTCTTTTTCTATCCCTAGAAACGTGGCACAAGCCTCAGGTTTAATATGAATGAAGAACCTAATTACAAAGTGACTTTCTCATCCATTAAAGCAAGCTTCAGAATTTGTCTGTAATTTGACCAAGATTTGATATTCAAATTTTGGAGTGAGTTATGAGGAATGCTCAGTATAGAAATGAACACTCGGTTATTTAGCCAGTGATACTTTTTCTTTTCTTGTGGAAAAGTTGCAATGGTTTCATGAGGACTGTTGTCTACCATTCTTAAATAAAATGCATCAAGATCGGTGAACCATTTCCAGGAGTGTAGATAATATCGAGAAGGAGGAATCGGTATATCTGGAGAATCTTCACGTCTAAACCTCTTTGTCTGAAAAGTATTCTGGCTTCTTTTAAATGTCTCTAAAGATAATTCAGCCTAATTAGTGTCTCAAAATAATGTGATTGGATGTCATCTTTAACCTGCCTTAAGGTGAGAGGAAGTGGGTAGATGATACTTTTGTGTCTAATATGTCTGCTCTAAGGGAGCTAGTAAAAAGAATGAGAAAATATTTCCACACGAAACTTAGCTATTGGCTAGACCTTCTATC
>JAAGEH010000046.1:9554166-9599538 GCA_011751065.1 Lasiurus cinereus
AGAAAATATTTCCACACGAAACTTAGCTATTGGCTAGACCTTCTATCCCCACTAGCTCCCTTGACTGAGTGAACCAGGGTCCTAGACGGTGAAGAATCCCACCCCGGGCAGAGTGCTGGAGGCTGTGTAGGGAATGTCAGCAAACCTGACATTATATTGACAGGGATTAACTGACCAGTTCCGGGATGTCCTGAAATGTATAATGCAGTGTGGTAAAAAACACCTAAGTAAGATGTGGTCTACTAATGAGTTGTGGTATCTAGTTTTGGCCATCCTTACGATCAAAGAAAATTTGATTTTTTTCATTGGCTGTTAGAAGCACTGTCACACTAACTTGTCTGAAGTGCTAAGACGAACATGGTTTAATGGACTACCCGCAACATGTGTTCTCTGTGCTCTCAGCTGGGTGCCTCCCCATGGGGTGAATCAAGCAAGCACAGCCCAGTGAGCATTTGAGATCAAGAAGAAAAATGATTTAAAAAAAAGGGGAGGGGGACTTGGACTTGAAGAGGAAAAGAGCAAAATGAAGTAAAAACCCAATAAACAAAGCAAACAAACACCCAGAAGGACATGGTCTTTGCTGTGACTGAGGAGAAACCAGGGGCCAGATACAGCTGGAGAGAGAAACGGGGTTAGATCTCTTCTGCTCAGAGCGTTCCTGCCAGCATGTATCCTCATTGTGGCTGAGCGGAAATGAAATTAACAGGGCACACCTGCTAGTAACGAGTCTATTTAAGGCTCACAATAACTCTGCAATTTCAACTTCTCAGTTGTGTAGATGAGAGGTAGGACTTAGATCACTCAGCTTCACCCAAAAGTGTGTACTGCAAACGCTGGTGAAGAATCTGGTGCTAGGTGTGTGTTTTTCTGGCGATACTTAAAATACCAAATACTAAAACTTAAAACAGGAGTATAATTATCTGTCAAACATTTGTGCACACATGTCACATGTTCTTCATAGAAAGACATTCAAAATCAGAGCCTTTGAGATCTTTCTGGGGCTGTGGGTAGCAGGGTGTGGTAGTAGAGCGTGTAATCAGTGTTTGTGACTCACTCCCACCAACTCCAAGTCTGCCAGCTGAGTCTGCATATCCTTTCCTTACCTCTCCGCCCGCCATTAGCTGGTCCCGTCTAGTTTCCTGCCCCCCAATCTGACTCTCCTTTATCTTTTGTTCTTTCTCTTCTTTTCTCTCAACTGGATGAGAGTTCATATTGGTTGTACCAATTAAATACTAATGTATTATCTTAGAAGTGTTATACCCTGTTTCCCTGAAAGTAAGACATCCCCTGAAAATAAGACCTACTTCCAGTTTTGTCTCTCACTGTAATATAAGACATCCACCCCAAAATAAGACCTCCCCGATAATAAGGCCTCCCCCGAACATAAGGCCTCCCCGGAACATAAGGCCCCTGGAGCTACCATAAGGTGTTTGATTCCTGATTTAAAGAGACCTCGCACTGCCTGAACAGCTCCAGCTGTGCTGCGGCCAGTCAGTGAGCTGGTTTGTGATGACAACTACTACCATACCATATACAGGTAATAAATTTTTGTTGTTGTTCAACAATAAATGTGTACCGTATTCTTCTTCATGGAAAAATAAGACATCTCCTGAAAAAAAGACCTAGCGCATCTTTGGGAGCAAAAATTAATATAAGACACTGTCTTATTTTCGGGGAAACAGGGTAATGTAGAGTTGTCAGGACAGGCCAAGCAAGTAAGCAAAACCAACAGCAAAGCCAATAAAAGATCCAACAAATGAATCGCTGGATCGAGAACAGTGTCGTATGTGGGAGTGAAAAGACCCACAGGTGAGGCCTGTGGGAGTCAGCCCTGGAAAAGCAGGAGGATTGCTGTTTTCTTATCTGTCTGATGAAGGTAACTTTTGGTTTTCTGATCTCACAGGGTCATTGAATGGACGAGTTCGAACGTTGTGTGTGAAAGTGATTTGTCACTAGTGATGAGACTTTAAAAATCACTATAGTGTTCACTACCGGTGCTCATCATATTAGTCCTCTGACCCATTCTTATTGCTGCTACACTTTTTTCAAGGCTTTTAAATGAACACTTTAACTATTGAAGTACAAATTACTTTAGGCTATTTTGTCCCAAACTGCCTTTAAATCGTGACAGAATGGCTTTTGTGAGTGTGTGTGTGTGTGTGTGTGTGTGTGTGTGTGTGTTTTCACTGTGGAAAGGACACAGTGGTTTTGCTGACTTGGAATGGCTTAGCTTCCTATTCACCTTTCCTGGCATGTTGTTAGAGCGCCATCTGCTGGAATTTGTGGAAGTTGACACCGAAGACTCAAAAGCATGTAGCAAATATGTAGGAAAACAGTTAAACGTCATTTAAATCTTGTGAGCTACGAATAACCATCAGCTTTGTTTGAAATAATGATCCAGCCTCTTCATCCTATCTAATAAAGAGGGAATATGCAAATTGACCGTCACACCATAACAAGATGGCGGCTCCCACAGCAGAGGCCAGGTTCCCTAAGGAGCCTTAATGAGCAATCAGCAGGGACCTGAAGCTGTGTGGCCCTGAGCCAGGGTGGGGGACCTGAGGATGTGCCCCCTGCTGGTGGGGTGACACACACTCACATGCCCGCACCCACATGGGGCCCTCGGCCGTGCCCTCCATGTCTCTGTGGACTTTATGCTCCAGCCTGGCTCCCTCTAGTCCCACCCGTGTGGTGGGAGTCAGTCTGGGGAAACTTTCTCAGACTGGCTTGGTGCTGGGACTGGATGCATCCGACTGAGCTCACAGCAGGCTCCATGGAGGTTCCTGGTGGCCGAGGGTGCAGAGCTGGGGTGCGGGCGTGTGAGTGTGTGCATGAGCATGGACCTGAGCAGCACACACTCAACCGCCTGCACACACAGAGGACCCTCGGCCACGCCACCCGCACCTCCCTGGACTTTACCTCTAGCTGGATCTTCCTGGTTCTGCAGCCAGTGGCCTGTCCCTGCCTAAGGTTTCTCAGTCACACAGCATGCAGGGTTCGGGAGTCTCCCCACCACCTGCTGTCCCTGCCTGGCTGGGGAGGGGGACAGGGAAGGGTGCTGGGGCTCTTACTGCTTGGGGTTGGCAGGGATTCGGCTAGAGGGGGACACAGCCTAGCTGCCCCACCCTGCCCCACAGACCACCCAGGGCTAGCCCTGCTCCGGGTGCCCCGCCCCAGCCCCAGGGCCCAGGGGACGTCCAGGAATGCCCCTCCCCCTGCTGGGAGGGTCCCCGCTGCACTTCCATCTCCTTGGGAAACATGGCTTTTCCAGCTCTGTCCCCCTGGGAGAACCATGGGGGTGCCAAATCCCTTCCCTTCCTCAAAAGTGCCCTGAAAGGGGTTGCTATGCCAGGAAGGGGTCGCTCAAGTTCAGCAGGAGTTTCTGATCTGCCGAAGTCGCACTGAACAGTTTTCTCTTACCCCATTTGTGGGCGTGTAATCTGATAGAAAACCAATGGACTCAACACACAGAAGCATTTTCCAGAAAGCCAGTTTAGAAATGTGGACCACCATTCAAGTGAATTAGCTTTGGGCCAGGAGTTCCGTGTCTGTGCATGTGTCCTATGTAAACAGTCCAATAAGCAGTTGTATTTCCTGTAGTTGTTGAGGCCAGGGCACACCGGAAGCAGCCTGCCCCACAATAAAGGGTGAGTGCAGTAAACCAGAGCAATGTCCGACAGTCAGGGGTAGCACTGTAGCCATTAAACATTATGTCTGTACCTCCAATTGGTTGACATGAAAAGAAGGCCAGAGCCAAACATTAAGTGGAGGGTGGGGGAAGGTCGGAAGAGTGCATGTACATTTATATGTTTTAATATTTTATATGTCAGGGAAATAATAGTTTTAACATGGTGAATCTTAGCAAACTGTGTTTCAGGCATGACAGGTGTCCTTTGTGTTTCAGGTGTGACAGGTGTGCTTTGGTGTTCCACCCACACACATCCTTGCCTGTGGGACAGCCTGAACCTTTGCCACACCTGCCCCTGTGCTGTGGCAGCAGCCCAATCAGATGTTCCCTGTTATAGGGCTGGTTTCCTCTTCTCCTTTGACCAAACCAGGCCTTTCCTACCAAAGAACACTAATCAAGCAATCCTAGTAACAGGTTTTGTTTCCGACTGCAGCGTATGCCCTTTTATGCAAATGTTGCTGCTTTCAAGCCTACCAGGTTGTTATTTCAAAACTTTTATTGTTCTGCAGCTTGACCGTTTTGTATTTGCTTAAAGTATTCTGGAGTTTTTAAAATACATATAGAAAAGTAGAGAATAATATGACAAATACTTATCTATATTAATAAAAGGGTAATAGGCTAACTACACCAGACATCTTCTGGACATCCTTCCAGGCATCCTTCTGGGAAAAGCGTTGGTGGTGGGGGCTGAGGCAGAGGCAGTTAGGGGAGGGCAGTTAGGGGAAAATAGGCCTGCAGGGGAGAGTAGTTGGGGGTGACCAGGAAGCCAGGGAGGGAAATTAGGGATGACCAGGCCAAAGGGGAAGGCTGTTAGAGGCAACCAGGCCAACAGGTAGGTGAGCAGTTAAGAGCCAGTGGTCCCAGATTATGAGATGGATGTCCAGCAGTTGGACATCCTCAAAGGGTCCTGGAATTGAGAAGGTGCAGGCTGGGCTGAGGGGATCCCCACCCCCATGTAGGAATTTCATGCACCAGGCCCTCTATTAGGGACCCCTTGGGGAGTGTCTGACTGCCAATTTAGGCCTGATCCCTGTGGATCATGCCTAAACTGGCAATCAGACATTACTCTTGCAATCTGGGACCACTGGCTCCTAACCGCTCTCCTGCCTACCTGCCTGATTGCTCCTAACTGCCTCTGCCTGCCTGCCTGATTGCTTCTAACTGCCCTCCCCTGCCGGCCTGATCTTGCCCCCAACTGCCTTCCCCTGCCGGCCTGATCTTGCCCAGTCTCTATCTCTCTTTGTTTTTCTCAGCAGACCTACAGGCCTTCTTGCCTTCCTGTCTACCTCTTCCTCTTTCCTGGCTGGGAAAGGGCAGGGCCAGTGGGGACCATTCCACCCTCTGCCTGCCCTCCCTTTCATTCACGCCTCTTCAGGCCCAGTCTGTTTTGTTTCCTCATTCTGAGAGAGGCTCCTAGAATGAGCTGGAAGGAGGGAAATAGAGGGAGAAAAGGTTGTGAATTGGTGGGCGCTGTGTGTGTCTGTGCGTGTGTGCGATTGTGAGTGAGTGTGAGTGCCAGCCCCTTCCCCATCCCTGCCCCTGCTGCCACAAGTGCCCACCCACCAGAGCCTGCTGCGCTCACAGCCTGGGTGTTAGGTTGAGCCTCCGGTCATTGTGGATGTGATGGACCCAGGGTTTTTATATATTAGGATATGCAACGAAATACTACATAGTGTATAAAACAATAAAATAATTCTAAAATGAAATTTGTTCCAATATTTATTAGAAAAAAAACCTAAGGAACAAGGTGCAGAACAGTGTGTATTATTTTATTAATTCAAATACATATCATATACATAAATATATATTTGAATAATTTAATAGAAAATATTATACATGCTGGCCTTTTAACTCTTATTGTTTACTTGGGAGCAAAAGGCTTAATGAAAGTGAGGTTCTATTACTTTTTAAATGCCTACATTGTTTCAATTTCTATTTTACACACATTTTACTTTTATTTTATTTGTAATAAAATAATCTGGGTTATCTTGATATTGAGAGTTTGAGCCATTTGTTTCACCTTTATCTTTGTCTGAGTTTAAAATTATGTTATTGTGTGTTTACTAGTAAGTATTATTAACTACTTTCTTTATGGTCCTATAACATTTTTTTCTATATTTGTTTTACGATAATTATGTCAATTTGGTTCTAGAGTAGTTACCATAGCAATACATCCTCTATTTTAAAAAACAAACATGAAAATCCTATATTTTCAAAAACAAATAAATATTTTGGCCTTTGTGCCCAATAATTACTCCTGTACATTTTAAAACTATAAAGTATCTTATAATAATGAGCTTTTCTAATAATAATATTAATAATAGAGTGATTTAAACTCTAGGGGCTTCAGCTTATTATCTGTATTCTGTAAACAATTTATCTATCTTAAAGGCTGTTATGAAGCTTATAGAGAATGAATGACGTAGGGTAGGGAATTGGTATTGTGTGTGTGTGTGAGTATATGTGTAAGTGTGCATGTATCTGTCTCCTTACAAGTTTGAGAACTCTTTGAAATATCAGATATATCTTATTCAGCCTCAGAAGCTAGCAGAGTATTTTATACAGATTAGCAATAATAACTGTTTTTTAATTAATTGCCGAAGCGTTTAGGAGAGAATTACATGAAAAATAGTATCTAAGTGACTGGGATGAGAAGGTGACTTTTTGTGAAATTTGACTTTTAGACCTAAGGTTTTATTGTTTGTTCTTTTATGTAATTTTTTTCTAAATAATTGTCCCAGTCCTTTTAATAGTGTGTATATTATTACTTTCACCATCTGCAGAGCAGTGCAGGGCATGCATTAACTGTGTCTGAATGAAAACATTTGCACTAGTTTTAGATTTTTCAATGTAGGTGGGTGTTTTTTTGTTTTTGCTTTTTTTTGTTTTGTTTTGTTTTGTTTTGTTTTTTTCTGGATAGACTGGAATGTTTGCCTCTATATCCCTAGCATCTAGCATGTTATCAGAATTGAAGCACTCCATTAATATGTGATTGTTAATAAAATGACTTGTACTTTTGGAAAGTCATATAAAACTCATTTTTTCCCTTTTTAGAGATCTATATTAAGAAATTAAATTAACTTAGAATGAAGGGGTATAAAAAAGACCATGAGAAAATAAAGCAGGAACTGTGTTAACTCTAATGAATCAGGGAATCTACTTCCTGTAAGAAGTCATTATTGTTTCTGCCTAAGGATATTCAAACCCTTCCCCAAGGACCTGGGAAAGAGATTGAAGGTGGTTGCATAAAATGCTTATCCTAGAGAGAGGCTGAAGTCATATGGTGTCCACACTCATTCCTAAACATAACGATTCCTTATAAGCCCTGGGGGCCTGAATTAACATTTTTAAGGGTCCAGATGATTTTTAGCTACACATTCTGAGCGCATATTGAAAGTCACCACCTCACAGAAGGCAGCAGCCAGACACTAGTGAAAGCGAGCAGGAGGCAGCTTTCCTGTGATTGGAGTTAATATGGCTGTGATGCTTTTTCAGGAGAGCACAAACATTGTGGGGTAAGATCAAAATGAAAAATAAAGAAGGAACTATGAACTATACAATACTTTTCTTTGGTTATCATGCATGGTAAAGGATGTAATTTCTTATAATGGAGATGGGAGTTCAGTCACTTTTATTTTGCTTCTAGAGGCTCAGTGCATGAAATCATGCACATGTAGTGCACTGCTGCTTGCTGCCACTTGCTGCTCTGCCCGCCGCCGACCACCTCCGTGAGCCATGAGCCACCCTGTCCACTGCCTTGTGCTGCTGCTCATGGGCTCAGGGGAGAGACAAGAGGTGGTCCATGCAACTCATGACATCTGGTCGAGTGGTCATTCTGGTTGTTACATTTATGGTCCCTGTCCTTTTATTATATAGGATTTTCAAAGAAATATATTCATCAAACTTATCTGTCAAGTTTCAAAAGGTGAATATGCACTTTCATGTCAAACAGTGTGGCAGATTACATGTTCAGAGGAACTCTTATGCTACAGTGTCCCAAAAGCATTGCACACAGATATAAAACAGCAATGTCAACAAAGTGCATAGGTGAGAAGATCTGGAAAGTAGGAGAATTCCTTGCAGACTAGAAATGATGAGGAAGCACAAATTCTTACAGGTTTACTGAGCACTGATTTCAGAAGGTCTGATGGGTGTGAAGAGATCAACCAAAGAACTTGTATGCATGTATGCATAACCCATGGACACAGACAATAGGGTGGCAAAGGCTTAGGGCAATGGTCAAGTGTGGGTTAGAAGGAGTCAATGCAGGAGAGGGAGGAGGAGACATATGTAACCTTTTTTTAAAAAATATATTTTATTGATTATTTATAGAGAGGAAAGGAGAGAGATAGAAAGTCAGAAACATCGATGAGAGAGAGACATCGCCCAGCTGCCTCCCACACACTCCACAGTGGAGATGTGCCCGCAAGCAAGGTACATGCCCCCAACCGGAATCGAAACCGGGACCTTTCAGTCCGCAAGCCGACGCTCTATCCACTGAGCCAAACCGGTCTTGGCATATGTAACCTTTTAAACAATAAAGATTAAAAAATGATCAAATATAGTGTGATGACTATAGTTAATAATACTCTATTTTATCCTTAAAATTGGCTAAAAGGGTTTATCTTTAGTGTTGTCAACATGCAGGCACCCATGCATCCCTGTATGCAGGGATGAAAACATTAACTAGTTTAATTGTGGTGATTATTTCACTATATGGTTTTAAATAAATACATTTTTTAGTTGTCATTTATACCCCAATAACTTTGTAAAAAGAAAATATCTGACCTTGGTGGCTTCACTGGGCCGTGCCAATAAGGCAGAGGGAACCAGGCCTGAGATATCAAAAGGGCAGGATGAGGGATCAGGGATAGCTCAAATAAAGCTAGAGTCCCCAAAATAGATCGTTATCATGTGCCTACCTAGGAGAAAATCTGTTCCGCAGAGGAAGACAGTACGAGCATTTGTGGGTTCCAGGCTAGTCTCTGAAGAGAGTAGTCAAAACTGTATTTCCTGAGAATTCCCAACTACATGCATACTTGGAGTCAATTTTTACAAGTCCTATGTGGCCTGAACAAACTCAAGATAGACTGATTAGTGTTCCTGTCTTAGTCTTTCTGAGATGCTGTGTCATACCATTGCCTGGGTGGCTTCATAACAACAGAAATTTGATTCTTACAGTGTGGAGCCCGGGCAGTCTAAGATTAAGGCACCAAAATGGTTTCCTTCTGATGAGGGCCCTTTCCTGGTTCATAGCCATGTCTTCTATCTGCAAACTCACATGATGGAAGGGGCTAGGTTCCATGCCCTTGCTGCATGGCAGCCCTCTTGCCTGGATGCAAGCTCTCAGGGACATCCTTAGAAATCTAGGTTGCAGTCTGTAGGCTGATGGAGAAGGCACCCTCTGGAGGAAGGGCTATATCTATGGTTCCACACTTGGGGCAGTTGAGGATGATGGGCAGTTGAGGATTATGGTGCTGAAATTGGAATTCTAGAGCTGAACCCCGGATGTGAAGTGGATTGGGTAACAGAAACTCCTCCTCTGACATCATTGTGCCCTGCAGGCTCTTGAGTTCTGCTCTGGTGAGGGCCAACCCTGAAAATCTCTGAAATGTCCACAAGGCCATTTTTTTTTCATTGCTCTGGACATCAGGTCCTGGCTATGTGGGATGAGAGACTGATCTCCCACTATCTTGATGAATAACTCGTAGCTTCCACTGAGATGGTTGATCTACACAAATCCCTGAATCAAAATTGTCCACAAGCCCTAACAGGTTTGGATCAGTGGATAGACTGAAGGGTCCCAGGTTTGATTCTGGTCAAGGGCATGTACCTTGGTTGTGGACATATCCTCAGTAGTGGGTATGCAAGAGGCAGTTGATCAATGTCTTCCTCTCATCGATGTTTCTAACTCTCTTTCTCCCTTCCTCTCTATAAAAAAATCAATAAAATATATTTTTAAAAAATTGGCCACAAGTTTTGGGTTCTCAACTAAACTCAGCTTCTTTTTTTT
The DNA here is from genome assembly GCA_011751065.1 of Lasiurus cinereus. NCBI lineage: Eukaryota > Metazoa > Chordata > Mammalia > Chiroptera > Vespertilionidae > Lasiurus > Lasiurus cinereus. The sequence continues at coordinate 9,563,868 of JAAGEH010000046.1, forward strand.
TTTTTTTTCAATATGGGTAGACTGAGAATCTTTCAAACTTTTAAGTTCTGTTTAATTTATTAAATATTCTGTCTTTCAATCATTTTTCTCTTCTTGAATTTTACTGTAAGCATTCAAGAAAAGCCAAGCTGTTCCTTCAACACTTTGTTTAGAAATAACTAGCCGAATATCCAATTTTATTGCTCAAAGTTCTACCTTCCATTAGGACACAAACACAATTTAGCCAAGCTCTTTGCCACTTTATATCAAGGATCACTCTGCCTCCAGTTTCCAGTAATGTTCCTTATTTCGGTCTGAGACCTTATCCAAATAGCCTTTATCATTCATATCGCTGCCAATATTCTGCTCATAAGCACTTAGAGACTTTCTAAGAAGACTGAGACTTTCTCTCCAGAGCTCCTCTTTTGCAGCCTCACCAGTTTTCCTTCAATACTTCACCATGGCACAGCAGTGTAGGTAATTTCAAACATGCACCTCCAGAATCTTCTAGACTTTGCCCATGACCCGGTGCCAAAGCCACTTTCACATTTTTGGGTATTTATAACAGCAACGTTCCAATCTCAGCACGGATGGATTTTCTGCCTTAGGCTTACGTGTATGGACAATATCCCTTGCTCTCTACGTTGAGTTGAAGCCAATTGGTGGGGAAATCTGGTAGAGAATTAGAGGGAGGAAGAAGAATGACATAAGGACAGTTAATCCTCTGACTAGTTGCCTTCGTTAGCTGTATCCTTCCCCAAAATGTTCTTGCTTGTCTCAAAATGGCTTTCTGAGTTCCTGGACCCACTTCATCTCTTGTTCCTCAGGACATAGCTGCTCACTCATCATCCTCACTGACTTGGTTGCTGCATGGCTCATGGTTCCCTTCATCTGCCCAACGTTTACACAGGCATTTTTATACGCTACACCTTTCTCTTTGAATGTACCAATCTGGGTGTGCTATTCATTTTCTTTTCTTTTTTTAAGACAAAACTTTTCTTTATTTTTTTGGAAGGTGTGCAGGGAACATCACATTTCTACTCAATGAAGAGAAACATTTTTATCAGCACAGAAGTCTTTTTTTCTTTCTTTCTTCACACTTATCATGCCATGAATTCATAGGGAACGGGAGCGAGAAACTCAGGTTTCTTCCCATTGGTTCTCTGAGTGGAGCAGGCTCACACTGCAGATGAACCCACGAACCTTCCTCTTTGGCTTCCTTCTTTTTCTAATCATTTTCCTTCCTGCTTTTCAGGAAGTTATCTCAGCTCTCCGAGTGCTTACCATGCTCAGTAGGTACATTAATTCTTTTGGCAAAAACCTTGCCCATAACTTGGTTGTTCACAACAATGCCCACTGCGTGCGAGGTGACATTGTAGACTCTTCCATGGTGAGATTTGTGGGGCATTCCTTTTTGAACGGTGCCCATTCCCTTGATGTCCACAATATGTCACCTTTCTTGTAGGCTCACATGTATGTGGCCAAAAGAACAATTCCATGTTTTCTAAAAGGCCTACAGAACATATAGCAGGTGCCTCTCCTCTTTCCCTTTGTGTTAGTCATTTTGGCGAATTACTGGAAGATGGCGGTTCTGGTCAAAAGGGCTATTTATTTCTTGTTTCCTATTAGTATAAAGGAAAATGGAGTGAGGTAGTCTAATATGGACATAGCCTAAATTCCAAGAGGAAATGAGAGAAGAAACACAATGAAAAATACATGAAAGCTGATAATCATCTGGAAGTGATTAAAGATAATAATCCTCATCTAAGGGAAGCAAACTATAATATAATAAAGGTAAATTCAATCTATGTATAATAGATAGGGTAGAAAAAGAATCCAAGAAAAAGAAGAGATCTTAAAAGCTGTCAGAATGAAAAATGGGATGCCCATCAACGAATTGAGGTTAAACGGATGTCTTTCTTCTAGTAGCAACAAAGGAAGCCAGAAGACTGTGGAATCATACATTTAAAAAGTGAGAGAAAATAACTATTATCTAAAGTGATAGACTTGGAAAAGATGTTTCAAGGATGAGGGTGAAACAAAGAGTTTTAGGTAAATCAGAAAAACAGAGAGAGTTTATTACCAACAGACTGAACTAAAAAGAATTTTCACAAACACGGTCCAGGAAAAATAAAAATGATCCCTGAAGGCCAGAGAAGCCAGCTCTGAAAATGGTAGACTTGTGGCTAAGCCGACACAAACATCAACCACATAAATTAATAATGATACCTCTTATTTGTGCGGTCCAAAAAAGAGACGTGTAGTCTTAAACAGCAATGGCTCATGTTTGGGAGATACACACACGTATGTCACAGTGCATTAAATAAAGCTTCACTGTATGAGAACTATGGTTGGTGTTTATGAGTTTGTACAGGTAGGAGAAACTTGTGTTTCCATAGAAGAGGTTTAAGGCAATCCTGTGAGAGCAAATCAGAGGGGAAATCTCATGCCATGTGCAGGATCCAGGGAATCACTTGATATTTTGCAGTTTCATCTTCTCAGCATCCCCAAAGCGAAGCGAAACCGTACCTGTGTTCAGACAGAAGATGCAAGACACTGATGGGCTGAGATACGGAGGAGGCAGTGCTTTCTCCTGAGGGCTTAGAAGGAGTCTCAAGAGAGGTTTCTTTCCCCAATTATACATCTTTTTTTTTTTCCTTCCTTTTTTTTCAGAGAGGCAGCTGGTAGGGAAGGCGACTTCTAAATCAGAGAAGTGGGTCCCGTGCTGATGGGCCAGCCTGGTCATAGCCAAGCACGGAATTATATCAGCCAGAAGGTCCCCTTATCCACTGCAGGGTTTTCTTGCACTGAAATAGGTTTCTCTTGGCTTGATGGAGTTCTGTCCCAGAGCACACCCCATTTTATGGGCAACAGAGAAAGGTCATGCGACTCATTCTTTGATTTATTGTTTGAGTTGTGGCCTTCCCTGGAGAGGACAGCAGAGTCTGCCTCTTTGCCACGCTTGGCCTGGCCAGGTCGTCCATTTGGTTTCATTCTGGTGTGAATGCTGCCCCTGGCCAGAGTCTGGTTTCTCCTAACAACCGTTTTGGCCTCATGCTGAAGGCCTGGCTGGCTCTTCCCTCGCCTTGTGATTTCTTCATGCTCTGTTTAGGCCCCAAATTCCAAGTCCGGACTTTTACTTTCTGCCCCACAGAAATAACTGACTTTGGGCCCCAGGTTTCAAGGACGACGCGAGCCAGTTTAATAACCCAGAAACATTTTCATCACTTCTTTCACTCGATATGCCCCCATTCCCCATGGGATGTAAAGGAAGAAAGAGACGGCTCTTTGCATTGATTTTCTTTGCTCAGAGCGGAATTCAGGCTTTGGTCTCACTTCAGATACCGTGTGGGTCCCCACGCATGCAGTTGCTTCTCTGGAAGCTGTCAGTTCACCCCGAGTAGCTTCAGAGATGTGTGACACTTTGGGGACTCGGGTTAATTTGCTAAATATAATCCTCCAGTCTACTATATGCTGCTTATCCATATTAAGCTTTGACATAAAAAGGCTTTGGCCTCTAAAATATTCATTTTTCTCAAGGGAACTTGACTCTGAGACCTATTTTTTTTTTTCCGTTCAGGATTTCCAGCAAACAGTGCAAAGAAAACTTAATTTTTCAAATAAAAAAAAATCCTCCAACAATGCAGCTTTGAGGTTGAAATCTCTCAAGGTCCTTCATCTTTGGATTCATAAGCTTCAAGAGAAGTAAACAAATTTCTGTGAAGAAGATACAATATGGACTAAGGGCTTAGACCAGCGGTTCTCAACCTGTAGGTCGAGACCCCTTTGGGGGTTGAACAACCCTTTCACAGGGGTCGCCTAAGACTATTGGAAAACACCTATTTCCCATGGTCTTGGGAACCAACACACCACTCCTCGGTGTAGCAAAATGCAGCAATGTAGTTTACTGTTGTTATATAAAGACTGTTGCCCATGCTACACCACGATTCAAGACAAAATTTCATTTCTTTGTAATTAGAAAGAAATATTTCACAATATATAATTCCATATTGTTTTTGTGATTAATCACTATGCTTTAATTATGTTCAATTTGTAACAAGGAAAATACATCCTGCATATCAGATATTTACATTACAGTTCACAACAGTAGCAAAATGACAGTGATGAAGTAGCAACGGAAATGATTTTATGGTTGGGGGTCACCACCACATGAGGAGCTGTCTTAAAGGGTCGCAGCATTAGGAAGGTTGAGAACCACTGGCTTAGACCAACTGCCTCCTCCCAGCGTGGAATTCTTTTTTTCCTGTTGTGTGGATGTCACACTTATCCTTGGCTTTTCATCAGGGACACTCAGCGGATGGAGCTGTTTTGTGAGGTGGCTGGGTTTCTCTCACCCACAAGAGGCCCTGAAGGAGATCTGTATTTTGTAAATCTGAAATACCTGCCTATTCGGGTAACAAACGGTTCTCTTCATTTGGAAAGAGGAAGATCTGCGTTTATTTAAAAAAAATAAAGTTGTTAAACTTTAAATACATTTTCTTATTGGGAAACGCCTTGGCTCGGGAGAGCAGAGTACCCCAAAGATATAAATGTTAGTGCAATAAACTCTCTTAAAGTGAGCACCCGTGTAACCACTGCCCGAGTCAAAATAGAATCCTGGCCTTAGTCTGGGAGCACCTCTATGACCCCTCCCCAAGAGTACCCCCTCTTTCTTCCCAATGTAGCCACTCTCTTGGCTTCTGATAAAGCAGTTAATTTTCCCTACTTTGCAAGTATATTTAATTGGAACCCTTAGGTATACATACACATGTAGATGTAGATGCAGATATGTATGTTTCTGTTGCTCATACACCAGGTGTACATTGTGAGAGCTTTGTGTTACAGTAGTGAGTAAAATGCTTTCTAAATAATTATACCCATTTACTCTCCTGAAAAGAGTCTTGAGTCTCTGTTGCTCCACCTCCTTCCTTAGTAGTGATTGGTGGTGCCATTCTCTCCAGGTTTAGCCATATCAGGGCATATGTGTAATAGCTCATTAGAGTTTTAATTGGAATTTTCCTGATGACCAATGAGGTTTGAGCCCATTTTTAATTGTTAGTCTCTCTGTGACTTTTGCCCATTTTTCTATTGTGTTGGCTGTGTATTTTCTTATAGATCGATGTGAGTTTTTTAAAAAATAATTTTGGACATGAGGCTTTTCTTGATTACATGTTTCATGTTGTATTTTGTGTTGTATATTTTGATGAACAGACATTCTTAATTTTGTTATTGATTTTCCCTTCAAGATGAATGTTTTTTGTGTGTTTTTTTTTTGTATATTAAAAAAAAAAAATCTCACCCAAAACCAAGGCAATGAAGACATTTTCCTGTATTATCTTCTGAAGTCTTTTCATTTTGCTTTTCTTACCAAAAGCGACAGTTAATCTGGAATTACTTTTTGTATGATTTGGTGCATAGGTTTTATTAATTTTTTCCACATGGATATAAAGATACCTCTCAAGCTTCTCAAACTTTGAAAATGAACATCCATCTTTATATTATTTCTTCTGTTCAAAATACAGCATTCAGCCCTAACCAGTTTTCTCAGTGGGCAGACACTGGCCTGAGGACTGAAGGGTCTCAGTCTCAATTCTCTCTCTCCTCTCTCCCCCCTTTCCTCCCTTCCACTCTCTTAAAAAATAATGGAAAAAAATATGCTTAGGTAAGGATTAACAAAAACATATAAACAAAAATGCAGCATTCATATTTTACAAGTTAGTATGCAGTAGCCATGTATTACTTAATTGGTCCGGCTTTAGCTAAACTTTTGCTTTACAGAGAAGATGGAGCTGAAATAAAGTAGTGAGGGCTACCTAAAACTCTCTTTGCTCTTCAGAGAGGCCACATGTGTGTATGCTCAGATCAGCAAATCAACACCAGTTCTGCACTGGGAGCGTTATATTGAGCTTATTCAGGCCATTATTGGACTTTGATGGGTGTATAGATTCTTTCCCCAAAAAATTTGTTTTACATTTACAGAAGTGACATTCTTACATTGCTGAATTGTTTTACTTCAATCGAGTTTAAGTTTGGCTTATAAGATAAATGAATTACTGAAATGACCTATTTGTAATTTTTTTTAATCTTTAAGAATGGGTAAACTTCTTATCAAGAGCATTACCCCAGTAAAAAATATAAGACACACAGAGAGAATTAGCTCTACCTTAAAAAATTAAAAATGGAACTTCCATTTGATCCAGGAACCCCACTTCTAGGAATATATCCAAAGAAAACAGAAACACCAATTAGAAAGAATATATGCACCCCTATGTTCATAGCAGCCCAATTTCCAATAGCTAAGATTTGGAAACAGCTTAAGTGCTCATCAGCAGATGAGTGGATTAGAAAACTGTGGTACATCTACACAATGGACTACTGTACTGCTATAAAAAAAAAAGGAATTGTTACCATTTGCAACAGCATGGATAGAACTGGAGAGCCTTATGCTTAGCAAAATAAACCAGTCAGAGAAAGATAAATATCACATGATCTCACTCATTTGTGGAATATAATGAACAACATAAACTGATGAGCAAAAACGGAACCAGAATCATAGAAGCATCGACTAGACTGTCCAGCCTGAGGGAAGGCAGGGCATGAGGAGGTAAGAGATCAACCAAAGGACTTGTATGCAAGCAGATGAACATAACCAATGAACACAGATGGGGAGGGGAGGTGGTGAGGGGATGTGCTGGGGGTTGGGAGTGATGGGGAGAGGTCAGTGGGGAAAAAGGAGAATTATGTAGTACATTAAACTATAAAGAACTTAAATTTAAAAACACACACACAAAAAATACTTATTTTAGAAGGATAGGGTACTAATTTCATTTAATGATTTCAGCCAGCATTTGATACAAACATAATGTTTAAAACCCTTTAATTGCCACAGTTAAACTTATTGCATTCATTTTTTTATTAATTTGATAAACATCAGAATGAGAGCAAATGTATAGTGCTATATAAAAGAAAAGTACATTCACTTGAATTAGTATTAACATTTTTAATCACTTGTAAACTCCCCAGATCATATGTTCTCAACTTGTATGTAACTAATATTACAAATTAACTAGAGGCCTCATGCACGAAATTCATGCATTTGGGTGCGGGGGTGGGGGGGGGGAGAATCCCTCAGCCCAGAACACATCCTCTCACAGCCCAGTAGCCCTCAGGGGATGTCTGGGAACTCTCTCGGAGTGGGCCTAAGCCGGCAGTCGGACATCAGTGGTGCTGTGGAGACAGGACAAGCTCTCACCACCTCTGCTGCACTCACCAGCCTTAAGCTCGGCTTCTGGCTGAGCCGTGCTCCCCCTGTGGGAGAGCACTGACCACCAGAGGGCAGCTCCTGCGTTGAAAGTCTGCCCCCTGGTGGTCAGGGTGCGTCATAGCGACTGGTTCTGCTAATCAGTCAATTAGTATACAGTGGTACCTCGAGATACGAGTTTAATTCGTTCCATAACCTTGAGGTGTGGGAAACTATGAGATGCTTGAGTGGCGGTAAACTGGTGAGTCGTGTGCAACTGGTCGATTCGCGAGATTACTCCTATCTCAAATGTTGCTCGTATTTCAAAGCAAAAATCGCTCACTGAATGGCTCGTATCTCAAAAATCTCGTATGTTAGGGCACTCGTATCTCGAGGTACCACTGTATTAGTCTTTTATTATATAGGATAATTGTATTTTGCATGTATCTTTATTTATTGCATATGGTAATAGAATAACAAAGCATGGCTAATCCAAATGTGAAATAATGATTCAATCATAGTTAATTAAAACAATGACAGTTAAAATGTAGGGACTGAAAGACTAGAAGTGAAATGAGCTTGGATAAAGCCTTTTCATAAAAAGCATTCTTAATGGCATCTTTATGGGCCCATTATTTTCTTTTTAGTATAAACTGGAAAAATCAAGTAATTTGAAAACAAGCCTGTAACATTTGCCTCAACATGTGTGTTCTCCTTCTCATTCCTATCTCTGTTTGGTTTGATATTTTAAATCTCCTTTGACTTCTCATCCATTCATTTTCCAAAGGTTATCATGTCTTATTTATTCTAATATATCTTCTTGGCTTTGCTAATTGTCTTCTTTAACTCGCCTGAATTCTGACATAGGTAACCTAACATTTTCTCTGCCCTTACACTGTCTTTCTAGGCCATCTTTTATACTACGGAGAAATTTATTTTAAAATGGTCATTAGAATAAGACCATGCTCAGAATAAAAATCTTTACATAACTAGATTCTGAACATGAATTCTGGAGTGCTCTAAATTTACCGCTGCTTCCGATCCTACCAGTGTATTCTTTTTCTCAGCAATCCTTACATTTGTCCAGGCTCCTGCACCCCTCTCTCAAAGAAAGTCTTTATCTTGTCTTAATTTCAAGGATCCATACTGGGCTCTTCTACTCTGTTAGTCTTGACCTAAGGGCAGATTTCTGCTAGTAAAACTGAGGATAAGGGAGGGATGGAAAGGTAGAGAGAAAAAGTGAGACAGAGAGCTTGAAAGACTTACAGCATTTTTTGGGTGGGAATGTTGGCTTGAGAACCATGGGATAGTTATTTGCATCTACTATGTGAAGATCATAAAGTGTTTTAGAGATATTTCTGATGCCTCTAAGAGAAATACCACTTAATTCTAGATTGATCACTAAGGTAATTTATTACATCCCATTCTAGATCACTTAGGAAGTGGAATGAGTGTCAGAATTTTTAACTTTATGTGTTAACAATACCTTGAAGGGCCTAGTTCTTTTCTTCTCTCTGCTTTACCGTCTCCCATGCTGCCCTTATCCTCAGGCTGCTGAAAGCATGGCTGTAGCAAGATCAGTGATTGCATCTAGTTATGACCTCACCCAGAATCCCTCCAGCAGATCACCTGTGGCACCTCATTAGCCACAATTGGGTGAGGTGACTCTTCCTGGGGCTGTTGCTGTGGAGGGGAATGACATTTTTCTGGTTCCCTACAGCCCACATTTGGATATAAAGCGTCCCAGCTTCTCCTGAGACAACGTGCTATATCTGAACGAAGAAAACTGGAACAACAAATGGCTCTCTCAGAATCAAAATAAAGACATAGGACAATACAAATGAATGATGTGGAGAAAGACTAGATTGCTTGTAGCTTAACTAACTAAGGTGGATATCCATTCTTTTTGATCAAACAAGTGCTAATGAAAAGGAAAATTTAAAAGTTAAAATCTGCCGAAACTGGTTTGGCTCAGTGGATAGAGCGTCGGTCTGGGGACTGAAAGGTCCCAGATTTGATTCCTGTCAAGGGCATGTACATTGGTTGCGGGCACATCCCCAGTAGGGGGTGTGCAGGAGGCGGCTGATCGATGTCTCTCTCTCATCGATGTTTCTGGCTTTCTATTCCTTGCCCTTCCTCTCTGTGAAAAATCAATAAAATATATCGTTAAAAAAAAAGTTAAAAATCTAAAAGCCTATTCAAACATTTCTGAGAAAAGTCCATATTTAGTTTCCTTCTTAATCTACTTTTGGAATGGTTTGCAGGTAACCAATATATTGTGCTGTTCTTATGTTATATATTAAACTAGAGGCCTGATGCACAAAGATTTGTGCAAGAATGGGCCTTCCTTTCCCTGGCTGCTTGCACCACCTTCTCTCTGGCTATCCAACAACCTGGAGCCGCATTTCTGCCTCTCCACCTTCCCATACTGCCCTGAGGCCCTGAGTGGCTGGGGTGGTGTGGAATACCTGCTTTCCACATGATGCAAGCATCCTGTCCTAGGTGCTTAGAGTCTGTGTATGCAAATTAACCCACCATCTTTGTTGGGTTAATTTGCATACTCACTCTTGATTGGCTGGTGGGCATTGTAAAGGTATGCTCAATTTGCATCTTTCTCTTTTATTGTGTAGATGAGTCGATGTTCCTTAGCCAAAGACCATTAGGGACCCTTCTGTATCCAAACAAGTTGGTCTTATTACTTGATTACAACAAAGGAAACACACACCATGGGAACTGTGGGGGCATCTCAATAAGACATGTGAGAAAGAATATGTTACAGAATATAGGCTTGTGTTGTGTGACTTGGGGGTAGTCTAAGGGAGGGGCTTTGCTGTGCATTGACTGCTGTCGGGAAGCAGTGCATCTTAACAAATTTTATCTGGAAGGTACACATATATATTTAAAATATATATGTATAAATATACACACATATATGTTAATACTATATATTTTTTAAATCATAAGACTAACAAGCACAAGTACTTATGTATTAGATACAAAGGTAGAAATAAGGAAAGAGTGCCTAGATAGAAAAGATTTTGTCAGGTATTCTAGAGTTAATATGACTATTTATTCTGTTATTAAATACTAGTGGGCCCATTGCATGATATTCGTGCAAGAATAGGCCTTCCTTCCTTTGGCTTCACTCCCAGCCTCCCGGGGGCCGGCACATCCTCACTCCTTGGCTGCCCGGGAGCTGGCAAGTCCCCGATCCCAACCCATCCGGGAGCCGGCAAGTCCTCGCTTCTCTCTGGAGCATCACTCCAGTAGCTCCCTCTGCCGCCCCCCTTCCCTTCATAACAGGCATCACACCCCTCCCAGCTGCTCCACACCTGCATATGCAAATCAACCTCCATCTTTGTTGGGTTAATTTGCATACTCACTCTGATTGGCTGTGGGCATAGCAGAGTGATGGTTAATTTGCGTATTTCTCTTTTATTAGGTAAGATATGCATTCATTTTATTATTAAAAATAAGTGAATACTTTTATATATTGATGCACATATACAAATAAATTCATGCATGAACTAAAAAAATGTGTCATGAAAAAAAAAGAGCTTGTGTTTAAAAAGATTCCCTATTTCAATCATTTTAACTTAAGCATTTTCTACTCTGCTTTTAGTTTGATAATTTCCTGAATCAGATCCATAAAACCATTTACTATTTATCTTGTACAACTATATTTGGTTCATTCATTGTCTTACCAATACCCTTGGCTGAAGCATTTAGAAGTTCTATTAAAATAAACGATTAAAGAAATAAACTGGGCATTAAATTAGGATCGTTTTATGGGGAGGTTTTTAAACTGTGGTCCTAAAATGAGCTTTTAAGCATTTTATCATGTAACAGAGAATGATTAGTCCATATCTCAGTAAGACACTAAATCAATGCACACTACATCAGATGTAGAGCTTAAAGAGTGATCATTTAAATTTTCTTAAGAACGTCTTTAAGTGAAACAAATGACTTTTTTACAAGTATTCCCTGCCCCAATTTTATCAAATTAGGGAAGATTTAGTCATATTGATTATTTGTAAATGGAACACAGCAAGAATAAATTACCCCTGTAGGTGGCAGTCAAACTCTAAACAATAGATTAAAATGTTCTTGCTACAGTGGATAATTATCCTTGGAAAGAACTTTGAGTTTTAAAAAGCCAAGACACTTTACAATTATCTCTTATTCACTATTTTGAAATGTCTGGATTATTAAATATTTTGTACACATACATTTGAGATGCACTGCATAAAATCTTTGGAAAACTAAAAATTAGGAGAAATAGACATGTACTGTAATAGGAAAGTTCTTTTAAATCAATTGGGTTAGAAATGCATGTTTATTGCATTTCTAATTTATGAGTTATAATTATTTAAAGTAATATACTAAGTATACTACAAAACAAATATATCTTCTTAATCTTTATCAAATAAAGAATATATTAAGGTAAAATACATTAATGTTACCATTAGAATATTGTTTCAGAGAAGCATTGACATATCTTTCATCTTTACATATATGTAAGAGGATAGTTTTCATATACTCAGAACAGTATGATTATCTTCTTCCACTATCATGCCTTAAAGAAAAATTACATAATATGCATTTGCAAGTATGTCAACAAGTTGATATATGTTATATACTACACAGTAATAGTGACTGAAAGGCGGGAATTAAGTATTGAAGCTTTCTAGACACAACCTATTAATTTCTGAAAATACTGTATGTTATAGATACCATAAGGATTACTAAAAATGGTTAACAATGTCACTGGCACGAGCATTAACCAATCAGGAGTAATGCTGGCTAGGTGATCGCATGTTGGTGTCTGCCAGCTTAAGATCACCCAGAAATTATTATAACATCTTTTGGAGGCTCCGAAAATAAGGTGCAGAGAGTCTAGCTTGTTTGCCAAAGAACTAGCAAAGCTGGAATCTAGCTTTACTGACTTCATTGCTATTTTCTTTCTATCAAAAATTTAGAGGCATACATAATATCAAGTGCATATGTACAATAGTGAACTTCCTTGTTGGGATTGCAAAAGGAAGTAATAAACAAACTAATCAAATGACTAACTCCAACCTCTATGACCCTGACCCACTGTCCTCGGGTCCATTTGAGACAACTTCTGAAAACACAAGGCATGGCAGTTGACTAGTTAAGAGCCCAGTATGGTCCAAATTAGAGACATTATATTGGCTTCTGTTCTCAGATAAAAAAGCATAAAACACAAATGTTATTTATGGTAGTGGTATAGATTGTGATGCATCAACTGAGAAAAATTGAATTTGAGAAAAGAGGAACATGAACTAGACTTATTTTGGTAATAATAATAACTTCTTTCTTTATTAATTAAGGTTTTACATATGTGTCCTTATTTCCCCATTGTACCCCTACCCCGCCTCCACTCATGCCCTCACCCCCCTGGTGTCTGTGTCCATTGGTTAGGCTTCTATGCACGCATATAAGTCTTTGGTTGCTCTCTCCTCTTTATCCCCACCCTCCCCACCCTTCCCTCTGAGGTTTGACGGTCTGACCGATGCTTCCTTGTCCCCGGATCTGTTTTTTGTTCATCAGTTTATGTTGTTCATTTTATTCCACAAATGTGTGAGATCATATGATATTTATCTTTCTCTGACTGGTTTATTTTGCTTAGCATAATGCTCTCTAGTTCCATCCATGCTGTTGCAATTGGTAAGAATTCTTCCTCCTCCTCCTCCTCCTCCTCCTTCTCCTTCTTCTTCTTCTTTTTACCATAGTGTAGTATTCCATTGTGTAGATCCACTCATCTGCAGATGGGCACTTAGACTGTTTCCAAATCTTAGCTATGGTGAATTGTGCTGCTATGAACATAGGGGTGCATATATCCTTTCTGATTGGTGTTTCTGTTTTCTTGGGATATAGTTCTAGAAGTGGGATTACTGGGTCAAATGGGAGTTCCACTTTTAGTTTTTTGAGGAAACTCCATACTGTTCTCCACAGTGGCTGCACCAGTCTGCATTCCCACCAGCAGTATACAAGGGTTCCTTTTTCTCCACATCCTCTCCAGCACTTGTCGTTTGTTGATTTGTTGATGATAGCCATTCTGATAGCTGTGAGATGGTACCACATTGTTTTGATTTGCATCTCTTGGATGATTAGTGACTTTGAGCATGTTTTCATATGTCTCTTGGCCTTCCCTATGGCCTCTTTTGACAAGTATCTATTTAGGTCCATTGTCCAATTTTTGATTGGGTTGTTTATCTTCCTTTTGTTAAGTTGCATGAGTTCTCTGTAAATGTTGGAGAATAAACCCTTATTGGTGATAACATTGGAAAATATGTTCTCCCATGCAGTGGGCTTTCTTGTTGTTTTGTTGATGGTTTCTTTTGCTGTGCAAAAGCTTTTTATTTTGATGTAGTCCCATTTGTTTATTTTCTCTTTAGTTTTCATTGCCCTAGGAGCTGTACTGGTGAAGATATTGCTTCTGCATATGTCTGAGATTTTGCTGCCTGTGAATTTCTCTAATATTTTTATGGTTTCCCATCTTATGTTTAAGTCTTTTATCCATTTTGAGTTTATTTTTGTGTATGGTGTAAGTTGGTGATTTAGTTTCTTTCTTTCTTTCTTTCTTTCTTTCTTTCTTTCTTTCTTTCTTTCTTCCCTTCTTCCTTTTTTAATTTTTTTGTATGTATCTGTCCAATTGGAGGGATCATACCTCAACATAATAAAAGCCTTATAAGACAAACTTACAGCTAACATCATACTCAATGGGCAAAAACTAAAACCATTTCCCCTAAGAACAGGAATGACACAGGGATGCCCACTCTCATTTCTCCTGTTCGACATAGTACTGGAAGTGCTAGCCATAGCAATTAGATAACAAGAAGAAATAAAAAGCATCCAAATTGAAAAAGAAGATATAAAACTGTCATTATTCACAGATGACATGATACTGTACATAAAAAACCTAAAGAATCCATAAAAATTATTAGACTTAATAAATGAATCCAGCAACATAGCAGGATAAAAATTAATGCCAAGAAATCTATGGCATATTTATACACTAATAGTGAATTTACAGAAAGAGAGATTTAAAAAAACAATCCAATTTACCATCACACCAAAAAAATTAAGATACCTAGGAATAAACTTAACCAAGGATGTAAAAGATTTGTATTGGAAAACTATAGGACATTGAAAAAAGAGATAGAGGAAGACATAAACAGATGGAGGAATGTACCGTGTTCATGGACTGGTAGAATCAACATCATAAAAAGGTCCATACTACCTAAAGCAATCTATAGATCCAATATACTCCCCATTAAAATACCAATGGCATATTTCACAGACCTAGAACAAACTCTCTAAATAATTCATCTGGAATAAACAAAAGACCCCCAAGAAAGAAGAACAAAGTAGGAGGGATCTCAATACCAGTTTTCAAGCTGTATTACAAAGCCACTGTTCTCAAATCTGCCTGATACTGGCACAAGAACAGTCATATAGACCAATGGGTCAGAACAAATTGACCCAAACCATTATGCTCAATTAATATTTGACAAAGGAGGGAAGAACATACAATGGAATCAAGACAGTCTCTTCAATAATAATAACTTTTAATAGTAATAGAAAAGAGGGGTGCAGTTTCATTAGTGATGCTGATGAGGCAGTGGGTGGATCACTTCATCATTACTAGGATGAGATATGTTTCCGAGAATGTTATACACCTGAATGAATGTTTATTGTCTCCCTATTTATTTGTTTTGATGAAGTTATTTTTTTTATTGTCTAAAGTTTCACATATGTCTTCTTTTTCCCCAATGAACTCCTCCTACCCCCCAGCCATCCTTATTTTTAACCAAACTCTATTTTTACCAGGTGTGTTAAGGTATAGCTATACTAACACATTTCCAGCCTTCCCTGAAGCTAAATGGGTCCTTCTGTTTCTTCAAAATAGAAGCAGAGTAAGTCATTGTAGCCTTGGAATTCATTTACTATCCATTGAACCTCTAATGTGCTAGTCATTATCTATCTGTTAGTATTGGGTGCCAGGCTAGATTTTAAAGATGTGAATACATTTCCATTGATTTTCAAGAAAATTGTATACTTTCAGGAGATAACGGAGATGGTAGGAAAACCCATCCAGATGTGTTGTGAGTGGTATGTTAGAGGGTTGCCCTTCGGTGCTTAAATAATTCCTCATTTTATTTGTGTTCTGGAAAAGGTCATCCCAATCTGATTCCAATTATTGAAGCTATTTCTGTCTATACCCAGAGGAAAATAATAACTGAGACTCTGTGGATTTTTTGATGGCATAAAATAATATAATATTCCTGTGCACCTGTATGCAAATTTGTTTTCACTTTTATTTCCATAATCCACTGGGTGATCTGAGTTAGAGAAAGTAAGTTCTTTAATAAATATTCCTTATATAGTCTCTTAGTATTATAGTATTTTTATTATTTTCTAGCTATTGTAAACAGATACTAACTCATCCTCTGTGTAAAAGCCCTTTATAAAACTGAGGACTGATATTCCCTTGTTTTAACCTGAATACTCACCTTAGATTTCTCCATAAGCATTGGCCACTTGTCCATTTTTAAAGTATCGACAAGTAATCTTGCTTTCTTACTGGAAATGTTTTAGGACTCCTCATACATGTCAGGTCAAAAATAAAATGCAATGTTTTTACATTTATCTATTAGTCATTTCCCAAAGTAGTATTATGATCTTTTCCAATCTTGTAAAAATCACCATAAATGTCTAAACATGGGACTTCAATTATTTTTTTTCTTTTAGTTCATGGGGTATCTCTGAAGTAATATACATGTTTAGCTTTTTATTTTTAATATACTTTGTCCCTTTAAATTTTTGCCTATACCCTTTCAATTGCATTAGTTTTTCTTTTTTTAGTTACCATTCTTTCTAGAACTCTAAGTTCAGGAGAATCTCAAATACTATATTTGGGGCAGTATTCATCTTTTTAGGCTACACTTTCTTTATCTAGAAGACTGAAATGTTGGATTAGACGAACTCTCAGAATCCCACCAGATTTAGGTTAAGAAGGGTCAAAAATTAAGAAAACTCATTTTTTTGTTTTTTTTCCTGATATGTGGAATGTATATTTCTCTTCTTCTTCTTCTCAGGTGTGCGCCTTCATTTCCTTTCAGGCTTTTTAAGCTTCTTTTTGTTG
This sequence comes from Lasiurus cinereus, assembly GCA_011751065.1. Classification (NCBI taxonomy): domain Eukaryota; kingdom Metazoa; phylum Chordata; class Mammalia; order Chiroptera; family Vespertilionidae; genus Lasiurus; species Lasiurus cinereus. The sequence goes on from JAAGEH010000046.1 coordinate 9,580,259, forward strand.
TCCCCCTCACCAGTCTTTTCTGACTTGAAAGCGTTCCCATTAGCATTATAGCTCCTTAAGGTAGTTCACTCACTGTGACCTTGATGTCTTGTTAAGAGCAGGATGGCTTTGGATCTGACCCCTGGCTCTGGCGAGGAAAAATCAGAGGGTCTCAGTTGAAAGGACGGGGATGTTAACATTTTATTTCTGGGAGGCAATGATTTTGCCAGAGGGAAGGAGTCATTCTACTTTGGCAGGTCTTTTTTAAAAAAATGTTTTTACTTTTGTATCCTTACCCTTGGACTATATAGTGCCTGAACCTACAAGTCTGCTAAATCCTTCCACGATTTTTTCATCACACTACACCCAGCATTCTTTCAAATGGCAAGGTCAGGGGATATGTCTTTTTGGATACCAAGGTCGTAAAATGAGAAGTGCCGCTTATTTCAGATAAAACCTCTTTTTACCTCTCCAAAAAAGCTTTATTCTTTCACACATAACACCTGATTTTTACCTTTCAGTAAAAAAAGAGGATAAAACCTAAGAGAAGGAGTCATAATGTTTGTGATTATTGAAATCACAAAAACGTGAGGTTGGACGGTACCTTTATAGGTCATCTATTTCTCTCCTACCATCAAATAAATGGCCTGTTCCTTTAGCCCGGGAAATGGGTCTGTAATCCCTTCTTGCTGCCCTGTGGCATGAACATCTACTGCTTTTAAGTCTACACACAGAATTCATCTAGAAATTTAGGCTTTGAATGATACTTAAGTTACTGGACCTTCAGCTTGTGGGCATTTTTAAAATCACTGGCAAATATTAGCAGGCCCGGCTCCTAACACATTCAAATTGAAATCCCCTTCATTTTCTGAGGGCAAGTGGAGAGACACTGGACATTTTTTTCTATCTCCTCATCTTCATGTAAGATCTAGGTATGCATTCCTAACCGCTAGTCACTCAGATTCACAAACCAAGGCCTCTGCAAAGTCTGACTCATTCTTAACGTTTGGAGGACTATAAAAATGGTAAAAAGTTTATCTCTTATTTGTTTAATCAATTTAAAATTGTATACAATGTGAATGTAATTGTATTGTTTATTTATAACCCATACAAATATCATTTGCCAATGACAGCACAAAGGAGTGAGTAGGAGCAAAGTGGTATTTAGCTAAAGAAATGACACCAGATGGTAACTCAAGTCTCCAGGGACAACTGGAGAGAACTGTAAATGATACATAAGAATATATAAATACATGAACTATAAGTGCTATAAATCTATACTTTCCCTCTTTCTCCAGCTTCTTTAAAATAAAGTTTTATAAAGTAATAATTATAATAATGCATTGTTTACTTTAAATCTTATATAAATGCAATAAATGTAACAAGAATACTGTGATAATGGGATAAAAGTAATCAAGCTATAATTTCTATAATAATGTGTCTATATCTCAGTAGAATTAATCTAAGTCTAAATTAAGTTCTATCCCTAACTAGTTTGGCTCAGTGGATAGAGCATCTGCCTGTGGACTGAAGGGTCCCAGGTTTGATTCCGGTCAAGGGGATGTACTTTAGTTGTGGACACATCCCCAGTAGCAGGTGTACAGGAGGCAGCTGATCGATGTTTCTCTCAAAGGAGGAATAGAGGAATAAAGAAAGACATAAAAAATATAAAACAAAAAATAACATGGCAGGGGTAATCTCACTCTATCATATTAACATGAAATGTAAATGAAGTAAATAATTCAATTCAAAGACAAAATTGGCTTTAATATAATAATATGGTTTAATGTAAAATATCTTCCCTTTTGGGGGGTTTACAAGAATTGTTCAGCTTTCTTTCTTTGTTAATCCTCACTAGAAGATATTTTTTCCATTGATAGAATGGAAAGGAGGGAGGGAAACATGGATGTGAGACACACTGACCAGTTACCTCCTGTACATGCTCAGGGTAGGGCCCTAGGATCATGGATTGAGCCTGCCACCCATGTACTCTGGGTGCCCTTGACCAGAATCAAACCCCTGACCCTTTAGTCTTTAGGAGGATACTCTCATCATTGAGCAAAACCAGCTAGAACAGAATCCTTAAGCTGTGAGAGGGAAGATAGTAACAGTCAGATGGGGCTTACGTAAACATTTGCGACATGTATGCACACACTGCTTCTGAGTGGATGCTGGGCATGTGCTGGCTGCTAATGAGTTGGCATCTTCCGGAGATGATATCGAAAAGGATCCTTATTTTTCCATGAGCAAAGGGATGAAGCTTGGATGGATGAATCACTGGAGCTTTGAACAGTATCTCTCATGGCAGTTGCTTGCTGGTTGCACGCCATACTGTAATACAGTATCTCACTGCTGCTACGTCACCATCTTTTCTGGTGTGAACCTTGTAGCCATTTCCTCTGGAGCTTCTTGCTGTCCATGTTTTGTGATGCATGATTCTCATTTTAATGCTTTCTTTTCTTTGTATTTCTTCCTCACTGCTCACCCTCTCCCCCGCCCTCCGCCCCATACACACACACATACAGTCAGGATGATTATTTTACAATCTGAAAAAGTCTTTTCTCTTGAATCTACTCTGTTTGATAAACCCCAAATTCATGTGATTTCCATATATCATAGAATTTTGGAGAAAAGAGCTGGAAATGGAAGTGCTTCAAAGTTACTTTTATTTTCCTGTCTTACCCTTGTGATGGCCATCTTGTGTGCACATGGGGGCAGGATCTTTGACTACATGGGGGTAGTCATCTTGAGTGTTGGAGTGACAGGGAGTCTGCATATTACTCTTTTATTAGATAGGATAGTGGCCAGCTGCACAGGTGGGGACCAGCTGGTTTGCCCTGAAGGGTTTCCTGGATCAGGATGGGTGTTCCCTTGGGTCATGGGGTGGCCTGGGTAAGGGGCTTGTGGTGGTTTGAAGGCCAGCCAAACCCCCAGTGACCCAAGCAGAGGCCCTGGTATCTGGGATTTATTTATCTTCTACAATTGAAGCTTTGTTGCCTTAAGCAGAGGCCTCCTCTGACCAGGCTTTGCAGAAAGCTTGGCTTCCTTCATCGCCAGGGGCAACTCAAGCCTCCCTCCTGCTCTCTCTGTGGCTGTAGCCATCTTGGTTGCGTTAATTTGCATACTTGCTCTGAATGGCTGGTGGCTGTGGCTAGTGGGCGTGGCTTGTGGGTATAGTGGAGGTACAGTCTATTTGCAAATTATTTTTTTATTAGATAAGATTTTCTGAATCTTGAAACATTGATTTGGTAATTCTACAGAATTTGCAGCCTGTGAATATTTAAACAAATCTATGCACTCAAGTGTAAATGAAAAAGTTGATGCTGTTATTTAGATGATTTAATCTACAATTTGTACCGTTCAAGACAAAGAGAAAACAAACAAAATTCCTTAGGAAATAGAGGCCTGTAGAGGGGAAATGGATGGTTGAAAAGGCCTGTCTCTAAGGAGTTACATATGTGCGTGGGAAAACGGTTGGGAGAAATGGAATCATAAACACAGGACAAAAGTGTTGAACAGGAGGGTAAGCTCTTGTCTAATAGAAGCAGAGATGCAGATGGGCTTGTAGGTTTGTTGCAAGAATTATAAAAAATATTTCTATGACATATGGCATATTTTCAGCATATTAAGTCAGATAGAATTCAAGGCTGAGGGAAAGGGAATGAGTATGGAAGTCGGAGTTATTGGAAAATGTTCTTTCATTGGCACCAGTGACCGTGCATTGATGGAGGCACAAATCTGCAGGAGTGAGATGTTCTCCAGCCACTCTCACAGGTGCAGATGTACAGAGAGAAATCAGGCGATTCGACTCAACCGGGGACGGCCTCTGAGAATGGAGAGGCAGAGGCTCAATGGGGTGAGGAAGTTGAGAGAATTGTTTACAGGGCTGAACGGGAAGGGGTGTGGAATCTTGGCTCTCTAAAGAGGAGAAAATAGATAAAGGCTGATAACTTTTTTGTGTGTGTTTTTTTTTAAATAAATATATTTTATTGATTTTTTACAGAGAGGAAGGGAGAGGGATAGAGAGTTAGAAACGTTGATGAGAGAGAAACATAGATCAGCTGCCTCTTGCACGCCCCCTACTGGGGATGTGCCCACAACCAAGGTATATGCCCTTGACCAGAATCGAACCTGGGACTTTTCAGTCCGCAGACTGATGCTCTATCCACTGAGCCAAACTGGTTTCGGCTTAAATTATTATTATTTTTTTTTAAGAAGAGGGATTAAGAGAACTAACTAGGTGAACACATTGCATGAAATTAGAACAGGCGATGATGAATATTGGGAATGGACATCAGAAAGGTGAAGGACTAAACGAGAGATAGAAGGTTAACTGAAAGCTGTAACTAGAGGGTGACCATATAGCAGGTGACGGGCATATGGTTGAAGATCATAGAGATTAAATCACAGGCCTGCAAGGTTGGGATTAGGTGCTGGTCATTCATTTGGATATTGAAGTCACAGATGATACTGGAAATGAAAGAGAAAATCCTTTTGTTTCAATGGGACAGTAGGGCTAAGGAGGATGATGGGTGTCCTAGGAGTAATATGAGACTAAAAGCAGCAAGCATTTGACCTGGGTTGGGGAGGGCTAACTCTGGAAGCATCCGTGGCTGACAAGAGGAGGTTGCTGTTCCTGTTGTGTATGGGAATACAGAAACTTCAAGCAGTTGGCATTTTGGGGGTGGGAGTAAGGATGGGAATCACATTCTGGCCTACTAAGCGAAGGTAATGTTCAGGGAGTGGGAGCTCACCTGCTATTTTCTGAAATTCAAACTTTAGAATTTTTCTCTCTGCCTGAAGATTCCCCTTGTAATTTAGGTTTGAAACAATCTCAATGCATTTATTTTTATAACTGAAAAAAATGAAAACGCCCTATATCAGTGGTTCTCAACCTGTGGGTCGTGACCCCTTTGGGGTCGAATGACCCTTTCACAGGGGTCGCCTAAGACTATTGGAAAACACATATTTCCCATGGTCTTAGGAAACAACACACCGCTCCTTGGTGTAGTAAAATGTAGCAGCAATCTAGTTTACTGTTGTTATATGAAGACTGTTGCCCATACTACACCACGATTCAAGACAAAATTTCATTTATTTGTAATTAGAAAGAAATATTTCACAATATATAATTACATATTGTTTTTGTGATTAATCCCTATGCTTTAATTATGTTCAATCTGTAACAATGAAAATACATCCTGCATATCAGATATTTACATTACAATTCATAACAGTAGCAAAATTACAGTTATGAAGTAGCAATGAAAATAATTTTATGAAGTAGCAATGAAAATAATTTTAAGTAGCAATGAAAATAATCATATGGACCACCACATGAGGAGCTGTCTTAAAGGGTCACGGCCTTAAGAAGGTTGAGAACCATTGCTCTAGAAGGACACATGGGAATGGCTTAAAAACACACGTAGGTGTAATCATTTGATGACTTAACCTAGACCTCCTATACTAGCCATAGGTATGAGAGAATGAGCAGAGATACTCAAAGACCGGATTCTCTCTCTCTCTCTTTCTCTCTCTCTCTCATCTATTTCTAAATTTGAGCCTCTGTCCCTGGTGACATTTAATATCTCCACTTTTAGTTGGCCTAAGTGGTTCTTGTTTTACTGAAGCTATCATCTGTTTGTCTCTTGAAAAGCGAATCTCCTCATTTTGTTACTGCTGCTCTCCAGAAAAACTGGCCCCCTCCTTAACACCAAACAAATTCCTAATGTATAAAGCGATTACAAAAATCAGCAAATTAGCAATATTAAAGGCACAAATACTTTAAAAAGCATTTGTTTGAAAAAGTCATCATCACACGTATTCATTTAGTTAAAGCTAATGGACTGCTTTACTTCAGACATCGTCGTGGAGGGGGAAAAAAAGAACCATTAAGTAAAATCAATTACTTAAAGATGCTCTTTCCATCCACTTGGTGAAAACGATTTTCAGAGTGCACATGAGCCTTTAGCCCTTTCCTGCTTAATGGGATTTACGTCTTGTGAATTTGTGATAATCAGTGAAATCCCAGAGATGATGGAGGCGACCTGGAGAGGCAGGGGAGCCTGACATTTGCGTGGATTTGGAGGTGTACATGCACAGACACGTGCCTCCAGAAGGCCGTGGCTGTGGAAGGGAGAAGCTGGTGGTGACACCCTAGGAGAGAACAGGTGTCGAAGTGGTCCAGGACACGTGAACAGAAGAAAGGAGAAGTTGATTTGCTCAACGTTATGTTTCACATAAATTATTTTCATTAATCATTAAATGCGTAGGAAACATTTACCCCTGATAAATTATACTCCCATGGTTTAAGATTGTATTTATTTAATGATGGATTGATTTTATTCTTTGGAGGGTGAAAGCTAACTCAAAGTTTAAAATAATCTAAGTTCACATATATATAAAAGTATATATAAAAGCCTAACCAGAGCTCAGAAGAGTGGTTAGCCTGAGAGAAACAACCAGCTATGGTCAGCAATTCTTCTTCTTACTTTTCATAACATCAAACAAATATTCATAGAACTTTGTGCCCAATGGCATAAGTACATGATGAGCAATGGGGAAATTAAAAGAAGTGTTTTTAAAACTCGTAGTACTTTAATGCACAGCATTTTAAACAAGCCTAACACCTGTGCACATTGACATTTGAGCTTATACAACTTTAATTTTCACTTGCATTTTTTAAAAATATATTTTATTGATTTTTCACAGAGAGGAAAGGAGAGGGATAGAAAGTCAGAAATATCAATGAGAGAGAGACATCGATCAGCCGCCTCCTGCACACCCCACACTGGAGATGTGCCCGCAAGCAAGGTACATGCCCCCAACCGGAATCGAACCCGGGACCTTTCAGTCCGCAGGCCGACGCTCTATCCACTGAGCCAAACTGGTCTCAGCCTTGCATTTTTAATATATGTGCCTTCCTGACACAATACCAATAAACCCCTTGAAGGCAAAAAAAAAAAATGTGCCCTATTCTTATTTCTAAACTCATATCTGCTGTAATATATGACACATAAGTGAGATTCAATACAATTAGCTTATTATCAATATTTGGTTGGATAGAGGTTCTCCAAATGTCCAACTAAAGGAAAATTTGGGAGAGTAAATTTGAAATTAGGCCCCAAAATATTTGCTAACATTTAAAAAAGTATAGATATATATACTTTTTGTATATATGGTGACATTTTTAAATTTGAATTTTAGAGATATAACATAATATTCACAAAACTCATCATTCCTTTATTTCCTTCTGTTAGAGCAGTTCTGTGGAGTGTCTTCTCTGCCTTTGAAATATCTTCTAAAGCAGTCCCTTTGGTTATCCTAGAGATTAGGATAAAACTCAGTTAAGTTCCAGCTATTTAGATATACTAATTCCCACAAGAAGCCTTGCTTGGTGAGCTGTTAAACACACAGAAATGCAAATGACTAAATTAATAATGCATGTCAAAAAGTATCAGAGAAAAGTGTCCCTTCAGTCTCTAATCCTTTCTAGATAAACACACCTATTTGGCATTAAACAAACTACACAACAGAGGATCAGCTTTTAAAAAAGATTTTTGTTTGGATTTTTCTGAAAGTTTTTTTTTTCCCCCTGGTGGGTATGAAAGTCGCTTGATCAATGTTTTATTCCATATTGTATTTTGTTAACACCCCTGAACTCATTCTCCCCAAAATTAGCCATATTGGAATTTTAGAAATATCGTCCTTTTGTTATCCACTACATTCTTGATAAAGATCTCAGAAAATACCTTGACCAACATGGAAAGGACATAACAACACAGGGCTAAGCCATGCCACTCTCAAGTAAAATTTAATGCGTGGAAGTTCATGTGAATAAAGATAATGTGAATCTTTCAACCCGAGAATTTGCTCAGAGTTTCTCTGGTGATTGGGCTTCCTCACAGCATGGCGGCGTTAAGGTAATTCTTATGGAGTGGCTTATGGCTCCACGCATGAGTGCCGCAGTGAGCAAAAAGCAGCAACATCTTTTATGACCCAGGTCTGGAAGTCATACAGTGCCACCTCCGAAGAACTCTATTCTACTGAGTCACTAAGACCAATCTAGATTCAAAGTAGGGGGTGGCGGGAGGGTTGTAGACATCACCTCTTAATAGAATGAGATGCCAAAGAGTTTGTGGATATGTTTTGAAACAACTACAGGATTTTACCACAAGGCATGATAAATTAACTTGCATGATCAATGTTGCACTTGATGAAGAGGTCAAACATGGCATTGCAGTATAGATGTACTGAGTGGTACACACAGAAGTAACGGTCTGATCAACTCATCCCTGATCATATTCTTTTAAAAAACTTATTTTTTTATTGGTTTCAGAGAGGGAGGGAGAGATAGAAAAAACAATGATATGAGAGAAGCATTGATCGGCTGCCTGCTGCATGCCCCACACTAGGGATGGAGCCTACAACACAGGCATGTACCCTGATTGGGTCTTGAACCATGACCTCCTGGTTCACAGGTTGATGCTCAACCACTGAGCCATGCTGGCCTGGTCATGGATCATTTTCTTACTGAATGAGATCCTAAAGGTTAGAGAAGAATATAAGAAATTTTAAATAGGGATTTATTTAAAATTTTAAATGACTACCTATCAAGAAAGTTTTAAGGGATGTTGAGATTTTCAACATAAAATGAAGTTTCCCAGTAACTTAAATAAGGTAGAGAAAATGGAACAATTGCATCCGTATCCATCTCACAGTGGTCTACACCAGCTGCCCTCCAAATTACCTGCCCTAGAACAGTGTAATATTTAGTTACAACTAGCAACTTAGTGAGCATTGTGAAATTAACTTTGCTAATTTAAATTAACTGTGTGAGTTGTGTACTTTTCTAATATTATTTTAGGTTTCGTAAATGACTAAGAGCTCAAAAACTTATCAGGTTTGTCATCTAAACCAGAGGCCCGATGCACAAAATTCATGCAGGGGAGGCCTTTTCCTTCTTCCGGCTGCCAGCACCGGCTGGCTTCCCTCTGGCAACTAGGACCTGGGCTTGACTCACAGCTCTGGCTTCGTCTAGAACAGCAGTTCTCAACCTGTGGGTCGCACCCCCTTTGGGGGTCCATCGACCCCACCACAGAGGTCACCTAAGACCATCAGAAAACACAGATATTTACATTACGATTCACAAAGGTAGCAAAATTACTGTTAGGAAGTAGCAAAGAAAATAATTTTACGGTTGGGGGTTCACCACCACATGGGGAACTGTATTAAAGGTTCGCGGCATTAGGAAGGTTGAGAACCACTGAGCTAGAAGGTCATCCGGAAGGACATCTGGTATGATTAGCACATTATGCTTTTATTATTACAGATTATCATTATAGTAACAATAATTTCATTAAAAGAGAGGAAGAGTGAGAAATGCGCATTATGTACTAACAAACACAGAGAGCCACGCCATTGTAATAGATGCTGTTGCCTTCAATCTGTTTGTAAAATTGCCATTAGTAATGTGAACTGTTTTTTTATTTAAGAAATAGGAAAAATGAAAAAAATAACTAAAAAGTTGCATCAGATTTAAAAGCCTGGCTAACTTATTGAGTACATGTTGCCTAACTTTTAGCAGGTATTCACTTAAATCATGCCAATAGAATAAAAATATTGTAAAAAACATCTCCACTGAAATTTATTTTTCAATTATAGAAATGGAAAACTTTCTCATGCACTAATATTTAAAATTTATCATAGGAGATATGTGATTAGAAATTGAGTGATAGGGATATCTTTAGATTAATGAATGTCCCCTAGAATATATCAGGTCCTTCTTAATATTTAACTTCATTTTTAAAAGATGTTTCCTATGATTAGTTAAAAATAATTTAATAACTCCTAAGCCAAATATTCTGCAATATCCCCCTATAATTTTTCTTACTAAAAATGATCAAGACTGATGGATTTGCCTTAATGGAAAATACAGTCATGTTTTCATTTATTTTTATTTCTTCAAGTTTACTTGGATATTAAAATGAATATTACAATCTTATGGAAACATTGCAAGTTACTATAGGGCTGAACCTAAGTATACACTTGAGAAAAGATGATAATGAGAATATAAAGTAAAATTGTTACATGGATCCTTAAAAGTAGCCATGTAACTTTGGCCAAATATGTAAAGAACCAACTTTGATAGAAGCACTGATATGATTCAATAAATTTTCAAATTTCAGTTGGTGTTCAATTGATAGCAAAACTAGGCCTTTTGAAGGTCTCCTGTCTCCTTAATTTAAAAGTTCCCCAAATAAATCTTTTTATAAACATAAGAATTGTTAAGGACTATAGTTTCATAAAGAAAGTTAGTTTCTTAGAATCAAATGAAATGATATAATTGCTTAGTTTTGTGGTTATTATGATTGTTAATATGGATTGTTTGATAATATTTTCTAAAAGGCTGATTTAAAGATTTTAGTGCACCCTGCTTTTAGTAATGGTTCTGTTGTTAAGGCGATAGCCACCAGAGGGCAGTAAATATGCCTATCACAGGAACTAATCAATTAAGGTGGCATATCTCAACTATTAACTGATCTTGATAACTATTTATAACATCATAACTTTTAAAAATTAACATAAAAATGATCTTGAACCAAATGTGCTACGAATATATATATATATAGTCTTTTTCCCTTTGCATAAACCTTTACATCCATCATATATTTTATTCTATTTGCAAATGAAAAGAGCTCTCTTTCTTCTAAATTTTACTTTTTGCAACAATTCAGAAAGGTTTACTGACTTAATTTTCTCATAAATTTTACAAAAAGACAGCTTCTAAATATACCATAAACCTAATACTATGCTTGTGGTCATTTTCTTCTCTCTCCAAATAAAAAATTTGGCTAAAATATATTTGTCCTTTATTAACCCTTCTGTTTCTTAGTTACCTCTGCTCTGTTATGGGTCTAGTAATTATTCTTTCATATAGATTTGTTGTGAAGCTTGAAAGAAACTATTATGCATGGAAACTATTCCATTTTACACAGCACCCAAGAGATTGCTCAATAAATATAGTTCTTTTTATGATCAATATCCTATACATATTTGACCATAACCTTTACTTTAATAATAATCAGATTTACACTTATAGTTATCAAATGGGTGACCAGGCCTGCAGGGGAGGGCAGTTAGGGGCAAAATATTTAAAATTAACTTGAAATAAAATCCATACAAAAACTATGCAATAAATCCAGTAATTTGGTTACACTCTATTTCTCTCCCTTACTCAACTTAATAGCTATTGCCATTCATGATATTTAGGTAAAAACAATCTACACGAATTCAAATCTTGAGGTCAGAACTTCAGACACATTCAGGGATTTAATAGAATTGTAATGAATCAGAATAAACGGTATTCAATCAGAACAATTTGTGCTTCAGATGATGTGGAGCTTATCCATTAGTTTAAGGCATATTTAAGATAATTTTTATTATCGGGGGCCTGATGGACTAGGAAAATTCTCTGACTAGACAATAGGTTTCACTTAGTAATGTGCCTGCAGCATACTGAGCTCAAGAGATGAACTGTTCATTTAAAGTTCATTTAAAGGTGTCAGCAAGAACAGGAATTTAGCACTTTCTCCCCCAGATTGCCAGCTGCGGCTTGGCACTATGCATCAGGCTGAATGACACAGGTTTTTAGAGACTGCAGTGTGGTGTGTGCAGGGCTTATGGGCGTGAATAACAATTTCAAGAGCACTGTTGTCCCCAGGTTGTTTACGCAAAGGACGGCCTAATTTGAATTGCTTTAAAAAATAGCTCATCACAAATATTTCTGATTCACACGTACCTGTTCATTTAGTTACCACTAGTGATAGCGAATCATAGATGTTGACTGCTCTTATTCATTTCCTAAGCAGTAATATTGAACATTAATTAAGAAGCAGTATGTCCCTGTGTTGTCAGCAATCAATTTTAGAACTGTCGAGGCCTGGGAAAGCGGAAGGCCAAGACATGAAAGTAACAATTTCCCTGGAGAAAAACTTACATATAATAAGGAAAATCAAAACTTTAAACAATACTCTAAGTGTAAGCTCCCATTCTAAAGATTTATAGGTCATTGAGGCCTTGCTCTGTGTTAGGCATAAAGTTAATGTTGTTATTTTATTTTATTTTATTTTTTACAGGTGAGAAACTGTGGCTGGGTAATTCAATAAATGAGGCAATCATGTGGGGAGTGAGCTTCAGAGATATTTTGTTTCCCCGAAAATAAGACAGTGTCTTGTGTTAATTTTTGCTCCCAAAGAGGCACTAGGTCTTATTTTCAGGGGATGTCTTATTTTTCCATAAAGAAGAATACGGTACACACTTATTGTTGAACAAAACAAAAGGAAATTTATTACCTGTATATGGTTCAGTACTAGTTGTTATTGCAAACCAGCTCACTGATTGGCCCCAGCGCAGCCGGAGCTGTTCAGGCAGGGCGAGGGCTCTTTAAATTAGGAGTCAGACGCCTTACGGTAGCTTCAGGGACCTTCTATTCCAGGGAGGCCTTATGTTCGGGGGAGGCCTTATCATCGGGGAGGTCTTATTTTGGGGGGGTGCCTTCTATGACAGCGAGAGGCCAAACTGGAAGTAGGTCTTATTTTCGGGGGATGTCTTACTTTCGGGGAAACAGGGTCGGATAGAATCTGTGATTGTCTAACAACCAATCTTATGCACCCAGACACAGCTCCACTCTGCTTCTCTTGAAATGCTATTTAGAATACCAACCTCTACATGGCTGGCTGGACAGAAGTTAAAAGATAAGAGCAATAATGTACCATCAATTCTGAGAGTTATATAATTTCTCTTTTACTAATGGAATCCGAATAGAGGTTTGTCTCCTATAGCAGAGACCTTGAATAAGAGAGGCTTTAACTACATTAAAGTGTAGTTATCTTCCACCTGATGGTCGAGGAAAATGCTGTGGAGTTTGCTTGGCTAACTGTGGTGGCAGACACAGCGCTTCTCTGTCTGACTGTCTCCTTAGTGAGCTGCCATCATGTCGTGTGGAAGACAATTCCCATCACCTTGTCTGTATCCCCGCCAGGGATCTGAAGGAAAGATAAAGAGAGAGCACAGCCCTTCTTTAGAAGAGCGAAATTACTTTTTTAAAAACGGAGCTAAAGTCACATAACATAATTTTTATTATATATATTCGCATATATTTTTATTATTTCGCTTCATCCACATTCCCTTTATTCAGACTCCAACCCTATAGTATCATGCAAATGCATACCAGGTTTAATAATATTAATTTTAGGGGTAATATTTAAAGTTAGATACTGACAATCTTGTGGTCATTATTTCTCTTATTCTTTCAAACTTGATTTTCATGCTCTTTTTTAAAAAGATGTCCCAAGGACAGGAAAGAATAAACACGCTACACCTAAGTATTTCTCTTTGACTTATTGGGCATGTAGGAAATCAATGAAGATGGTAAAAATGACAAACGAAAACAAAATAAAATAACTCTCACAGAGTTTATTCAAAGTCAGACATTGATTAATCAGGCTTCAGATCTATACTAGTAAATCATCCAACTAAGACCTAAAATGATATCTGTAAGTAAGTCTTGTATATTCTAGCCACAGAATTTTCACTCAAGGTGTGCCCTTGTGACTGGTGAAATCCTTAACTTAAATGTTCTTCCTGTCCTTGTCCATCAGCTTATACAACCTAATGTTAAAAAATAGAGAAACTTTCAGAGCAGCGGTTCTCAACCTTCCTCAGGCCGCGACCCTTGCAGACAGTTCCTCATGTGGTGGTGACCCCCAACCATGAAATTTTGCTACTGTTATGCATCGTGATGTAAATATCTGCATTTTCCGATGGTCTTAGGCGACCCCTGTGAAAGGGTCGTTCGATCCCCAAAGGGGTCGCGACCCACATGTTGAGAACCGCTGGTTTCAGAGTGAATATAGGTTTCATACATTATGACTTTATTCTCCTTGACTATTTGATCATTGGTAGTGGCCAATGTTTTGTCTTGAGACCGAAAGCATTTGAAATAGCTTATGGTTGCTTTTAGTAGGGTGCGAAGTTCACTTAAAAATTTAAAGCGAATTTGCTAATTTTTTTAATTGGAAGTAAACATTGAAATGAAGTGTCAAGTTCTCTGAAAGATGATAGACCTCATGCCACTGTTTCAACAGATTCCAGTGATGATTCATCTAAAAGCTGAACTTGCTTTCATTATCGTCATAGTTCTGGGGAACATTTTGTATTCTCCCAAACCCTAGAGGGTATATGGCTCCTCAGAGGTCACCATCAGATCTACTTAAAAAAAAAAAAAAAGAAAAAGGAAACGGATTCTCTTCACCCAATTTGGCTTAGAACAGATGCATTTGTATGTTACATGTCAGACTTTGGGACCAACACACACATCTCACATTGGTTGTCCGTGGACCACAATAGCTTTCAGAGACATTTCCTTTGGCCAATGCAGTGTATTTTAAAAATAACACACCACAGATTGTCAACATCTTCAACATTAAATAGTTGACATAAGGAGTCATAGAAGCAGCCTTTAAAAAAAATTTAAAGTTGCCCTGACCGGTTTGGCTCAGTGGATAGCGTGGAGGCCTGCGGACTGAAGGGTCCCAAGTTTGATTCTGGTCAAGGGCGTGTACCTTGGTTGCAGGCACATCCCCAGTAGGAGGTGTGCAGGAAGCAGCTGATGGATGTTTCTCTCTCATCGATGTTTCGGGCTTTCTATCCCCCTCTCCCTTCCTCTCTGTAAAAAATCAATAACATATATATTTAAAAAAAAAATTTAAAGTTAATGTTTGGCCACGCAGGGTCCCCTCTGCCACTGGAGATGAGCAGTGGCTGCCCGCTGAGGGAGGGCCTTCTCTCTCTTGTTCACTTCGCCAAATTGGTCTGGGCTGGTTTGGGACACACGGCTTCTGGCTAGACGCAGGACCACCGGATGGAATTTCAGCAGAGCTGGAAGCAAGCGGGGAGAGCGAAGGCCAGCACGAGCAATCGCCAGCGCTGCTCTTTCCGGAGATTTCCAGCCCTTTCTTCCAGTTCCCCTCAAGAGCCGGCTTTCCCTCGCCCTCCTGGCACCCAGAAAGCCCTGCAGGAGGAGCTGCTGTCGCAGGGATGACACAGCCGTGCCACGCGCCCGGGTTTGACTGCAGCTTGGGTCCCCTCCAAGATCTGCTGTCCTCTTCCTCATTAAAAGGGACAAAATAGGGAGCTTTTTTATTTTATTTTATTTTTTAGCAGAAGTCGCTTTGGCACCGAGATGGGATTAGATGTAACAGAGCTGTAAACGAGTGCCAGGATGAACTGTAAGGGGATTTCAGAATTAGGCGGCGAGTAGTAAAACCTTGGGGAAGCGATGCAATTTGACAGTTCTAATGCGGGTGGAAATGTTCATTCCACTTCTGGAATGGAAGTACAAAACTAATGCTCATGCTAGCTGCAGTGTAATAGCATGCATATTGTAGACCTTTGGGACCCGGGTAAATATCCCTGTAGCGTGAATTTTAGTCACCCACCTGTAGAAGGCATCCCTTGTCACTGTCTTCTTACAGGACTGGGTGACAGTCCTATCCAGACATGGGGAATGATGCTCAGGCACTCTTGAAACTTCAGAGATGGCTAGGACCAGAGTGACTATAAAATGCACCAGATAAATGTGTGGACGATTGGTACTGAGCCCCAGTCTCCTCCACCTATCAAGCAGAGCTGTTGGGCTTGATAAATTCAAATTCCCTTACCTGGTAAATACCGGTGATTGCTATAAAACAAAATAAAATATTTTATATGTGGAAGGTGATTGCTATAAAACAGAAAAATATTTTATATGTGGAAGGTGAGAGGAGGCATACACTAAAACATAAAACAAGGTAAACATAAAACAAGGAACCTGTGAAACAGGCCACAGAGTTACAGAACTGTGTCCCTCTGTCTTCTGCCAGAGTCAAGACTGACACAGCGAAGCCGCTGCTCTCCATGGCCACCCAGTGACTGAACTGGTTAGTGTAATGTGCCACCTTTGAGTCCCTGAAAAACCTCAGGAGGCTACGGTTCTGCTCAGCATTGCTGCATCCTGCTTGTTTCGCTATATTTACCTGAGCTTCATGATTTTACTAGAGGCCTGGTGCACGAATTTTGTGTGCTCGGGAGTTAGGGGTGGGAAGTCCCTCAGCCTGGTCTGCGCCCTCTCACAGTCTGGGAGCCCTCAGGGGATGTCTGACCGACGGCTTAGGCAGTTGGACATCGTTAGTGCTGCTGCAGAGGCAGGAGAGGCTGCCACTACCACCGCTGCGCTCGCCGGCCATGAGCATGGCTTCTGGCTGAGCAGTGCTCCCCCTGTGGCAGGGCACTGACCACCGGGGGCAGCTCCTGCGTGGAGTGTCTGCCCCCTGGTGGTCAGTGCATGTCGTAGTGACTGTCATTCTGCTGTTCAGTCAATTTGCGTATTAGCTCTTTATTACATGGGATATTTATTTTCTCATGTTGAGTTATATCAGTTAGTAAATTATTCCTCTGGATGCTGGAAACCAAACATTGTTCTCACTAAATGGATGTAAACAGGAAGCCAGAAGGCTGGTCAACTTTAACTGCTCTGAAAGGTCAGAGCTAATTACTCACTGTTTAGTTGAAACATTGTTAGCTGAAGCAGCCTCTACCTGTTTGTTTCATGTAAACTTCTGTTCTTGTAATTTCCTGCCTAAAGGCTATGGGTGTGTCCCAAAGCCTTAATAAAAGGGAGAAAAAGGCCAGAGCAAGGGGTAGTCCTTTCCACTAGAGGAAGGCTCCCGCCTGGCCCCCCAATATCGCCAAATTAATATTTTCTAGTCTCTCTTTTCATTTGCGTGCAGCCTCCTACAGAACCCTGAACCCTGAACCAGGAACCCTGAACCATGCAGGACGTGGAAAGAGGTTCCCACATCTGGACTCCAATTTTGTCAAGGTTTATTCTGAATTCAGCTATGTTCTCCCAACCTATCCCCTCTCTTCGGGGTTATTATTATTATTTTTCGCATTTGCAAGCTTCACTGTTTTAACGACTTGCTTCCCTAGAGATAAAGGGTGAGTCACATTGGTCTTTATATTGGTCCCCATGGCAACTCGCTTGTCACTGCCCTTAGTGGCGACGGACTTCCTTTCTCAGAGTCATTTGTCTCTGGACTCACTCGCCTCTGTTGCGAGCAGCGCTCGTTGACCTTGGGGATTAATCTTTGGTTGGTGATGCCTTTTTGAAAATTCACTGAATTTACAGGATTGTCATTGAGGGCTTAGTTTGATTCAGCCAGGTCTGGTATATTATCCTTTCATATAAATGCTGGCATGTATGTGCTGCAAATTTGTCTACCCCAACAAAATTATTTACCTCTGAAGCATCTTTTGCTACTTCAGGATAACTGTACTTTGGGTTACAGCATCACAAGGCGTTTATTCTCTTTATCACTCATTATTCTTCCTGCCCCAAGAAATAGCACTTGGCTATCGTTTCTTGTTGTTCCAAAAGACGAAGTAAGAAGTAAAATGCCTTGGATTCCCGTTTCAGTTCAACCACTTATTGATTATAATATTAAGCAGATGCCTCGCCCTCGCTTTAGCTCAGTTTCGTATCTGTGAGATGGATACAAGATTAATGGGCCATGCCATTGCACGGGATGTGTACGAGGAAAATGCCAGCTATACAGGGAAGGGATTTTCAAATTGCATATACAAATAGGTTAATAGTGTATTGTTCCAGGCGAGCAGGGACACTGAAACCGAGCATAGGCATGAGATGCATATTCAATGTCATGTGTTCAGTTATTATAACTTTTCACAGATTCTTAGGGCCAAAGGCAATCTTCCACTCTCCCCTCTCCTGTAAGGCCCAGGCACCTCCCTCTGCTTATTAATAGCAAACCTGCAAGAAGGTTTAAAACTCCTGATTCCCGGCCTGGCTCATTTCCACCAGAAATTCAGACTGACTTCTCACCAGTGTATATACCCTGTGCGTGGGTTTGGCTTTATTATCGTTCGGGGCTCATTTAAATGCTCCCCAGGAGGAGAAGAGAAAAGTTTTTACTCCTTTAGATAGATTCTGGGGATGAAGCAGGTGGAGAAAGTCAAAATCATTCTACTCATGTAACTTTCAAAGTCATCTAGATGCTTTATAGAAGTCCAGGTATAATTTAGGGTTAATCTCCTCTCCAAATTGCGTCGTGCCCTCACCCAGATTTTTGCTAATTCCCAGAGTTGAGGTGTGGTTATATTCTTGGGGCCACCTCTGCTGCCCAGACATTGCTTCTGCACCACCCTATGTTGGACTTGTTAAAAAAGTAAGTCTCTGATGCCAAGCATTCATCAGGTTAGCGGACTTAATGGAATATATAGTGGGCGGGGGCACCGACTATTTATAGGAAAAGGTCAACTAATGGCACAGCTCAGAGCTTTCTGCAATTTATCCAGTCTTTATCCTATCTCTGTTTCTCTGTTTTTCATGTTGCTTTTTTTGTTTGTTTGTTTGTTTTTTGTTTTCTCTATCTCAGATTATCTCAAGAACTCTAAATACTTTCTTCTATAGTGGGTAGAGTTGTTTAGTTCTCTTATAGGAAAAATTGGCAAATGCCAACCCAGAAACACAGGCGAAGAGTAGGGAGTGGTTCATTTCATGATATTATTTTTCAACACAGCTGCTAAGGGAAATTCTGGCACCACTTCCTTGTAAGTAACATTCCTCCATTTCGATTTATAAACGTGTGTTTTCTTATAATTATGCTAATGCACGTTTCTGAAGTCTTATGGGACAAATTGATTACTTAGGAATTTATATTGTCAGTATGGAATACCCACCACATACTGTATTCAAAAATAAAGCTTCAAGGTTTAATGAATCTAGCAGCTGAATAAGGACAAAAACGATCATTTTCATGGGTGGGTGGCCCTTTTCAAAAATGTAGGTGCTAACATTTGCCAAAAGATAAGATATCATTTCTTATCTATTCTCAGAGAGGGTGTCTGTCCTTCAATTTTAAAATTAAAATTCTGAATTTTTTGCTGACTGGACTAAGTTGTTATAGGCCTATTTCTAAATCAAATCAGTATGATCACGTGGAATAAGATTATGCTGATTGATTTAGACAAATAAATCCCCACCATTAGACGTGGGTAAGAACTCACTTCATTCAAACCACATAGTTTAGTAAGGGGTGGGGTTCATTTCCCAGCAAGAATGTTGGGGCTGATCAGATACTGAGTTAAGAAACCAACAATTATTAACTATTCCATATGGAAACTTGCTCTCCTTCATTAGTAAGAATTCCCAAATGAGAAATCCAATTATTTGTATCTAA
>JAAGEH010000046.1:9614538-9658242 GCA_011751065.1 Lasiurus cinereus
AGAAAGAGATAGAAACATCAATGATGAGAGAGAATCACTGATTGGCATCCTTCTGCACGCCCCCTACTGGGGATCAACTTGGGCATATGCCCTTGACTGGAATCGAACCTGGGACCCTTCAGTCCACAGGCTGACGCTGTATGCAATGAGCCGAAACTGCTAGGGCCTGAGAGAGTTTTTGAACAAAACACTCAGCGCTTGCTGACTTAACTGAGTCCCTTCCTGCAGTTTAACTTACAAGAGACTGTTACATTCCTGTCTCCCATCAGTGTGCTGCATTGTGTTTATCTGGTTGGATTATGGGGCTGATCATTCAGTGACCAGCAGACTGAACGGTAGAGTCCTTTCCCAAGAGTCTCCAGATCCTTTGTGGTTAGAGGAACAGGAAAACATTCAACCAGTACATCCAATTTCTGTCGTAGGAGTGCTACAGTTCTGATAAAGCCATTGCAATACCCCTACCGCCCATTAGGAAGCATGTTTCTATTTGTACAGCACCTCTGGGCACTAAATGCAGGGAGATTGCCTGCTTTTCCATTTGTCCCTGATCTGGCTGAGGTATTTTTTATGTATCCCACCTGCTGCTAATTCACAATCGTAGATTTATTCTCAATCTGTTATTCTGTTCCATGTCACCCTGCTAGCAAATTTTCATTTTCTTAAATTTTATATCAAAGCTTCCAAGATACTTGTATTACAAATCTACATAGAACATCCTTTATTCTCTCAAATCCTCAAAACAAAACAAAACATGGATGGTATTGTGTCTTTGTAGCTATTCTGTTCTTATATACAGTATTAGTTAATCTAACATTAGCCTTTTTTTTTCCCCCAAAAAGAGGCTTATAAACAAGATGACTTTATTTCACTTTTTTTCCTCTGTCCCCCAAAGGTCATAAAGATTCTAAAGTAAAACTAAACTTTCGAAAATCCTGAGTTTGCTTCTTATGGCACAAACTACCTTTTGTCTTCCAAAGTCAAGTCACAAGCCAAGTGCAAGTTCAAAAATGCACAGAATTCTGGGCAAGGATAGCTCCTGTCACTGCCAGGTCTTGGGATCTGCATCATTTATTAAGCTGCTTTTACTGTAATTAAGACTGTCACTCCAGAAAAAAAAAATCTTGTTCATAAAAAAGTGGAAGAAACTATTTTTTCCCTGAAAGATCAGACCCCCTGCTCAAAGAGTTTCTCAGGGATGGAAAGAAACTCTCTTGTACCAAATCACTTTTTGACCCTTTGAATGACTTATGAGGTCACCTAAGGGTATTCTCCTGCTGGTCAGTCATGGAAAGCTGGTAGATGACAGATGAGAACAAAGGAGAGAGGACAGAAATCGTGAAATGAAATTAGTATGCTTCCAATTTTCCAACCTGGCTCAATAGAATTGTTAATCCTGCCCAATTTGTCAAGCCTATCATGTAGCTTATTTTGTAAAGAAAAAAAAAACAACAAAAAGCAGATCAATTTTGACTGTAATTGCGTTTGGTAAATACACCTTGATTTTCATCCAGAGGAAATGTTGTTTATATTAATCTGTTTTCATCACTACGTGAGAGCTTTCGGGATGGAATTTAGTTTCCCCGGGAGCAAAGGCTAGCGTGGCCAATGACAGAAAAATGTTCGGGGTCCCCACATGCCCTGGCTTTAAAGGTCAATTTACGAATCAAGTGTGTCATACCTGACAGAGTCCTGCACACGTTTGCTCATTATTTACATCAGCCAGGACCAGCTGGGGGGCGGTAGGACAGCTGTAGTTTTGGAAAACAAACTGTTGGGACTCTGTTTTCCAGAATGCCCAATAACTGCAAACAACCACAGCCTTTGGCTAAAAATTATTTTCCAGTGCCTCGGTTGAAGAAACAAAATCTTGAAAAGATTGAATGGAATTTTCAGGTAAAACTAAAAGGGAAAAATCAGAATTCAGAGGGGTAGGAGAGCAGGAAACACTTTCCTCCAAGGGCATTTGTTGATTCAAGCAAATTTAAACTTCCGTTTTCATCATTTGTGGACCTCCATTACTTCTTACCTCATATCCCGTTACTTCCCCCTTCATTTCCGTGTCCTAGATAGACTGGTCTTCTTGAATGTTTTGTGATTATACTGATTATTTTGTGATCGTACTGATAAGTGCTCTGCCAGAAAAAAAGATTTATTGACCATTTCCCATACCATGGACAACCTTACAGCATAAAGATAGAATAATCATGTTATGAGTCAGCTTTGTCAATAAAACAATCTCCCAAATGATAAAACTGAGGTCTTCAATGCAGGAAAATTAATGAGCAAGCGCCTGTGGCGACATGCTTCGGGCAGAGTTACTTAGACTGTAGAGTGAAGAAGCATGCTGATCATATTTTACTAATTCTCTCATTTCCATTGGCTCTTAAGTGCCATTCAATGGCTTTCACAAGAAAGCAAGGATTTGTCAACATAAACTGGTTAAGATGGATCTTGGGGAACATGATGAGTTCAATCTTGTTGTTTGTTTATACCCAAAGGCAAAAGAAGAACGTGTTTCTCTAATATTCGTATTTACTAGAATAGGTCAAGTAGATGTTGTGATGTGAGGTACTCAGTGCCCTGGTGGATGCTGATGGCTGAATCAGGAAGTGCCCTGAGCCAAAGAATGCTGCCTCATTGACCTTTGAGTTCTTTTCCCCAGGGCAGTGCACAGCCAATAACCGGTCAGTGGGTACCAAGAGATTGCCATAATCTGAAGGACCATACCAGATCTAAATTTCCGCCTGGAATCTTCTGAGGCCTCGAATGTAACTGGAGCAGAGTTCAGATCTGTCCTTTGCCTATTCCTGCTATCCTTGCTTTCTGACATATGATATTCCTGGGTGTACTTCCCAATGAACTTTTTGCAGACAGTTCTCATCTTCGAATCTCTCTCTAAAGGAACTATCTAAGATAACTGGTATCCAAAGTTGTCCTAGGAAGCAGGCTTAAAATGAGGTTTGGTGAAATGGATCACCCACTGGTTAGATGGCAATAAAGATTTGATTGATCTCTGGCATGCTGTAGTGTATCACTGTTGAATTTTTCACTAAGTGTGTTAGATGAGTTGGTGACTATAATTTTCCCAACATGTAAAACTTATCCAATAAATTTTAGAAATTAGATAATTGTCTAACATTTTAGAACCAGTTAAGATAAACAATCAGTATTCTATTATAAATTACAAGGTAAATTTGACTAACAGAGAACTATGACTTTACAAAACTGAGTTTATTCTGATCAGAAAAAAAAAAACACATGTGTAGTCTCATTGGGAAAAAATGCTGCAATATATTTCAGATGATTTAAAAATCTAAATGTGATGTGATTAGTGATTAAAAATACAAATCCTAAAATGCATATGATCATGAACTGGATCTATAATCATGGACCAGGAGTACACTAGCATATAAGAAGCTAATGCTGATAAGATGCTGCTTAAACTACATTGTTAATAAAATGCAAAGAGGCTTACCTCACTAAGAGTCTGGACAAGTATCACATAACATGTACTGTACTTGGAAAGAGAGTTGAAAAGAGGGTCAAAGTAGAATGAAATTATGTACCTCCTACAGATTTAATCCTGAAGAAGGCTGGTGTTAAAAAATCACCCAGGGAGGACTGTGGAACAACAGAGTATGCCTTCTTTTTGTTAAGAAAGGAGTAAAATAAAATGTAAATAGACTGTTTTACCCCAATTCTTCTCAACTATGATTACCCGAGAAAAGTAGACAAAAGACTCGCAAAAAAAGAGAAGACATTTTCTGAGGATGTAAATATTTTACAGCCTGGTATATTTCGAAAGATCTCACTATGAGCTGTTAAAAATCTGTAGTTAAATAAAGAAGTTTGCTTAGCTGATTAATCAACTTGAGTTCCCAGTTGAGATTACATTTAACTATGCCCTACTTTGTTACACAACTCTAAGATTATTATGAATTCTTTCAGGAAAGAAATTAATACTCATTTGATTTAGTAAAGTTATTTTCAGTATCTTTAATTTAATTTTCTTTGTTTTGAGCTTTCTAAAATACATATATCTTTAGAAATGTCTTTATTGATTTTTAGAGAGAGAGGAAGGAGGAAGGAGAAACATCTCTGATAGGCTGCCTCCTACATGCTTCCCACTGGAAATTGAGCCCCCAAACCAGGCATGTGCACTGACCTGGGATTTAACCATGACCTCTTGGTCTCTGGGTCAGTGCTCGACCATTGAGCAACACTGGTTGGGCTCTAAAATAGATTTTTAACATAATAATAATCTTATAATTTTACATAGCTATACAAATTAGTATAACACACACTGAAGCAATGCAATTAAATTAGCATTCGTGAAACTCCCACAGAGCCTTATCTATGCAGCTGATGTTCTTCTCTCAGCCCCTGACAAAGCCAATCTACTCCTGTCTCCCCAGAGGTAATGCTTCAGTTAAAAGTAGTGTCTTTCATCACTTTATTTTACTTCATGGTTTCCCTCAAATGGCTATATTCTTAAATAAAACATCATGCATTTTATTTTACTTTGTAGAAGTGGTGCCATATTCTACTTCTCCTCAACTTTTTTTCATTCAACATTTGACATTATATTCTATGACTCAGCCATGTTGATCCGCGTGGCCATAATTTAAGTATTTTATGTACTTTACAATATTTAATGATATGAACTTATAAATAATCTTTATTTTTTTAAACTTTATTGATTTCAGAGAGAAAGGGAGAGGAAGAGAGAGATAGAAACATTAGTGAGAGAGAATCATTGGACAGCTGCCTCCTGCACGGCGCCTGACACGGAATCAAACTGTGACCATCATAGGTGGATGTTCAACCATGAGCCATGCCAGCGGGACTGTAATCCTTATTTTTTAGAGCAATTGTTGGTTCATAGCAAAATTGGCAGGAGGGCACAGAGATTTCCCATGTACTCTCTGCCTCCACATTTTGATAATTTGTATTATTTTTTCCTGTACAAAGGTTTTTCTCATCTAGGTAATGATTGTTTTTCTTTTTTAAAAAAATACTAGTTATTGAAAATAAGTTATCTATTAAAAACCTTTTCAAAGTCAATTCCGAAAAGTAGTATAGGAATTGATTAAATTTTCACATTTAAGTTTATTACGATATTTACGCAGTCTGTGCTTAGGTGTATTTAGCTCATTCTTTGGAGGAAAAGGCCACTGAGTCACTTGTTGACTTTTTTTACATTTTTAAAATAAAAATATTGTCGATAAAATTTCAAATGTATCACCGAGAGAGATTAAGTTTTACAAACTCAGCTTTACTAATGATGTTATGTTACATCTGTGTAAACTCTTATCATTTTGATGGCACATACAAAATACGGTTCTGGTCAACCATGTGCTGTTGAAATATACAAATATTTCTCTATGAATTAAGAAGACTGATTGCAAAGGGACTGTCACTCACATATGACTTTTGGAGAAGAACATTTTCGTTGCCTTCTGCTTCTTCGATCCATGTTTGCTATGCCTGTTATGGGTAAATTATCCACTTGGCTGTTCCTTTGTCCAGACCTTGGACCCACGGTGAGTTCACAGCACTCTTTACTAGTTTTCCTCTCTGCACTTGCTCTCTTTTCCACACTCCTCTTACTCAGAAGAAAAGCGGAGTGCTAATGCCCTCAATCACAGGGCTGTTGTGAATGAAATGTGAAGATAGATAATAAATGTGGGAAAAATGTGTTGCCTTCTTCCTTCCTTCTTCCTGAGTTTGGTGAACGGTGATGCCGCCTCATTATCCTTCCTCATCAGTGAATCATTCACAAGTCCCCTCTGGTGCAAGTCCCTCCACATTGCAAGGATCCATCTGCTAAATGCATACTCCCTCTCCCCCTTTAATTTTGTTCATCCAAGTCTGGGGAATCTCATAATTCACGAATGTCTCCTATGTGCCAACTTTGCTGTGGTAAACACATGTGGGGAAGTAGCCCTTAAAAGTCTATATGCACAAAATTGCTTTTATGTTGTTATGTTTTGTTTTTTTGTGTTTTGCTTTATTTTTAGTCATTCTCCATCCTCAGTAGTAGGAGGCATGAGAGTAGAGATACAGCTTTCCAAAAACTTTCCTGCAGGAAATAGAATAGAATCTACCTATTCTGAAATCAAGAAATTCCTTCCTGCTGAAACCTGTTTGGCTCAGTGGATAGAGCATCGGCCTTTGGACTGAAAGGTCCCAGGTTCGATTCCGGTCAAGGTCGTGTACCTTGTTTGCGGCACATCCCCAGTAGGGGGCGGGCAGGATGCAGCTGATCCATGTTTCTTTCTCATCAATGTTTCTAACTCTCTATTCCTCTCCCTTCCTCTCTGTAAAAAATCAATAAAATATATAAAAAAAAAAAGAAATAAATTCCCTCCTCTCCCAGGTTAGTTCATAGCTAATGGGCATCGGAATACTGCTTCTTACTCCTCAATTTCTGGAGTCCCCACACCTCCACTGCAGGTCTTCCCTTAGTGCAGGGAAAGGTGTGTGGGGGATGGAGTGAAATGGAGCCCATTATGTCATACTTCCTTGCAAATGAGGCATGCCTCCTGTAGCGGTGAGAGACACCTGGCCCATCAACGTAGTCTCAGAGGAAAATCACAAGGCACTTGAATTTTCAGTTTAACAAAAATTAATTCTTCACAAATTTCCCGCCAGTCTCTCTTCATTCTTTATTCTGTTCCTTCTCCTTCTCACCTCCCTGCTTTTCTTCTTATTTCCTCCATTAAGTCTCCATTTCTCAGGATCTCCCCATCATTTTCCCGTATTATATTTTTTCTCCCATTCTCTCTTCCTATATTTTCTTTCAACCGTTCCTATTCTTTCCATAGTGTAAGGAAATCTATGCCATAAAGGTATGTAATTATATATATATATACATATATATATATATAATTTTGTGCCGAAACCAGTGTGGCTCAGTGGATAGAGCGTCAGCCTGCGAACTGAAGGGTCCCAGGTTGGATTCTGGTCAAGGGCATGTACCTTGGTTGTGGGCACATCCCCAGTGGGGGACGTGCAAGAGGCGGCTGATCGATGTCTCTCTCTCATCGATGTTTCTAACTCTCTATCCCTCTCTTTTCCTCTCTGTAAAAAATCAATAAAATATATTTAAAAATATATATATCAAGTGCAAAAACCCATGAATCTTTAGATCAGATGACTCAAGAGCTTCTCACCCTAGCACAAAGCTGACCTTGGGCCTGAAATGCACTCCTTACCTTTCAACTACGTCCCAGTCTGAAAAATGTTTGTCTGTGCTTATGTCATCCTTGAGCCACTATCCTAACATCACTGCACAAGAAACGTAATGAGCGCAAGACTGGGTTCATTCCCTCTAACACACGAGATGGAAAAGCAGCACCCCAAACCCAAAACTCCTCTCCAGCCATTCCTAGCCCTTCTTTCCCAGAAACTGTTTGAAACCATCTCTTAGCGCGCTGTTAAACGCATGATGCGCCAGGACAGGTGAAAAATGGATTTGTCTTTTGGGAACCCGCCCTGTGTGTGTGCAGAGGAGTGTGCGTAGCACCACCTGACCAGTGTCCTGTTTCTGAATTTAAGCAACACCCGCACTTCCTCGCTGTGACAGGGAGAGGCTGGTGCTTGATTAATTTACATGTAAAACCCCACACAGGCACTGCCTGCAGCTGCAAAAGCCGCCTTGGAGAGACACCAGCGATGGCAGTAATTTTCCACGATATCATCACCCAATGCCCAGCGCTACTGCACGCAGGAGCTTATGTGGGAAAGAGGCAGCAGCCTGTGTATAAAATGGAATGATCCCGGCGATAACCAGGCAGATTAATAAACAGCTTTTACAACGGAAACATAGGAGCATGCGAAGGGAGGTCACTATTCCGATGCCCCCCACCTGATACGCTGAAATGAGAAAAACTGCAAGTAATTTTGCAGGGTCTTATCATGGAGATCAGATTCCACCAGGGGAGGATGGTTCCTGGTCTCAGAGGGAGGCCACCTCATTTCTTCCCGCTCTACTGCCTTTTCCTCCTTGCACCCCCGCTTTAAAAAGCAGCGTCCCCTGTGGGCAGGGACCTTTCAAAAATCATTTCCAGGCAGGTACCTTTCTGGGATATGCAAATCCAGATATGACCAGGATATGTTCAGCCAGGAGGATGGACACAGCTTCCCCAGAGAGCACACACGAGGGACATTCTCATAGCTTGGGAAGGCTTGTCGTTAAAATAGAGTTTATTTTCTCATAAACTTCAAAAAAAAAATTCAACTAAAGGAGTACTTACTATTCCAGAAATTACTCCTACTACTTAAGAGGTTACCCTTTTAAAAAAATCAATCAAGGTTTAGTTCAAGAAACAGAGCATACTTTAATAATTTCCAAAAAGAAAGAGTAAGAACTATAATACAGAGAAGTGGATGTTTACAAAATAGGAAAAAGGACTAAAGCAGTGGTTCTCAACCTGTGGGGTCGCGACCCCTTTGGGGGTGAACGACCCTTTCACAGGGGTCGCCTAAGACTATTGGAAAACACCTATTTCCCATGGTCTTAGGAACCAACACACCACTCCTCCGTGTAGCAAAGTGTAGCCATGTAGTTTACTGTTGTCATATGAAGACTGTTGCCCATGCTACACCACAATTCAAGACAAAATTTCATTTATTTGTAATTAGAAATATTTTACAATATATAATTACATATTGTTTTTGTGATTAATCACTATGCTTTAATTATGTTCAATTTGTAACAATGAAAATACATCCTGCCTATCAGATATTTACATTACAGTTCATAACAGTAGCAAAATTACAGCTATGAAGTAGCAATGGAAATAATTTTATGGTTGGGGGTCACCAGCACATGAGGAGCTGTCTTAAAGGGTCGTGGCATTAGGAAGGTTGAGAACCACTGGACTAAAGGAATGGATTCTAAGCAGGATCTGCAGGGACGACTCCTAAGACCGTACAGGACAGACGCATCAGGAGAGCCGCTTCTGAGGTTGTCCCTGAATGTAAGCCAGAATCAGGAGCGCACCCCACAACCTCTGAACAAACCAGGAGCCAGGGGGTCCGTGGCCATAGCTGCCAACCAGGAACCAGATAGCCATACAGACATTCCCCATAACTGCTTCACCCCTGGACTTGCTCTCCACACAGGGTGCGGGATCAGCACTGTCTAACGGAAATGCAATGAGAGGCACATCTATCATTTCAGACTTCCGGTAGCCTCATTTACAGTGATAAGGTAAAATTAAATCAAACGTGTTTTATTTAACCAAAACGGAAGCTCTTCAAAATGCAATCCATAGAAGAATACTAGAGGCCTGGTGCATGAAATTTCGTGCACGGGGACGGGGGTGGGAGGTGGGGGGAGGAGGTGTCCCTCAGCCCAGCCTGCACCCTCTTGCAGTCCAGGATCCCTAGCTCCTTACTGCACCCCTGCAGGAAGGAGGGAGAGGCTCCCACCACCGCCCCTGTGCTCACCAGCCATGAGCCCGGCTTCTAGGTGAGTGGCACTCCCCCTGGGAGAGTCACTGACCACCAGGGGGCAGCTCCTGTGTTGAGCATCTTCGCCTGGTGGTCAGTGCATGTCATAGCAACTGGTCGTTCTGCTGTTCAGTCAATTTGCATATTAGGGTTTTATTATATAGGATATAGAATACTTTATGATCCTTTCTCCCTGCCTCCCTCCCTCCCTTTCTCCCTTCCTCCCTCTCTCTCTCTTTCTTTTATTCTTTCTTGTCTTTTTGGTACCAAGACTTCAAAATCCAGTCTGTATTTTACACTTAGAGGACATCTTCATTTAGACTAGCCACATTTCAAGTGCTTAGTAGGTACATGGGGCTAGAGACTCCATATTGGGCAGTGCAGGGGAAGGAAAAAATGTCACTCCACTGTTGCAGAGAAATCTTCGCCTCCTCAGGAATTTCTGAGCAGAAGCAGACAAAATGAAAAAAAAAAAAAAGAAATTAGACAGGAAGCTAGCTTCTGCCTCAAGTTTGCCTTCCAGATCTCATGCCCAAGCACCTGATTGACAGATCTAATTTGCCTCCAGAACCTTTGCTTCAAAGGAATATGGAAAATATGTTCTTTTTGTTTTGTTTTGATTTCTAAGCTTCTCCGTTAGATGAAAAGTGAAACACAGGTTTTGAGTAAACCAATCTATATTATCCTGTAGTTCTTTTTTTTTTAATGAATAATGGCTGAGGGAGAATCTTTATAATCTGACAAATATTTTAGAATAGGTTCCTTTAAGAAAGTCTACCAGCTTGTTTTTCTTCTAAGTTGGAGCACTTGTGTAGTTACCCAAGACCTTATTTCATAAGGTACACTGGGGTTTTGTGAGCAAGATCACCAAGATGTATCTCTAAAATTGTTTTCTTTAAATTATCTCCAATATACAATTTCTGAGGCTTCAATCACAGCTCAGTAGGGCTTTCCTTAGTTTTTCTTAGGGTTCCCAGACACAGAAGGCATCGGCACGAAAAATTCGTTCTTTTAAAAATGTTTAGATCATTTACAACATGTATATGTTATTAGAAATTACATGGTTCTGACTGGGTAATTCAACCTGAAATTGTCGTCATTATTACTCATTATAATGCACAGCAGCAATGGGAAAACAAGAAAATAAGACACGGGCTCTGGGAAAGATTCATATTATGAGAATAAAAGAGCTTTTCGAGATTATTTATAACAAAAGTAATGAAATGTTAGTGAAGTTTAGGGCACATTTTCTGAGAAAAAATATGGTACTATAGGAAAGGAGTCTACAGTTTCATCTGCCCGAAATCCAATCGATGAGACATTGCACCCTGCATATTCACTCCCACACTCAGGGCTTCGATTTATCACCTCTGTTCACTGCAAGAATGAGCTAGGAGCTTGAAAACCTACATAATTTGTTCCTAGAGTTTAATAAAAATCCAGGCCTGTCTCAGAGGAAATAAATAGTAAGATTATATCATCTAGCACTGTCTTATACATTGTAGGTGTGCTGTGTACACCTATTGGGTAAAGGCTCAAATTTGTATATAATTTGCTAAAGTGAGCTCATACTGGTTTTAAAAATATTAAATGAATACTTAATGCCGAATAAATATTGTAAAATATTTGAGAAGAGCACGTGCTAGGCTGTTGCTTTCAGGGAAGGATTCATTAGTGCCTCTTCTCTCCCGTAGAATTTACACCTCCAAGATTTCATCAGCATGCTCCTTTTGGCTCCTGCTGAGTGACTTTCTCCTTGACTGTGGTTGTAATGATTACTTATAAGCAAGTGGACTCTAAAATCTCTGTGTTTAATGAGACTTCTGTTTTAAAATTTTCTTTTATATTCCAGATCTATATTACCAACTAATTGATAATGATCTCCCAAGCATATATATTGTAAAACATACATTTCTATTGATTTCAGAGAGGGAAGGAGAGGGAAGGGGAGATAGAAACATCAATGATGAGAGAGAATCATTGATTGCCTACTTCTTGCACGCCCTATACTGGAGACCAAGGGATCAAATGACGGGGATCAAATGACGACCTCCTTGTTCATAGGTCAATGCTCAATCATTGAGCCACACTGGCTGGGTTCCAGAGCATATTGTGGCAGGCAAAATATTACATACAAAATCATCTTTTTCCTTGTACCTCTCTCTAAGTTTACTGTTTTTTTTGTATTAACATTACAAAATTTTTTATTCTCCTGTCCATGGGTAATCCTCTGAAAAAATATTTGATTTCCTTCTCTTTTGCCTCTTCCTTATGCTAAACTATTAGTTTAAGCCAATAAAATCTTTTAAAAATGCCATATTCACATCCATTTATTTTTTTTAATGAAAATTACCTTCTCATTTCACTCCTTTTAGTAATATCATATAATAGACATTTCCTTTTGGTTCTACAAACTTTTTAAAAACATGTATAAATTTAGATAAACACTGTCATAATCAGGATTCACCCCCCAAATTCTTAATGCTATATTTTTTGTAGTCACACACTCCCCTCATTTCTAAGCCTCCAAATTATTTATCTGTTTTCTGTCCAAAGTATACCTACATTTTTGTCTTCTTCAGAATCTACACTAATAAAAGAGAAAGATGCAAATTGACCATACCTCCGTGATGCTCACCAGCCAACCAAGAATGAGTATGCAAATGAATCCAACAAAAATGGTGGGTTAATTTGCATATGCAGACATGGAGAGAAGACTGAAGACTGAATGAAGGCTCCACTGCAGCCATAGCCAAGCTTGAAGGCTGAAGGCTTGGCTCTGCTGCAGTCCAGGTCCCAGGTGCCAGAGGAAAACCAGTGCCAGCAGCCAGGGGAAGGAAGGCCTATTGCATGAATCTTCGTGCAACAGGCCTCTAGTATCATATAAAAGAATCTGACAGTATGCAATCATTTGCCACTGTCTTCTTTCCCTCAGCAAAGTGTCTTCAAGATTCATCCAGGTTGTACCATGTATCAGTAGTTTCTTTCTTTTGAGTGCCAAGTTGTATTTCACTGAATGGATGTACCACCATTGGCTTTATTATCTTCCAATTTATAATAACTTTCTTTATCCTGTTATTCAATGGCCCTTATAATACAGCTCTACTTGAGGCTTGGTTCCCTCTATTCTCCTCCCTTACAATTTTGTTCAGGAAGACTATTCTCAGTTATTTTATTATATTGAATAATTGCCTTTTCTTTTTGTTTTACGAGGTTGCTTAAAGTTTAAAATAATTGGCCTCTTAATCTCCATTTTATTAAAATCGTACCCATTCTTCAAGACCATTTTTCAGGATTCATTTTCTTGATCTTCTGAATAGAGTGTCTCTCTAAAGACTTTATGGGGTGCTCTGATTTTATGGTACTTATATTGATTTATAGCCATGCTTGCCTTGTAGATTATGCATGGATGTGAGAGATGAATCATAAAAATAAACATGATGTCTGAGAGTAAATATTGAAAGTCAAGACACAGATCATCATAAATATGCAAAATTCCTTAACTAGAGTTTCTTAAAGGATTTTATAAAGTGAAATGAAAACAGCTGCAAAGTACGTATTTAGCCTTTGGCAAACACTAACATTTTTGATGTCTCTTTTTTAAAGGAATTCAACTTGAAGACCCATTCAAATAGTTTCTAACAGAATGAGCTCTCTGTCTTTCCAATGAGACAAGTCTCATTTTTTGGTATGTCAGATATATCCTCACTGGAGCCATGTCCCAAGTCATAGAACTGCAGTCCATTAAATCTTTGATATGTATACCTAATTATATATTTTTTTCTGTATTAGCCTGCTAGGGTTGCTTATACAAAATTCTACAGACTGGGTGATTTAAACCACAGGCAATTATTTTCCCACAGTTTTGGGGGCTTAAAGTCCAAGACCAGGCAGATTTGGCAGATTTGGTTCATTCTGAAGCCTCTCATTTGCTTGAAAAAGGCCTCCTTCTTCCTATACCCTCACATGTTCTTCCTCTGTGTTCCCACAACTCTTAAGTCTCTTAGTGTGTTCTATTCCTTTTATAAGAAAACCAGTCAGATTGGATTAGGGCCTCCCCTAAGGCCCAATTTTAACGTAATCACCCCTGTAAAGTCCCTCTGGTCAAACACAGTCACATTCTCAAGGTCCTAGGAATTAAGACTTTGACATATGAATTGAAGACAAGGGACACAATTCAGCCCATAACAACTGCTTACGAAGCAACTTCTTGGAAGCGTGCCTTCCTATGTAACTTACTTGTGGGGAGCAATAAATTGGTCAGGTTTGCTCAGCTAGAAAGTCTTGGCAGATATATTTCTCATGACAAATTAATAAATTAACCTAATAAATTGACCTTCTAGAAAGTCTCTTGTGAGCTTTGGTTGCATAAATCAGCATTTACTTTCCAATCAAATCTGGAACATCAATAAAATGCATTTTTAATTATTATGGCAGGTGCTGGAGCCAGGACTGTAGTAAATTCTAGAAGCTAAATGCCTGTTCTGGCATCTGTTTTGGAATGCAGCCCACCTTCTCCAGCTATATTTTTTTTTGCATTGCTTTGTACTGTATCACTTTCCTTTTAAGACTTCTACAGGATATTTAACTTTGAATTAGATACTTTATTGATTATAAGATATACATTTTCACATTTTACCACATTAATATTTAGAATACATAAAACACTAGTCAGTTTTTTTCAACTTTTTTTCTCCCTCACTGATATGTAAAACGAATGTTGCAACTTAAAATTTATAGCATCTTAAGTTTGTTGAGATAGGATATGTCTTCTTACCTCTTTAACGCCCTTCTCAGAATTGAGAAAATAAAAGGACCCTCCTATTTGTGTTATGAGGATTAAATAAGTAACCTATTTTTAAAAAATATATATTTTATTGATTTTTTACAGAGAGAAAGGGAGAGGGATAGAAAGTTAGAAACATCGATGAGAGAAAGACATTGATCAGCCGCCTCCTGCACACCTCCTACTGGGTATGTGCCCGCAACCAAGGTACATGCCCTTGACCGGAATTGAACCTGGGACCTTTCAGTCCACAGGCTGATGCTCTATCCACTGAGCCAAACTGGTTTCGACTAATCTATTGTTTTGATACAGGTCTTGGCACATTATGTGCACTCAAAAATATTGTCATTAGTATATGTAAATTTTTTGATAATTATTTTTGGTTTTGCAAAGCCTCATGTACAGGAAATAGATAATTAATATTTATTTTATTGAATAGGAATTAGGATGAGAAGAGTGGTTACTGTTTATGACTCTTACTTCAAAGATGAAAATCTACAAACCCAGAGAAAAACTTTATTTATGAAAGTCCATTTCCCCTAACACAGAGTTTGTTAGGTAGAGAAGTAAAAATAAGGATCAACATTTCCCTTTGATTAGGTGCTTAAAGACTAGCCCTAGACATAGCCCTAGACACCTGCTTACTTCTGTGTCAGGATAAGAATTTACACTTGTCAAGTGCACTTGGTTGAGTGTACTTGATATAGCAATAGAACATGAATTGGATGAATGTTTCTTGGGCTCAGGTTAGATCCCTTCAGGATATCTCATTCTTGGAGGAAGGGAAATGGAATGGAGCTGATTTTACAAAACATCTTTCACCAATGCTCCTGACATCAGTATTTTGAGGGCTACAAAACCAGGAAGTATACCGAAACTTTGTTTTGAATATGGCCATTATGGAATATGAGCAGGGAACACTAGGTTCTCTATAGCTGGGAAGATCTACATCTCCTTGTTTGAACTTTGGAAGGCACAAGGATAGCTCAATGTCCAGGTGTGTCAGAAGATGGCTGCAGGCTGGGGGACAGCAGAGGTGCATGGCTGCTCTTGCTGAATTGCCATGGGGGGCACACAAGCCAAGGTCACGTGGCAGAATATACTTCCTAATTGATGCAGTATTGTGAAGAAAATATTTACTAGGCATATAAATACTCAAGAAAAGTCTTGACAACACTTTCTTGACAACTCAAGAAAAGTCTTAACAACACCTCCTCTTTGTCTGAAATGCAGAAAAATCTAAAGTGATCTTTTTCATCTACTCCTCTGTAAAGCAATATAATTTTTTCTATATTTTAATATACATATTTTTTTCCTGTTTTCAATTCTTCTCTTTGGTTTACATTAGGTTAAAGCTTAATGAAAAGCTAAGGATTTAATGGATAATAGCCCTCTAATGGATTCTACCCCAAAACCTTACGTTTATATGTCTTCTCCTTCTTTGGCTGCTGACCAGAAGAAAACCATTCTTTGTGAGCGATTCCTTGCGGTCATAATGCTAAGTAACCAGAAGGAAAGCTAGGTGCATTGAACTTTTGTCTTTGAGATACTTATATATTCCCGTATCACAAGTCCTCCAATTGTCCTAATTCATTAGTTCCCAACAAAAACAGGGTTGATAAAAATTATTTAACACTATTTGGATCCTCCTTAAATATATCATGTCTACTTATGCATGAAAAAAAAAACACACACCACAACCAAAAACCCCCACAAACTAGACATTTTGACAAAGCGATAGTAGCATTTAGGATATTGTAGCATTGTCCAAGATGTGGTTTGGACCCCCCCAAAAAATGTGTACAGTGCCTTTGCAAGTAATACGAAATAATATATCTTATCAAGAAACTTGGCTACTGATCTTAACACCAATTAAATTTTTTTAAGAAGATGACTTACTCTGCTTAAGCTTCTGTAACAAATTACCATAGACTGGATGGCTTAAACAACATTTATTTCTGATAGTTCAAAAGAACGAAAAATCCAGTATTACATTACTGGTAGATCTATTGTCTGGAGAGAGCCTACTTTTCTTTTGTAATTTTATTTCTTAAATTTATTTGGGTGACATGGGTCAACATGAACCTCTAGGTTTCCGGTTTGGGTTTCTATGATACAAGATCTGTATATGTGCCCACCACCCAAAGTCAAATCTCCTCCTGTCACCACATATTAGAACCTCCTTCTCCCCACAACTCCTTCCCTCTGGAAATCACCACATTGCTGTTTGTGTTCACGTGTTTCAGTTTGATATGGCACATATGAGTGAAATCATATGGTTCTTAGCTTTTTCTGACTGACTGATTTCCCTTACTTAGCATAATGTTCTCAGGGTCCATTCATGTTGTTGCAAATGGCACTATTTCATTCTTTCCTATGTCTGAGAAGTAGTCCGTGGTATATACATACCACATCTTCTTAATCCAGTCCTCTATGGCGGGACACTTTGGTTGTTTCCATGTCTTGGCTTGAATAATGCTGCGATGAATCTAGGGCACATATATCTTTGTGAATATATGATTTTCAGTTTTTCATGTGTAGATCCAGAAGAGGGATTGCTGGGTTGTATCGTAGTTCTAGTCTTAATTTCTTGAGGAATCACCAGACTGCTTTCCATATGGCTGTACCAATCTGCATTTTCACCAGCAGTGAATGGGGGTTCTCTCTTCCCCACCACCTCCCCAACACTTGTCATTGCTTGTCTTGTTGGTAATGAGTGAGCGATAATAACAGGTGTGAAGTGGTATCTCTGTGGTTTTGATTTGCATTTCCCTAATTGCCAGTGAGGTTAAACACCTTTTTATATCCTATATAATAAAATTCTAATATGCTAAGTGTCCAACAGTTTGTTTGACCATTCAAGTAGTTGCTATGATGCCCATTGACCACTAGGGGGCAGATGCTCCAACTGGTAGGTTAACTTGCTACTGGAGTCCAGCTGATCTGGAGCGGGCAAGATGGGCCGGATCCTGGAGCCCTTCCGCAGTTTCTCCCGCCTTGATCATGCACCTTGGGTTCCTCTGCGTGGCTTGAGATCCCTCAGGGGATGTTGAAGCACTGGTTTCAGCCCAACTCTGCAGAACAGATCATGCACCTTGGGTTCCTCTGCGTGGCTCTGGGATCCCTCAGGGGATGTTGAAGCACTGGTTTCAGCCCAACTCTGCAGAACAGGCTGAGGGACCCCACCAGTGCATGAATCCATTCACTG
Organism: Lasiurus cinereus; assembly: GCA_011751065.1. NCBI lineage: Eukaryota > Metazoa > Chordata > Mammalia > Chiroptera > Vespertilionidae > Lasiurus > Lasiurus cinereus. The sequence goes on from JAAGEH010000046.1 coordinate 9,631,992, forward strand.
GGCCTCTAGTGTATATATATATATATATATGTGTGTGTGTGTGTGTGTGTGTGTGTATCTATATATAGATATATAGATATACAGATATAGATATAGGCTGTTGGTATGTCTTCTTGGGAGGTGTATTTTCAGATCCTCTGCCCACTTTTTGATTGGGTTTTTGTTTGGTTGTTTTTTTGTTGTTTGTTTTGCTTTGTTTTGTGTTGAGTTTTGTAAGTTCTTTATAAAATTTGGAGATTAAACCTTTGTTTGCAAATATCATCTCCCATCTGGTTAGCTGCCTCTTTGTTTTGTTGTCAATTTCTTTTGCTGTGCAAAAGCTTTTTAGTTTGAAATATTTTCATTCATTTATTTTTGCCTTTACTTCCCTTGCCTATGGGGTCAAGTTCATAAAATGTTCTCTATGACCAAGGTCCATTAAGTTTGGTACCTACATTTTCTTCTCTGTAACTTCTGTTTCAGGTCTTATATTTAGGTCTTTGACCCATTTTGAATTACTTTTTGTACCTGGGGAAACGCGGTAATCCAGTTCCGTTTGTTTTGCATGTGGCTTTCCAGTTTTCCCACCACCAGAGAGCCCACTTTTCTTTAACCATAACAAAAAGTGGTCCTTGACAACAGCTATTTAGAGTTTTGTTTTAAATTTAATTTACAACTACAATGATCACCATCAAATTTTTATTCTGCAATGAAGATAATTATTATTCTTGAAATTTTATTAATATTCAGCAACAGAGCATTTAGCTGCCAAACAAATAATTTATTAGTGAATTGTCAAGGATAAATAATATTTGCTTTCCCATCTAAAGTTAATTTTGTAATTGACAGATTTTTCCACATATTTTTATTGTTTTATTAGCATTTTATGGCATGCTTTTATATTTGAGAAAACTGCTTTACACTCATTTTAATTAGTTATTTCTCCTATATACCAAATTAGTTTCAATAATGGAAAGAGTAAAGTCAAAAGATTTGAGAAGCAAGATGTCACATATGCAGACAAATTAAACTTTAATGACTTCCATCTGGGATTATTACCCAACATCACAAGTGGTTTTAGAGAAAAATTGTATGGATGACAAGTGGGCCTGGCTAGTCTTCTCAGCTCCTTAAGAAGAGGGTGAAATGTCTCAGTCTTTGAACATCTTTTGGGTTGCTTAGAAAATGGGCACACGGGTGACTATAAGTGGGGGAAGGAAGAAATAAAATGAGGCAGGGCATAATACATGTGCCTAATTGGTAGGCGATATGATACTAGTAATGAAACAACCATTGAATGCTGAAGAACATAGGCTGCTGGAGTCTCTGACCGAGGTTTGAATTAGGCTTTACCACTTACTCTTCTGTGACAAAAACAAGCCAGTTAATCTTTAAGCTGCACTTCCCCACATACGTCATGGAGATATCAATACCCACATTGCAGGGTTGTTTGCAAGTTTGAATAAACTCTTCTTCTAAGTACTACGTTCACCCAGCATTATTGGTAGTAGTCATCCAAATATTGTTTTTTCTGTACAGTGTTATTATTAATCACCCTGACCTTTAATTTTGATTTTTATCCAAATGCTATGAAACACCACTGTTTTTAAATGACAGAGCATACTGTGACTTCATCGTTATGTGTTACCAGTAGAATCTAAAATCCTTTAACCTAAGATCTATCTGGAAGGAACCTTTGACCATTATCTTAAACTTTTTTTTAACCTCCCAAATAATCCATGTAGGCAAAGTTGCTCCACTGGGGAGTATAAACATACCTACACACATGTCCAAAGAGACATAGCTAGGTCTGTGGAAAAGCTCCAAAACCTTGCTGCCTCCTCCAGTGAGCAGATGCTTCCTCTTCTAATGGCGAGTACTCCATGGGACACGTGAGGGCCATCATCATTTAATGTGCAGCTGATGGCATTCTGCTGTCAAATTAAGCCAGGTTTCATGTGATGTCATATAACCGATTCTCAGAGCCTCGGAGTCCTTCTAATTTCAGGATTTTTACTGTCTGACGGCCAACCAGTAATTAAAAACTAGCATCAAACCAGAAACAGCAAGAACATTATCGTGGGGCTTAAATATCTCTCAGTCTGGACAGTATCCTATCAATGTTTATTTCGGTTTTGATTTTGAATGTGTATGCACATTTCCCAAGCCTATGAAATGGCTCACCTACCAAAAAGATATTTCACCAGGCTCCTCAATACATCATAAAGGACTGTCGTTTTCGTTACATGCAATGTCAACAATCGTTAAGAGTCATAGGTAGAGATAAACCAATCCAGGTAAACATGTTTTTTTTTTTTTTTTTGGTGAATTTGTTAGTTATGGATACATGTTTGTCTCACACACTTTTTAACTTTCTAGTTAGTGTCCACCTACCTGTGGTATGTTAGACGAAACACAGAGATGACGCATTACACTGTCTATGTGAACTATGGTTGCCATATAAATTGCAGCAGTCATTAAAAATAATGTCTAGAAACAGCACAGTGTGAGAGCCCAAAGATTAACATTGATCCATACATAGCCAGCATTTTTTTTAAATACAGTCGTATTGTGCTGAATACAACTGAATCAAAATTGAACTTAAAAAAATAAAGAAAAGAAAAGAAGGAAGAGTAAAGAGCCGTGCAAGAGTTTGTCTTTCAAGCTGATGGCCATGTGTCCAGAAGCAGGACATCAGACCTACTTAATTTTCTCTATATTAGTGACCGTTCACAAGAGTTATCATCTATCATTTGCCGGCCCACCTTATCTTCAGCCATGAACCTGATTGAACATATCTCCATTAACAATAGGAAATTCACTATTCCCCCCAAATCTGAGATGATAGCCTTGAAGATTTCTGTAAGACGAGGCCCTGCCTTACCTTTTGTAGTTCTGGGTGGTGTCAGATTTGTCCGGGAGCTTGCAGGCTCCTGCTTGCCTCTCTGAGCATTTGGCACCTTCTTTTATGCTATTCTTGCTTGTGGTTCTTGCTTGCCAGGCTTGATACCCGTCTCCTGAAGTCGGTTTTCCTCTTCGCCAAGTCTCTTTCCGTGTCCATTCCCTAGCAGGTTCCTGATTTTCATCTTGTTCCTCTCATGTTTGCCTTGCCCTCCTGATTTCATTCTTCGTGTGACCGTGAAAAGTCAAACTACTCAGGAGTTCAGATATTAAATGGACTTACATATGCCAGTAGGAAAGTAAATGATTGTTAAATTTCATGGCACACACACACAAAAATAATGGTAAGAATTTAAAGAGGTTGTAAACATATGCATGTATGTATATTTCATTCATTCATTCATTCATTCACTTACACATCATCTTTAGGCAGCATTTGTACACAGACAGGTTCAGTGAATTTACACATACACACACACACACAAACACACACACACACAGCTGTGATATAAGATGGACACATGTAGCAACGGATATATGTTCAATCAGGTTCATGGCTGAAGCATAGCTAAATAAATTATTCTCAGGTCAGTCACACTATTCCACTGTTTTTCTTTTACTCCTATATAGGAAAATTTTCAAAAGTGCTTCTGAAAACTGAGGTTATTAGAATTTATTTTACATGGCTGCTCTGTGCAATTTTTCTCTTTTGGGCAGCAACATTAATAGATTTTTCTCTCTTATCCCAATACCCCAAGAGAATGTGAAATACTAAGTGTTCTCCAAAGAGGTCTTTTAAAATGGGTGTGTAGTAGAATTACATAAATCTGTTGTCCTCAGGATATTTGAGCGAGTGCCTTATAGGAATCTTCAAGGCTATGATTTCAGATTTGGGGGAGATAGTGAATTTCCTGTTGTTAAGCCTGGTGTCTTAGTTGAGGCTGCAGTAACAGAAGACTGGGTGGCTCCAACAACAGTGGGGTTCTTACGGTTTGGAGGCAGGAATTCTGAGGTCAGAGTGCCAGCGTGGCTGTGCTCTTAGTGATGCCTTCTTCCCAGTAAATAGACCAGGGGTGGTTGCAGGAACTGGGAGGCACAGGGATTATAACTGGGCAAGCCCGTGGATGGAAACGTCTAGGAACTCCTGGAGGAAATTCTATACACACTATTCATAAAAATGGTCAAATATAGAGGGCTGACATAAAATTACAGGATGCTCATTTACACGTCAATTTCAGATAAATAATGAACAGTTCCAGTATAAGTATGTCCCATGCAATATTTTTATATGCTAAATCAGACACTCCCACAAGTAAGTATGTAACAAATTTATATGGAGGGGAATCATATGGAAGGGGTGGATTTCCATAGAAAAAACAGGGAAACACTTGCAAATTGAATATCACTAAGCTATTAAAAGAAGACTGCTTATGGGACTTCTTTTAGATAATTGGTCAAATAGTCAACTGAGAAATATTATAGGAGGAGGACCCTGTGGCTGTGGTAATTATAAAGAAATTTATAAATAGTAATACTCAGTTTATAATTGACTAGAAAAATTAAACGTGGACATGGTTCTGTAAATGTTCATGATTAGTGAATAAATTTCTTCCTATTGAAGACACATAAGGTTTACCTAGGTAAGCAGTAGATTAACATGACGTCAAGTGCTTAAATTTTGCAAAGTCCTTACAAAAGAGAAAACCTTTTGTCACGGGTCACTTTGTTTGTGATGTATAGAAGCTTGTTGAGACCATTGAATTACACACATATTGATGCCTAATCTTACAATATTACTACTGTATTTCTACAGGCTAGTGATTTTATTAGTATGCTCATCATCATTAATCAGATTGAAAATATGGAGGAATTTAAAAATACAAAGAACAATAGAGAGTTTTATGACTTATTCATTTATGAGTATGCTTAAAAGCATTCATCATGGCCATTAGTTTTAGACCATGAATATTATGGTACTCAGTGAATATGGAGAAAGTTTTCTAAATATTCTTTCTTTGCAGCATCTGGAATATTTAGTACATGAGCTTGTTATTAATGTCTAGCCATGATATTTTTAAGACAAAGTTTCCTATGTAATTGTCTTAAATCTCTGTGATGAAATATAGAATCAACTTTTTAAAAAAAGATAGAGGACGCTTAGATAAATGCCAGAGCAGTTATAAAGTGAAGAAGCACAGGCTAAGCTTTGGTTAACTCTAGTGAATAACTTGAGACCTCCAGACTATATTTTTGAACTTCAACAGTCTAATAAGAAAAATTGCAACTGTATCTAAATTTAAAATATTAATTAATAAAATTTAAAATTCTGTTTAAAAATAGAAATGAAAATAATGTTTGAGTAGCATTATTTTTTTTAATCTTCATGTGAGGATATGTTTTTATTGATTTTTAGAAAGAGAGGAAGGGAGAGAGGGGGGAGAGAGAGAGAGAGAGAGAGAGAGAGAGAGAGAGAGATATCAATGTTAGAGAGAAACAATGATCAGTTGCCTCTTGTACACACCCGAATGAGGATTGAACCCATAACCTAAGTATGTGCCCTGACCGGAATCAAACCAGCAACCTTTTGGTGTACAAAATGGTGTACCCAATCAGGGCAACATTACATTTTATCCCATGAGTTTGTGAGACACATTCAGGTTGATAATTTCTAAAATTACTCTAGGTCATTTAATTGCATCTTTTTTTTTTTTTTGAGCTCGCAAACATTGCCTTGTGCTGCATAACATTATTCTAAGAAAAATGTTATGGGTAACCTCATCAATGATGACTATGAAAATGTTATCACTAAAGACAGAGGGTCAGGAAAATATTTTCTCTTCTATGTTTTAAACCTCTGTTGCCCAAGACATCAGTACTGGACCTCAGCATAATCACTTCTTGCTTGGTAACCACTAGTGGCAAGCGATTTGCATGTATTTCCAAAGCACCTTTCTCCCTCTGCCCGGTGCTCCCACTCTCTGCACTGTGATGGTGCTAAACACAATCACACGCCAAACCCCCTTTCCGATTAGAGACAAGGTCTGATTTCAAACTGAGAAAACAATTAGAAAGCTGACAGGAATTCCTGTGGGTACAATAGTGTTTGTAATGAGAAAATTGTGCATCACTGAAGTCAGAGACCTTGGCCTTGGGAGCCGAGAAATGCTCGGTTTCTGTCTCCAGATGCCTATCACAGCTGTACCGGAAGGTCCTTTTTCCTTGGCCTGCCCAAATATGCCAATCAGTGCCTTTCTGATGTCTTGCTGCAATGCTTATTAGGTAAATCCTAAAGTAGTTACCCATGCCATTATGACTGGAAAAAAAATCCTGATACAGGTGCACGAATTAAATCACTTACTTGTGCATCACTTCAAGCATGAAGTTCAAACGCATTGGAAGCCACAAATTATATGCTTGAGAGACTTCTGCAATTTCAAAGAGGACTGTACTTGACTGCTGGAAGGAAGCAAGGACACACAAGTGCTAAGTTCGCTTCTGTCTGCTGGCGTCTTGCTGATAGTTTGGGTAGCATCTCAAGGTAACTCCAAGGATCAGAGGAAAAAGCAGGAGAAATGACTCATCCCTCCTCTTGTTTGAATGACTAGAAAGAAAAATTGGAAGAAGAAATAAGGACATTCTCTTACTAATTAAAAAAAAATAGTTCTGGCTGGTTTGGCTCATTGTATAGAGTGTCAGCCTATGGACCAAAGGGTCCTGGGTTTGATTCCGGTCAAGGGCAGGTACCTGGGTTGCAGGCTCCTCCCTGGCCTGGCCGGGGCAGGTATAGAAGGCAACCAATCAATTTGTTTTTCTCACATCGATGTTTCTCTCTGTTTTTCCCTCTCTCTTCCACTCTCCCTAAAAATCAATGGGAAAATACCCTTGAGTGATGAATATCTATGTATAAACAAACAGGTAATATACAAATTAGCAGGGCATCAAGACTGGCTCAGGAGGAGATGCATCATGGCCACTCAGGAGGAGCTGTGTGTGCAGATGGGAGGGAGGGGACCGTGTGCTGCCCCCAGCCCCAGTGGACACACATCAGGGGTGGGGGCATGCTCCGAGCAGCTGCTGTGTGGCTGGGAGCACACTCCTGGTGGTAGCGGCAGCGGCTGGAACAAAGCAGCTTGGGTCCTGGGTGCTGGAGTGAATCCGGTGCCAGCAGTCAGGAGAAGGAAGGCCTATTCTTGCACGAATCTTCGTGCATCGGGCCTCTAGTATTTATATATATATTCCTGGAATACTGATATTCCTGGAATATGGCATAATGTATTAGTAAATTGAAGGTGCCTTCCAGAAGGTAAGGACTGCATTTCTTCAATCATAATAAATACCTAAACTACCTTTCGTCTGACAGAAATGCAAATTCTCAGAGAACAGAATTATGGTAGTAACGTATTTGCTTTAGTGCCTGTCATGAATAACAGAGACAAACAGAAAGTAAGCCTGTGAACGTTGTAGCTTCATATAAAATGAGATTTTTAAATGGTACAGCGGTGACATGAGCTCTACCAACATGCGACCCACTGGTTTCCAGACAGAGCTAATTAGGAACTATTATAATTAAGAAAGAAAGGAGAATATTTTTTATGGTTGTTTTTTTTTTTTTTTGGATCTTCCTGTGCCTTCCAATCCTAAAGGAAAATAAATGTTGGCTGCTAAGAGAGAGTTAGGTTTGCAGCTGGAAAGGATCTGTGACATCACTACCATATCCTGGTAACGGATTTCTTGTTTGCAGTGGCCTAACACTGCTCTGCCCCGAGGGATGTGCAAATCTCATCCTGCGATCAATGGTACAGGGCAGCTCTCCTTGCAGCTATAGGCAGCGACACCTGTTTGGGCTAAAACTGACTACAAGTGACCAGTCCAAAAAGAAAGCTGTCCTCTCCCAATACTTTATGTGGGTACCACTTTCTTTCATCTACCCCAATACTTTATGTGGGTACCACTTTCTTTCATCTACCCTGATACTTTATGTGGGTACCGCTTTCTTTCATCTACCCCGATACTTTAAGTGGGTACCACTTTCTTTCATCTATTGGGGATGTTGGGAGAATGTGACTGGTGGGTTAGATTTACTCACGGACGTGTTTGTGTTTGTTCATTTCTCCTCCCCTTGTTTTTTTCTCCTCCGACTCTGCCTCCTCCCTTCCTCCTTGTCCTTCCCCCCTCTCTCCTCTCTTGAGCTCACACAGCCCTTCTTAAAATAATATCACCTTTACCTCACTGTAGTTTAAGTTTTGTATTCCTATCTTGGAATTGTTAAGATGAAAAAACAGCCTTTAAATGTCCTACAGTTAAGATGAAAAACAGCCTTTCCATGACGGTAGTTGAACAAATGCGTATTTACTAGTAAATGTATAAAAAGATAAAAATAATATCTGGCAATTATCCTTTAAATCTAAGACACTTATTTAGAATCGCTGAGATTTTTATAGCGTTGGCTTCTCAGAGGCCAAAGCTGTGTGGATCGTAGTACATTCTTTTGTAAATGAAACAAAATGGTTATATTTTGGAAACCAACTCTTATCTTTCATTCCATGCCTTTCCCAATTCTGGAGGCTTGCCTAACTGTCCCCCTTTTAAATTGGGGTCAGATAGGAGTTTTATATTTCTCACCTTGAGCCGTGTCATTAGGTTAGCTTTTAATTTGGGTTTATCCAAATATGGCCACACTGTGGGTCCCCTCCAAAGTTCTCCTTAGCTGTTTCTGCTCTGCCACTCACTCTAGGGCAGGTGGCCAGGAAACTTGAAAAGGCCATCTGTGCTTCTCCTGTTCTCTCCCTGCTACATTATCCTCTTTGATGCTATCCTGTTGCTTAAAACATGGCAAGGGAAGCGCTATGTAGCCAGGTCAATGTAGACAAGAAAAGGAAGAGATTGCGGTAGTGATACAGCAAAGGAGGACATCCTGGAAAGTACTCTTGGTCACAGAAACCAAGGCACAAGGTCATCCAGCTCGTAGAGTGGCACCTCAGGACTTTCAATTCAGGTCTCATTCCCAAGCCTGTCTCCCTCTCCCTCTTTCCCTCCCTCCCTCCCTCTTTCCCTCCCTCCCTCCGTTCCCTTAGTTATAGGAAGACCTGTAGGATAATTCTGCTGAAAATGGGTGGAATTTCAACTTGTGGTGGGGACTTTAGTATGAAAGATTTCTAGTTGCACTGTGAGTCAAGAGAATTCTAGATGGTCTCTGGTGCCTGGATTTTCTCTAGTTACTATTACTGGGGCAGATTTAAAACACCTCCATCCTCCACTATAAAGGTCAACTGTAATCCTTACATACACGCTCTGGATAATTACATTAACTGTGTGGTTTTTTGTTTTTTTTTCCAAGGACACTTCTGGCATAGGTTTCAGGGGAATATCAGTTTAAAACTACTGTTGGAAAAATGCTTACATTCTCATATTATTGTAATAAAATCTAATCCACAAAATTGCAGGTCCTTCTGCTGGCTTCTCATGATTTGTGATGGATTCGTAGCTCCCAGGATTGCTTGATGCAGCAGAGAATGATCAGTTATAGACATTCTATTTAACCAGAAGCCTGACATATGGAGATTCCTGCAAGAATAGGCCTTCCTTCCCCTGGCAGCTGGCACAAGCTTCTGTACGGCACCTGGCACCTGGGCCTTCGCTCCAGCCAGAGGGGAGCTGCCTTTCAGCCTTTGCTTCTCACTTTGTTGTGTCAGTTTGCATATTCCCTCCTTATTGGCTGTGGGCACCACCATCTTTGTTGTGGAGTTACGGTCAATTTGCATATTCTATCTTTATTAGACAGGATGGGCTTTAAAAGTGGTGAGAAATGAAAATGGAACCTGCTACTCTGGACAGGGAAACATGCTCGAATTTTCAAGTGCATGTGCTTTTATTGAGCAACTAGAGGCCTGATGCAGGAAATTTGTGAAGGGGCTTGGCCTTCACAGCCACGGTGGCTGCCTCTGCCTCAGCCCCCAAAGCCCTGGCTTTATCCAGAAGGTCGTCTAGTCTAATTAGCATATTATGCTTTTATTATTGTAGATGCCAATAGTCAGTGTGACTGAAGTAAAATTCTGTCATAGTGAACTAATATATTTGAAAACACATAAGTATCCATTTATGAACAATAGAGAAAACTATTTGAATTTTATTGAGCAGAATGTTTGAAGCATTGGAATGAAGGTAACATTTATTTGGCTTACCCTCAGTGTTTGAACAGAAATGTTTTCCCACCTAATACTTGCATAAGGAAGCTAAATGTAAAGCTATGTGGGTCCCAAAATTTTGGAACAGCTTTGCGCCCACAAATGCAAATTATTGATGAATAGGAGCAAGAGAGAGTCAAAGATATTATATAAACTAAATCCTAGGAGGGCTACTCAGAAGTATGATTAATTTAGTTTCCAGGAATAGAATGAAATATAACTACTGTGTCATGCCAAAATTGTAGGTTACAGCCACTTTTTTTAGGTAATAAAATATAGTCTCTTAATAACAATTACCTTTCAAGTAACATTCATGTACTGATAGGGCAAACAAACAAAAGTAAACCAATATCACCTTGAGATTTTCAACAGAAAAATGATGGACTATTACATCACTTTTCAGATAGTCATATGTTTATCAAAGATATTTTTATTAATTCAAGAGTGTCTAAAATGGGCACAGTAAAACAATCCTATCTAATAAAAGAGTAATATGCAAATTAACCACACCTCTACTACACCAGAAGCCATGCCCACCACCAATCAGGAGTGAGTATGCAAATTAACCCCAACCAAGATGGCTGTGGCCATGAAGAGAGCAGGAGGAAGGCTTGGGTTTCCTCGACCATGGAGGAAGCCAAGCTTTCTGCAGCCCTGGCCTGCCTTAGTCTCCACTTAAGGCTACAAAGTTTCAATTATAGAAGATAAATAAAGCCCAACAGAAATGGCTGAGGCCATGCAGCAAGTAGGAGACTTGGCTCTGCAATAGGCTACAAAGTTTCAATTGTAGAAGATAAATAAATCCTAGATACCAGGGCCTCTGCTTGGGTTGCTGGGGGTGTGGCCAGCCTGCAAACCATTATGGGACCTTCACCCATGCTGTCCCATACTCTAAGGAAACCCCCACCCTTCAGGGCAAACCAGCTGGCCTCCATCCATGCACCAGGCCTCTATCCAATCTAATAAAATAGTAATATGCAGATTGACCATCATTCCAACACACAAGATGGCTGCCCCCATGTGGTCAAAATCTTGCTCCCATGTGGACACAAGATGGCCACCACAAGATGGCCTGCAAGGGAGTGCAGTTGTGGGTGATCAAACCAGCAGGGAACAGCAGTTGGGAGGGACCAGGCCTGCAAGGGAGGGTAGTTGGGGGTAATCAAGCCTGCAGGAAGGGCAGTTAGGGGTGACCAGGACGGCAGAAGAGGAAAGTTGGGGGTGACCAGGACTGCAGGGAAGGGCAGTTAAAGGCAAACAGGTTGGCAGGGGAGCTGTTAGGCATCAATCAGGCTGGCAGGGGAGCGATTAGGGGTGATCAGGCAGGCAGGGAGAAGTGGTTAGGGGCAATCAGGAAGGCAGGCAGGTGAGCAGTTGGGAGCCAGCAGTCCTAGATTGTGAGGGGGATGTTCGACTGCCTGTTTAGGCCCAATCCTACCCGTATTGGTCCTAAACAAGCAGCCAGACATCCCTTGAGGGGTCCCATATTGGAGATGGTGCAGGCTGGGCTAAGGGACACCCCCAACAGCCCCGTGCATGAATTTCATGCACCAGGCCTCTAGTTTACTCATAATTATCAAATAGTACCTACTTATCTGAGATTCTTAAAAGAGAATTAATATCAGCACTTTCTTTTTCATTTCTATTTCTTTATCTTTTCCAGTAGGTCTATGACCTGATGACCTCTTTTGCCAGAATGTAGCTCAAATTCCCTAACTCAGTGGTTGGCAAATGGCGGCTTGCGAGCCACATGTGGCTTCCGAGCTATGATTTGCCACTCTGTTGACTAATGAGTTTGTCAATCACCGACCTAGACTCTCAATTCCAATAATTACAGGCTGTTGTTATTCCTTGTGATTAAGCCCCTATCCCAGTGGTCAGCAAACTCATTAGTCAGTCAACAGAACGATAAACAGTGGCCTGTGAGCTGCATGTGGCTCATGAGCAACAATTTGTCAACCACTGCCCCAACTCATTTCTACACCACTCCTCACTATCCACATCTGTTCCTCATCCTATATAATAAACAGGTAATAGGCAAATTGACTGCCATGCCCCCATGTGGTCACAAGATGGCCGCCACAAGATGGCCACCACAAGATGGCCGCCACAAGATGGCCACCACAAGATGGCCACCACAAGATGGCCACCAGGATAGGGCAGTTGTGGACGATCAGGACAGCAGGGGAGGGCGGTTGGGTGCGAATGGGCCTGCAGGGGAGGGAGGACAGTTGGGGGTGACCAGGCATGTAGGAGAGAGCAGTTGGGGGGCCATCAGGCCTGCAGAGGAGGGAGAACGGTTGAGGGTGGGGGAATCAGGCTTGTAGGAGAGGGTAGTTAGGGGAGATCAGGCCTTCAGGGGAGGTCAGTTGGGAGTGTCTGGGCTGTAGGACAGGGCAGTTAGGGGTGACAGGGCCTATGCCAGCAGTCAGACATTACTTGAAGGGTCCCAGATTGGGGAGAGTGTAGGCTGGGCTGAGGGATAAATGAAAATCTGATGATATAATTTCCCTGCTCACATCCATTTCTGGCTTCTTTTTGCTTTTTGCTAAAGACCAAAAGTTCTACAGTTGCATGCTAGTCTTCCCCTTAGTCTGTATTTTCCAGCTGTTTTTCAGTTCCCTTAATGCATTACAATTATTTGTACCCCAAGCTCTTCCCAGAGCATTTCCACCTCTCTCTCTTCTCTTTCACTCTTTGACTTTTATTCACTCACCTTTTGGATCTCAGCTGAGAGCTCATAGTACATTCTTTTCCATCCTATCACAACGTAATTTGCAATTATCAATGCTCATGGTCCCTTTTCCCTATGAAATTCTTAAGCGGAACTGCTCCATTTATTTTGTTTCCCTCTCTACTTTCAGAATCTTGGATTAGACAGATAATTTATCAATAAACATTTTTGGTTTGCATGTACGAAAGCACATTAGATGGGCAGAGCTTTAAAGGAAAAGCAGGTTGGGAGGGAGAATGATAAGGAGGTGGGAAAAGGGAAGTCCCTCCTAGGGCTTCAGTTTCTCAGTTTTTTAAAATATATTTTATTGATTTTTTACAGAGAGGAAGGGAGAGGGATAGAGAGCTAGAAACATCGATGAGAAACATCGCTGCCTCTTGCACCCCCCCCACTGGGTATGTGCCCTTGACTGAGATCAAACCTGGAACCTTTCAGTCCGCAGGCCAACCCTCTAACCACTGAGCTTAACTGGTCAGGGAAGTTTCTCAGTTTTTAAATGAGAGGTCTGTTGTTGCTGGAACATTTTGTGCCTTCTGATCAACCGTATTTGCTCAGTTTTGAAAAAGTACATTCTTTAGAGGGATGACATTTCTGTAAAATTGCTTGTATCTCTGTTGAATCTGCTATTTTATAGTTACAACTTGGAATTATATGTGGTACTTTTCATTCCTGAAAAATAAGTTTTAAGTCTAAATATATATGTATATGTGTGTGTGTGTGTATATATATATATGTATATATATATGTATCTAAATGGAAATATAATTTTAACTCAAATAACCATATTTTTAATGAAAGTAACATGTCTATATTACTACTTTCTGGATTTATATTATTTTTAAATGAAGATGAATATGCATATTAATATATAATTATAATTTTATTAATTATATTTTATTCAATGAATACAAAACAAGTGTATGATGCTGTGTGTCTCCTGAAACTTTTGAAATGTAGACTAAAATAAAGCTCTTAATGTTGAATTCTTGGTTGACAAAATAATTACCTACCAGCTCTCAAAACATCTTGTGGCACTAATAGTGCAGCACGGACTGCCTGGACAGGTGGTACTTCTTAAATCCTGGCATAGTTTTCAAAAACCACTCATTGGAGATTTACATGATCCAAGGAACGTCGTGAACCTGGAATCAGAAATTTACAGCGGTGTTGGACAATTTGATCTAGCACTAACCTGCTTGTTGCCCACTGTCTGTAACCCACTAAAAATCTCTTTAAAAACTTGCATGTCATTCTCTAAATTAGGGCAGATGAAATTGCTATGTATACTTTTTGTGTAGAGATACTGGGATAGTGTATAAAACATCAAAACAAGGATGCTCAAGCTATAAAAAGAATCAAAACACCCCCAGAGCAAACTAAAAATCTTACCTGACAAGAGCCTGCTTAAAGGCCATAGGATTAAAGGGCAAGTTTTTGTTTCATTGCAGACTTCCTCTCTAACCTCGGCCACCTCTCTATGGTAATGACATTGTTCTGCTGATAATAGATACCATCCCTCTGCCCATAGGAAGATAAATAAGATATTGAACATATGTTGGGATTTTTTTTCCCTAGAATAATAGGGGGCAATTAAAGTTTTAGAATACATATTTTAAATATCAGTTGTGTTAGCAAAAGCAATTAGGGATTTGTTTTCAGGAAGTAAGAGTTATTCATTTTGCTTAAACTTTAGAGCCGTATTGCCTTTAATTGGAATTATTAAATCTCTGTGTAAGAGCTTGTCTAAGACAGATTTTTTTTTTGAAGATCAGAATGTGTATTATCAAGTCAAAGTAGTTATTAGGTCTCAAAGAAAGGCTAATGCTGCTCACGGTGATGAAAGCTGAAGGTAATAGGTCTAGTGGTATTGCACTGAGGACGAAGGACCATGAACATCTGTAAAAGAGGGTCTGACTAATGAACACACGCCTTCACTCTGCAGTTTGGCGACAGCAATTTATCACTCAGTTTTATTTAAGTTTTATTATCTATCAGAATATACATTGCATTTTGGAAGATTTTTTTTATGTGGAAGTGACTATGTTTATTTAACTATTTGAAAATATCTCTATTATAAAACATGTTACTTTAAAATATTTTTCTAATATTCCTATGGTATAATTTCTATAACATCAGTCTACATAGGTGATCATCATATACTTCTAAAGGTTTCAGCTAATGGCCCAGAGAGAAAGTAATTCAGAACATTGCAGCCCTGGATTGAAAACATTATACTTTGCACACTGTCATAAAATTTAGGTTAGGTATGGTATTGGTATTTCTTACATAACTTCCAAGATAGCACAGTGGGCTTTTTCTTTTTGGGGGGAGGAATCTGCTTTTCTTTTGAAAATCTTTCGCTTCTGCTTATTGAATTGCTGGGATTTTTTTTAACACATTCTGATAGCTAATTATGTGTTTCAAATACCTTCTTCCTGTGTGAGCATATCCGTCTTTTACTTTTGGGGTTTTAAGATTTGTATAATGTCTAGCCTTGTCTGGGTAGCTCATTGGCTAAAGCATCTGCCCACTAAGCTAAGGTGATGGGTTTGCTCCGTGGTCAGGGTGCATACAAGATCAACCAACCAATGAATGCATAAACAAGTGGAACAGCAAATCGATGTCTCTCTCTCTCTCTTTCTCTTTCTCTAAAATACATTTTTTTAAAAAAATTGTGTCATGTCTATGAAATATGATCCACTTCCTCCCTTTAAAAGCAATACATTTTTTTCTTTATATATTTTAAAAATATATTTTATTGATATTTTACAGAGAGAAAGGGAGAGGGAGGGATAGAGAGTTAGAAACATCAAACAGCTGCCTCCTACACACCTCCTACTGGGGATGTGCCCACAACCAAGGTACATGCCCTTGACTGGAATCGAACCTGGGACTTTTCAGTCCACAGGCCGATGCTCTATCCACTGAGCCAAACTGGTTCAGGCAAGATTTTCTCCTTTTATGTATTTATATTTTATTAATTTTTTACAGTAAGGAAGGGAGAGGAATAGAGAGTTAGAAACATCGATGAGACAGAAACATCAATTGCCTCCTCCTGCACACCTCCTACTGGGGATGTGCCCGCAACCAAGGTACGTGTCCTTGACTGGAATCAAACCTGGGACCTTTCAGTCCACAGGCCGATGCTCTATCCCCTGAGCCAAACCGGTTCAGGCAAGATTTTCTCTTTTTAAAGTTTTAAAGATGTCTATTCACAGTTAAAACCTTAATCCATCTGCAATTGATTTTTGCAGAAATAGACCTCTATTTCTTTTCCCTCCCAAATGATGTTTCACCATAGATAACTGGAAATTTCTATACTTTTTCTGCTGCTCTACATACAATGCCATGTATCAGGTTTTGCAGCGACCATGATGGATAGCAGAGTCCAAGCCGCCCTCTGAAGAGAGTGACTCAGGCGGCCCCGTGGCATTTGCTGGTTGATGGTGGTTTCCCTAGAAGTAAAATCAATAGGAAGCCTACTTTTAGATCAAGTGAAGCAATGTCTAACTCACATCATTAAGGCAGAGGTTAGTGAAGCTTTTTGTGTGGTTCTCGTATAAGCCTGGCATCCCTCTGCAAGCCAGACATCTATTCCAACTGCGCCTAATGTGCCAGGGACAAGGAGAACAAATTTCCCAAGGGAATCACCAGCAGAGGAATTCATCGGTCCATTCTACGTCTACATTTCAGCTTCAAAACACATGCCTTCTGCCTATTTGGGAACACGGCAGCGCATAATAGCTTTTTATTTCAAGCACAGAGTGCATCTTGAATGGCAATACCCCAACCTCATAATGTAGCGTACCCAGGCTGCACTTTGCAAAGTTTATTTTAGAAAACCCACTTTCAGACAGGGAGTAATTGGGACCAAGTGTTGTCCCTCCTATTGTAAACAATTAGAAACGTGTATAAAGCCAACATTTTTTTTTACACAATTAAAAACAAGCAGTGTGTTGCCGAGACCAGTTTGGCTCAGTGGATAGAGCGTTGGCTTGCGGACTGAAAGGTCCTAGGTTCGATTCCGGTTGGGGGCATGTACCTTGCTTGCGGGCACATCTCCAGTGTGGGGCATGCAGGAGGCAGCTGATCGATGTCTCTCTCTCATTGATGTTTCTGACTTTCTATCCCTCTCCCTCTCTGTAGAAAATCAATAAAATATATTTAAAAAACAAACAAAAAAACAAGCAGTGTGGGACTGTGGTTCCTGAGATAAGGGGCCCAATGAAGGTGAATCTTAAAATCATTACAGGTCTCTGCCTGGAGGAATTTCTGCATTGCAGTGAACCCATGCAAAGCAAGACAGCCTCACTGGATTGGTGAGATGACAATTCAAGATCGTGGAGTGTAAACTGGAGAGGAGGTTGCTACTCAAACACATCCAGAAATCTGATTGGAAGCTCTGGTGTCTTGCTGAATCAGAGGCTGAGCATACGTTAGGGTGAAATATCATAAGATTAGACAAAGTCTGACCAGAGGCTGTAAATAAACCAATTCCAAAGTTCCATCAGGACTGAGATCTTGGAACCCCAACCAGCGAGCGGAAAACCCTCAATGGATTCATAAGGCATTCAATACTGCAGATCTGCTACACCTTCATGATAAGCTAAATTAACCCTACAGCAAAGCTACTGTAGAACATGCTACCACATGTTTAAAACCTTGAAATACTTAAATTGACCTGCAAGTAATTTAACTGCTTCCCAGAATGAAGTCCAGCACTTATTAAAGGGAGACAACAATATCTAGTACTCAGCAAAGCAAAGTTCAAAATTACGGTATAGAATCAAAGTTTATGAAACACTTGAAAATGCAGGAAAATGTAATCTACAGAAAGGAAAAAAATATTCTATTTAATTAGAGCATACAAAAATTTTAAAAGGCTATTATATATACATATATTTTAAAATTTAAAGAATAACATGAACATGAAGAAGAGAAAGAGGAAAAATACAAAATAGGAACAAAGAGAACTTTTTGCTAAAAGATATAATTTTTTACAATAAAAAGTTTGCTAGATGGGACCAATAGCAGATTGAACATTACAGAAAAAGTCCGGGAATCTGAATGCATTGCAATAAAAACTATCCAAACTGAATTTCAGAGTGAAAGAAACAAAAACACAAAGAACTATAGAAACATTAGGAGTCTTAAAATGTGCATAATTGGAACAGAAAAAAGATTTGAGAAATAAAGATAGTTTTTCTCAAATTTGAGAAAAACTATAAACCCCCATATTTAAGAACCTAAAAAGTTTCAAAAAAGAAAAGCTTGGAAAAGCCACATGATGCACATTCTAATTAGTGATAAAGAGCAAATTTTGAAATCAGCCAAAAGAAAATAGGATCATTTTATGGCTACAAAGATAAGAAAAATCCCATACTTCTCAACAGAAAGCTGGGCGGGGAGGTGGTGGGGAAGGGACGAGGTGGGGGGATGAGGAGAGGGGAAAAATAGAAAAGAAAAAGGATGAGATAGTTAAATTGTTGAAATACAGATATTTGTCCATTTCAGTTCAAATGTGTTGTTGAGCCCCTCTAATGCATTTTAAATATTTGAATTGGATTTATTGTGGGAAATTGATTAATAAAGTTATATAGGTTTCAAGTGTACAGTTATATAATACATCATCTGTATATGGTGCTGTATGTTCACCACCCCGAGTCACCATTATATTGTGTGTTCCTCTTTCCATCACCATTTACTCCCCTTTACCATTTACTACCCCCCCACCCCTTTCCCCTTTGTAATCACCATCCTGTTATATAGGTCTCTAAGTTTTCTTTCTCTTGCTAATCCCTTCACCCCTTTTTATCCAGCTCCGCAACTCCTCCCGCTTCTGACAGCTGTCAAGTCTGTTCTCTGTATCCATCAGTCTGTTTCCATTTTGTTTGTTCATTTTGTTTATTAGATTCCACATGTAAGTGAAGTCATATGGTTTTGTCTTTCTCTGGCTTATTTGACTTAGCTTTCAGTTACTTTTCAGCTTTAGAATTCCCATTTGCTTACCTTAATGTGTAATATGTGTCTGTTAATAGTCTTTATTTGGTACAATATTTTCATCTTGTCTTACTTTACTTCTTTAATGCAATGCTGAGCTGATGGGAGAGATGGGATGGAAGGGATCATGGGCTTAAGTGTCACAGACTCACTATTCTTACTCTTACCAAGATTTTGTAGATTTGCTTGAATAAATATTTCATCTTGAATAAATATTTCATTGGATGCCTAATGAGCTTCTCACATTGCTATTTTAAGTCATACTACTCTGAAATATTATAACATTTTTCTTTTCACTATATTTGAAGCATTTTTCTCTATCCTTTAAGATACATTAAAAATGGAATCTAGAAAACTATATATTGTTAGTATTACTTTTTCCTTATAAATGTGACAAAAGAAACTATAAAAATATATAGCACTATTAAATAAAATTATAGTTATTAGAAATATGGAGTAATCATACTTTTTTTTGGGGGGGAACAGCATGATTTTGTTTTTATGAACAGGCAAAGAAATAAATAATTTGATGTGTATTCTTCAAAAAAAATCTCTTGTTAAATACCAGATACCAGACCTATTTTTTAACATTGCCTTTGCCAATACAAGAAACAGTTTTAAGATATATATAATTTTAAAAAATTATTCTGACTATGATCTTAACAATTTAGAATGATTACATTACATACGGTGCTTTTGAATGAGCTGACAGTTTATTGTAACAAAATATAAAGTTTTTTTTCCAATAGGTCTTTAAGAATGCAGAAGCTCTTGCTTCTAACAATTTAATGTACAGCTACCTATAGTTACTTAAAATGTGAATGTCCAATTTTCTCACTTGCAATGTTGCTTTTTTTAGAAACATCAAATCTAATGTGCACATTTTCATTTTCTTTGATAAAGCCTGCTTGTTGGCTCATAGAGAATATAAACAATCTTCAGAGAATTGCCCATAAAGTCTCTGAGTAACAGCTTGGCAAATAACAGTTGGTATATCTTATGAAGATACCTATCAGTTTGAAGAAATATAAAACTTAAATGTCAAAAGAAAGCTGCCTTGTAAATGGAACAAATAGAAACTGTTTTTGAAAACCTATTTTACTAGGCCTTTGAATTTTTGTTTTCATGACTTTGGAGGGCAAAGAAAAAAACATTTGATTTAATATGCATGATCATACATTAGTAGTCACTCAAAAGTTGCCATCTGGAGTTCATAATAGTAAAAAATAACTAGTTATTGCCTATCATATAAATTAGTATTTAATGTGGTTCCTCCAATATAACCCTAAACAAGCCATAAATTCAATTTAGATGTTAGTCTTTTAGTTATTTACATATTCACTCCCTAAATACATATTGAGCAGTTATTCAACTACTTATAAAAAAAGTAATCTCTGCATATTTAAACTCAGAGAAATTTAGGGTTTGATGTACAGCTACCTATAGTTCCTTGAAATGTGTTACTGAAACTGCTGGGTTACTTCCACTTGTGTCCCAGTTCCTGCTGTCCAACATCTTGTTGTCAAGACCTGACATCAGCATCAAACTCTTGACCGAACTTTCTAACTCTCGGAGTGACCTCAGGTCTGCGGCCCCATCCGCTAGCATTCCCCTTGGCAGCGTCCTTGAGAGAAGTCCCAATCCTTCTTCTGTTTTCAGCTCCATTGAAGATACCATCTCCCTTTGTGTTGGGTGGCATTCTGGGAGACCTAGACTGGATCCCAAACCTTCCAGATGTCCAACAATTGTACAAACGTAATTATCAGTTTCAATATTTGCTTGCTACCGAAACTGGTTTGGGTCCATGGATAGAGTGTCGGCCTGTGGACTAAAAGTCCCAGGTTCGATTCTGGTCAAGGGCACGATACCTTGGTTGCAGGCACATCCCTAGAAGGAGGTGTGCAAGAGGCAGCTGATGGATGTCTCTCTCTCATTGATGTTTCTGGCTCTCTATCTCTCTCCCTTCCCCTCTGTAAAAAATCAATAAAATATATTTTAATACCTGCCAGCTTCAAATACCTAGGTCCCTCCTCTGAATGAACCCTGCCTTCCAGAGAACTTCAGTGGCCTTTCCCTTTTGGAATTCCTTTCAGTGCTGTGACATTGCACTCTTCTGTCATGGTCACACCTCTCCATCCTTCTCCCAGAGAGGAGTCTCTGTTTCTTTCTGCCTCCGTCTGTTGGCATTTAGGAGCAACTCTTACAGTCTGCACACTCACCTTAGCGGGCCTCACGTTTTCTTGTGATCTTAATAGCAAATAAATGCCAATGCCTGAATTTATACTAGTAGGTCATATGACGTATTTTCACTTTAGATATATGTTTATAGCTTTGGTGCATATCTCTCTATGGTTATTTTACTTCACAAAAATTAATGTATAGAAAATATATTCACTCTCTTTTTCTATTCCCAAACATAGTTCATCATGTTCATTCTTGTTTTATTATTTTAGTCTTTATTATGTAAAGTTTTACAGAAGTCTCCTTTCTCCCCCATTGACCTCTCCTGGTTGCCCCCACCCCCAGTACATGCTCTCCTCCCCTCCCCCCACTTTCTGTTTCCACTGGTTATGTCAGATGCCTGCATACAAGTACTTTGGTTTCTCTCTTACTCCCTTACCTCCTTCCTTCTCTCATAGGTAGGACAGTCTGTTTTATTTTCAAAATATATTTTATTGATATTTTTACAGATAAGAAGGGAGAGGGATAAAGAGTTAGAAACATGGATGAGAGAGAGACATCGATCAGCAGCCTCTTGCACTTGCATGCCCCCTACTGGGGATGTGCCCACAACCAAGGCACATGCCCTTGACTGGAATCGAACCTGGGACCTTTCAGTCCTCAGGCTGACGCTCTATCCACTGAGCCAAACCGGTTTTGGCTGGACAGTCTGATGCTTCTATGATTCTGGTTCTATTTTTGTTCATCAGTTTATGTTCATTATATTCCACAAACGAGTGAGATCATCAAGTACATTTTTACTTAATTTTGCTTTAGCAGTGCATACATATTTGTAATTTTTATTCTTATCTCCTCTTAGTCAATATTGCAATTCATGTTCAGTGAACAAGCCCTCCCTCATACTGAACTGACTTCTGTCCCATATTCCTCCAAGCACTGTTTTTTTTTTTTTAATTGTGTCTTTATTTTGACTCATGGAAACCACAGCAAGTTTCTTAATTGGTCTTTCTGCCTGTCTCCCTTCAATATGTTCCTCCACGCTGCAGCCAGAATGCTTTATCTAAAACACAGACAGCCCATGTCACTTCCAGGCTTAGTTCCCCTGTAATGGCTCCCAGCAGCAAAGGACATTGAGTACCTTTCTTAATATGGTTTTTAAACACATCAACAACCTGCTTAGCACTACTGCTTAGCACGCTAGCTTGGTCTTTTTTATTTTTATTTTTGTTATTGACTTCAGAGAAGAAGGGTGAGGGAGGGAGGGAGAGAGAGACGGAAACATCAATGATGAGAGAGAATCATTGATTGGCTGCCTCCTGTGTGCCCTATACTAGGGATCGAGCCCACAACCCGGGGAATGTGCCCTGACTGGGAATCGAACTGTGACCTCCTGGTTCATAGGTCGATGCTCAACCACTGAGCCCACCAGCCGAGCTCTAAGGTGGTATAACCTCTTTCACATCCCACGTGGTTCAGGGTTCCCATTTCAGGGTTCGGGTTCTGGAGGAGGGCGCACACAAATGAAAAGAGAGACTAGAAAGGTATTAATTTGGCGATATTGGGGGGCCAGGCAGGAGCCTTCCTCTAGTGGAAAAGACTGCCACTTGCTCTGGCCTTTTTCTCCCTTTTCTTAAGACTATGGGATACACCCATGACCTTTAGGCAGGAAATTTCAAGAACAGAAATTAACATGAAACAAACAGGTAGAGGCTGCTTCAGCTAACAATGTTTCAACTAAACAGTGAGTGATTAGCTCTGACCTTTCAGAGCAGTTAAGGTTGACCAGCCTTCTGGTCTCCTGTCCACATCTTTCTATTAGATATATGTTTAGTTTCCGGCACTCTAGCCTCACTGTAGGGACGTTTTCCTGCCTCCTCTGTGTCTTGGGCTGTGTGTGCCTTCTCTGTATTCTACTTTCACACTTGGCATTCTTCAACCAATCACCAGATTTTATTGTATGTATGTCTTTTCCCCCCAGTTGAACGATGAGATACTTAAGGGTAGAAATTGTGATCTAGCTATCTGCACATCTCTAACTACTAGCCTATTTATTAATAATTGCTCAACAAATTACAAATAATAATATATCAATTTAAAAAATCTGTATTGATCACCAATTTTATTTTAATTAACTATTTTACTTGTTTTCCACGAAAGTCTATATCCACAACTTCCTCATTCATCTCTACCATTTAGTCATTGCTGATACACATATAAATGTACAAAAGATGCATATATTGAATGAACAACACATGGTATGTGTTTTTTTAGCATTATAGCAAAGAATGAATTTAATTGGAAATCTAAGTCGTGCATCTCTCTTCACCTCAATTATACACCAACAAATACACATATACTTTGTCCACAATTTGATTATTTCTGCATAAGCATTTTTTCTGAGATTTGAGTCAACAATATGTTCTAGACCCATATAAAGCTTATACACAGAGCTGTTTGAACTTACCGTAATATAAGACAGTAATCACTCAATACCATTTCCAAAATAATTTCCCAAGGACTAGATTCATGTGGAAACATCTGTGTCTAAGGCTTCCTGCTACTTTATAAGAGTTCCTTTAAGTGAGTTAATCTCTCATTCTCTAGGGTAGTTTTTTTTCTATTTCTTCATTAATATACTATTCTTCTTGGAAATCTTTTTAACTTTTTAAGGTACTTTAACTCACCTTCAAATATTTGATTTCTAGAGTACTTTGGCTGAGCCCTAATATTCTCATTGTGGTTTTTTAAAGTAATAACCACTACATATTTTCTGAAATATTTTAAAATAGGAGGTGAAAAATTCAGTGAATCTAAAGAATATCAGATTTTATTTTTCTTAGATTTCCCCAAATATACAAATCTAGATAGAATATATATATATATATATATATGAATGAAAATTTATATATATATATATAAATTTTGATTCATTTTAGAAAAAGCTGATTAATTAATTTTAAGGAGTAAATAAAGATGCCAGAGTCTTCTAGAGTAGGAGTTGTGTGACATGGTCTAGACACATAAGAACAGGTTACTGTGGGCCCTAAAGAAGAGAAAATTAATACATCTGGCTCCATGTGGAAAGAATCACATGGATTCTTAGTGGTTATAATTATTCTGGTTTACAATAATAACAATATGATTTTCTTAGAGAATTATGAACCCTTTTGGAATATTTAATGATACCTCTTTTTAGTGTATTGATATTCTAGAGGCAGAGCAGAATTAATATACAAGTTAAAGGCTTCTAAGAAATCGTAAGTCCATACTGCTCTATTGCAGAATAAAATATTTTTAAGAACTCTAGAAATGATGATTAAAAGGAGGCCTCTCAAGTGGGAAAATCAATAAATAATCGATAGAGTACATTGAATTAAGGGTGAACAATGCAGTTATAGGATCATCAGCATTCCTTACGGAACAATTGTTGTTAATATTTATTGTGTGATTCCTTTCTATCTGTGATCAGCTTTAGATACATTCTATAATTCATCCTGACACAAGTCCAATGACATTTGTAATATTTTTTTGCAATATTATATATATATTTTTTTAGTCTAGTGACCAAGTTAGGATTGAACCTAGACAATCTCCAAAGCTTATTTTCTTTTAGCATGCTCTATATTGTTTCTAGTGGATTAAACTTTCCTAGGGCTGCTTTAAGAAATTCTCATCAATGTGGTGGCTTTAAAATAACAGAAATGTATTGTCTCACACAGTTTTGGAGGCCAGTTGTCCAAAATGAATTGGCAGGAATAGTCTCTTCTACAAGCAAAGACTCTGAGAAAAGATCTGTTTTTCCATATTGCCACTTCCCCAGCTTCTGGTGACTGCTCGCAATTCTTGTCATAGCACCTCAGGCTCGTGTCTGTGTGTCTTACCCTTTTCTTACACTTGCATCAGATAAAGAGCCACCCTAAATCCAAGATGTTTTCACCTGGAGATTTTTAATGTAATTACATCTGCAGAGACTCCCTGTTCCCCTACGCCCCCAGCCAAGTAATAGAAAAGTGCTGGGGTGTTAGAACTTAGACATATGTTTTGAGAGCCACAATTCAACCCACTACAAGGGGTTTCAAGATATTGTGGAAAATGTGGTCACTGTATAATCTATGTATAAGTTACATTATTAAAAATACAAAACATTAGAGCAAACAAAAGATAGTTAGTCATCATTTATTGGTTCAATTGTCACCAAAAATAGATTAGAAGAGCAAGAATCTAAGGCTTTGTAAAAATAGTGGAAAAAAAATACAACAGAAACAGATTCCAACTTCAGATGGAAGGCAACAAAGAAAAAGTTAAGAAAGTGCACATGTATAAGTTAAGATATTTTCTAATTCAGTGTTTTTATAGACGGTAAGAAAAATTTTATCAATAAAATATTTTTCTGATTAAAAATAAATAAGATGTATAGATTTTTATTTAGATTCTTTTTTTAGATTTTGCAATTGCAATTATATCAGCAAGATATAAATATTGTTTACCATAGGCTGCCACTCACTGTCATTTTTAACAACTCTTCAATGAATTTACTTTGCTTACACATTTTTTTTCTGACTTGCTGAGAAATATGCACATTTTAATGATTTGCAACTCATAAGGCAGCTTTTTATAACTCAAGTGAGACAGAAAAGACAATGATTTTAGGCCTCCCTACATTGAGGAAAACTTGATATATGGTGTGAGCATACTTGGAACATGAATGAAAATACATTAAACCTGTTGTTATGTTTTATACTACCGACAACACATCGTAAGTCAAAAAGGATTCCGATTGGACTTAAATATACAATATGGTGATTCTTAAGAAAGGTATATTCTCTGCTTTTTTAAAAAAATATATTTTATTGATTTTTCACAGAGAGGAAGAGAAAGGGACAGAAAGCCAGAAACATCGATGAGAGAGAGAGAGAGACATCGATCAGCCGCCTCCTGAACGCTCCCTACTGGGGATATGCCTGAAACCAATGTACATGCCCTTGACCGGAATCGAACCTGGGACCCTTCAGTCCCCAGGCCGACGCTCTATCCACTGAGGCAAACCGGTTTTGGCTACTCTCTGCTTTTGAATTCGTTACATTAAAAAAAAAAATCCAGAATGATTTTTTTAATTAAATCTTTATTATTCAGATTATTACATTTGTTTCTCTTTTTCCCCTCCATAGCTCCCCTCCACCCAGCTCCCAGCCCTCCCTCTACCCTTACCTCCCTCCCGTTGACCTCATCTATAGGTGTATGATTTTTGTCCAATCTCTCCCTGTACACCCCT
>JAAGEH010000046.1:9658252-9688522 GCA_011751065.1 Lasiurus cinereus
TGATAGATATGTATTTGTTGTTCATAATTTTTTATCTTTTACCTTTTTCTTTTTCCTCTTCTAAAAGAGTACCTTTCAGCATTTCATATAATACTGGTTTGGAGTTGATGAACTCCTTTAGCTTTTTCTTATCTGTGAAGCTCTTTATCTGCCCTTCAATTCTGAATGATAGCTTTGCTGGATAGATTATTCTTGGTTGTAGGTTCTTGCTATTCATCACGTTGAATATTTCTTGCCACTCCCATCTGGCCTGCATCATTTCTGTTGAGAAATCAGCTGATAGTCGTATGGGTGCTCCCTTGTAGGTAATTAATTGTTTTTCTCTTGCTGCTTTTAATATTCTCTCTTTGTCTTTTGCTCTTGATATTTTAATTATGATGTGTCTTGGGCAGGTGAGGGCATGTACTGGGGGTAGTCCTCTTTGGATTCCTTTTATATGGGGTTCTGTGTTCTTCCTGGACTTGTAAGTCTATTTCTTTTACCAGATGTGGGAAGTTTTCAGTCATTATTTCTTCAAATAGGTTTTCAGTATCTTGCTCTCTCTCTTCCTCTGGCACCCCCACAATTCTGATGTTGGTATGCTTGAAACTGTCCCAGAGGTTCCTTACATTATCTTCACATTTTTGAATTCTTTTCTCTTCTTGTTTTTCCAGTTGAGTGTTTTCTGATTCTTTATATTTAAAAATTTTGACTTGATTCTTGCCTTCCTCTAGTCTGCTGTTAGGTCTCTGAATAATATTTTTTTATTTCAGTCAGTGTATGTTTTATTTCTATTTGGTCCTTTTCCATCTCTAGTTGGTTCTTTTTCATTTCCTCTTGGGACTCACTAACTTTATCCAACTTTTCTAGGATATTCTTGAAAAACCTTATAAGCGTGATTTTGAACTCTATATCCAGTCGTTTGTTTTCCTCCATTTCTTTTGTTTGTGATCCCTTCCCTTGTCTCGACATTTTCACTATGCTGGGAGAACTTCTGTGTTGGATTCAGCCTT
Organism: Lasiurus cinereus; assembly: GCA_011751065.1. Lineage (NCBI taxonomy): Eukaryota > Metazoa > Chordata > Mammalia > Chiroptera > Vespertilionidae > Lasiurus > Lasiurus cinereus. The sequence continues at coordinate 9,659,245 of JAAGEH010000046.1, forward strand.
ATGATACCAGACTTGAAAAACTGCAAAAGCCTCTCTGAATGATTTTTATGTTCATCAAAAGTGCCATGGGCTGAAAAAGTTTGAGAAACAGCTCCTCTAAAGAATGCAATGGAATATATATATATATATATATATATATATATATTGAATCGCTAGAAAATTTCTCAGAATGGATCAAAATGGATTTAAACTAGCTTACAAACGGAAAATCCAGAAAGATGTTTAGCCCCAGGGGAGGGGAGGGGAAGGAGAAGGTCAAGTAGAAAGATCAGGGTGAGAAGCATGGTGAAGGAAATGCATAGATTTACATAGTTTTCCTTCGGAGGCTAAAGGAAAAGTGGCAGATAATGAGCCTCCACTGACATCAGCCTCCAGATGAGGTAGGAGAGAGACACTATGACAGCAAGGAACCTTAGAGGTGAACAGCAGCAGGACAAGTGTTAATTGACTTGTCAGGAGCAATCTGAAACCCACCCTGAAATATGAGAGACGATCCGAAGCAAACAAATGAGCCTTGTGATTCACGGGGCTGTAGGGGCAGGCATCTGCAAGAGAGGAGACAGATTAGAAGTCTGTTTTACAAAAAAAAGAGATGTTTTTAAAGAAAAGAATCAGGGGGGAGAAACAGATACAGAGGCAAAGGAGCAGTGAACAGACTGTCACACTACAGCAGGAAGGCAGGGGAGGTTGGGGGTGGGGGGGAGGCTGTAAGAGATTAACCGAAGGACTTATATGCATGTATGTAAAAGCATAACCAGTAGATACAAGACACTGGAGTGGGAGGGGCAGGTGAGGGCATGTACTGGGGGTAGGGGAGGTCAGGGGGAGGTCAATGCGGGGGGAGGAGACATATGTACTACTATTTGTAATACTTTAAACAACAACAATAATAATAATAAAGAATCTTCATTTCTTTCTCCATCCCATGCAAACAGCTGACTTCAACTTCCGCCCCTACAATAACTGGAAGAAGTGTGAGCAGAGAGGTTCTGCATTTGTAGACATCAGACATTAGAGCAGCAGTTCTCAACCTGTGGGTCGCGACCCATTTGGGAGTCGAATGACCCTTTCACAGGGGTCGCCTAAGACCATCGGAAAATGCAGATATTTACATCACGATGTGTAACTAGCAAAATTTCATGGTTGGGGGTCACCACCACATGAGGAACTGTATGCAAGGGTCGCGGCCTTAGGAAGGTTGAGAACCACTGCATTAGAGGGACAGGATTCTAGATTTTTCCCAAGGAAATTGAGTAAACACACCATTCCAGGTGCACCCGAGCCCACTTGTCCCACAGCCTGTTCACCTCTGGGCCTATCTCCTCCGGCTGAGGGAATGGACTACATGATTCGTCTCTAAAATGACGACCGCAGAAAGAAACACAGAAAATAACAGTCATTTTTCCCTGATTGGTATCAATCTCCCAGCTTTAACATTTACTTAGCGAAAAGTTCTGCCCAGAGGAAGAGAAATAGATAAAAGTAGGTTGAAAATATTACTTTTTCTCAGTAAAATAAGATATATGATTGCTTTGGAAATCATTTGATGATTTATGTGACAAGTAAATCCACTCCTAGATATATACCCAATTGAAATGAGTACAAATATAAGAATTTTGGCAGTAACCAAGTGGTGGCATGGATGTGAATTGATGGAAGCACTTTTATATCGTGGGTTAAAGTATAAACTTGTACAATCACTTGGAATAAAAACTGAAATGATCTTCTAAAGTTGAACATTCTGATATGTATGCATTATACCATTTTTATAAAGCTTAAAAACATGAAAAAATATTGTTTCTGAGTAAAAATAAATGAAATCGAGATCAAAATTTTAAAGACAAAATGATTATAACACAAAAGAGAATAATTCTTTTTATGGATAAATGGGGGAAAGAACAAGGAAGAGGCCCATTAGTAGATGGAATGATATTTGTATTATTATATTATTATTTAAGACAGAGAATTCATGGGAATTTAATTATTTTACTTATATATTTATATAATATTTGATAATATTACACGACTTCAAATAATTTAAAAATATAAAGTGCCAGTGAAAAAGAAAGATTAAAGAGTAAAAATGTCATATGAATTCACACAGCCAAATCTCCAAAGTACACTCTTTTTTTTAAACATAATTTTTATTGATTTCAGAGAGGAAGGGGGATAGAGAGATAGAAACATCAATGATGAGAGAGTATCATTGATTGGCTGCCTCTTTCATGACCCCCCCCCCATGGGGTAGGGGAATCAAGCCCACAACCCAAGCATATGCCCTTGGCCAGAATCGAACTTGGGACCCTCTAGTCTGTAGGCCAATGCTCTACCCACCGAGCCAAACTGGCAAGGACTAAAGTACATTCTTAAATGAAAAGAGCAAGGTCCAGAATATTATCATTTATTTGTATTCTGAGAAAAATATAGGACTATATGTGTTCAAAAGAACTAGTAAAAGTGGATGGACCATCCTTTGGAGGATAGTATGTGAGTGGGGAGAGCTTGACCTTTAATCTATTACCTATTTAAATGAAGAAGAAAAATTGGAGATCAATGTCAGTGTTTTGTAAAAAGATGCAGAGGAAGAAGAGAGGGAAGAGTGAAGAGAAAAGGAGTGAAAGGAAGAGATTGGAAGAGGAAGAGGAGAGGGAGTGGGGAAAATTACAGAAAAAGCAGGAGAGTATACCAAGAGTGAACAGAAGAAATGCTCTTGGCACGTCAGACTTCATGTATGAAAATTTTAAGAATTCTGATAGCCAGGAAGAGATGAAAGTAAATAGACCAACACATTAAGCTGCAAGAGAATAAAAGCAAATATAGGGGGACTTTTTTTTCCTTGTGTGAATGACAAAAAAGCTCACATTTGACTAAAGGAAAAGGATTGTCCTCTTGACAGCTGAGGCAGAATGGAATCACTTCTTACACTGATTTGTGGGTCCAGTAACATTCTTCTGCTGCTTGTTACAGTGGACTCTGTGGGACATTTATGACTTCAGTTTTAGCCTCAATAACCGTATTTGGGGCAACAAACAATGACATAATTCAATTATGTGGCATTCTTTTGTTATTCTGAGGCTGGCAAGCATGCCTTTATGTTTACTTCTATTGATTTAAATACACTTGTACTTATCGCTTTTTGAAAACGCCCTTAGAAGCTATCTGCAAATGCCTCAGAACCATATTGGCATCTTGTTGTTGTTTTTTCCCCCAAATGTGATGAATTTGTCCTCATTACTAAAAAGTGTTAAACTATAGCTAGTGTCCACTAAGCAATAATATTCATATTTTGTCTGTATTACACCTGATGTGAAAATACAGTTAGGTGAGGCAAATTACATTAATTTGCTGAACACTTGCTCTTCCTTTTCTGTGGATAGTTAAATTTACTCAGGTGCCTGTGTGAATTATCGCCATCCTTATTTAATGTTTATCACCAACTTCTCAACAAGTGTGTGACACAGTAAAATGACTGTAACTCACAGAGAGGGGCCGATATATACTTCTCAGATGGACTTACCTTGTTGACTTCTGAAATGACAGTTAGCACAGTGACATGCACTTCTATAATCGGGAGACTCTTAAGTAATAAGAGAGACAACATGACATAATGTGTTAGTGTGTAGGCTCTAGAGCAAGCATGTCAAACTCAAAGGCTAACAGGGGCCAAAAAATTAGGCGTGCAGCCTGCTGGCCACAAGTTTGATATGTATGTTTCTATCCCAGACTCATGGGGCTATGTAGCCTTATTATTAATAACCTTATTATTATAGATCTGTAAAATGGAAATAGGAAGGTTGTTTAGAGGATTAAATGCAATGATCATGTATATAACATATCTAGAACAGGACCTGAGAAAGAGTAAGCACCATATAGGCATTTGCTATCATCATCATCAGAAATAGAATAGTTATAATTTGTCTTCCCTAAATAATTGTAAATAAAACAGAAGCTGCATTTGGTTTACTTAAAATGTGTGTAATTTACCTTAATCGTCTTGTTTAAAAATGATTGCCATTGCACTTTCTTTGAGTTAAGTTTATGCATGTATTGTTCATCAGTTATTATTTGTTCAGTTTCTTAATTTACTAGGTACTAGAGGCCTGGTTCATGAATTCATGCACCAGTGGGGTCCTTCTGTCTGGCCTGTGAGATTGAGCCAAAACTGGCTCTCCAACATCCCCTGAGGGGTCCTGGATTGCGAGAGGGTGCAGGTAAGACCAAGGACCCCATTGGTGCATGGTTGGGCTGGGGAGGGATGCAGGAGATTGGCCAGCTGGGGAGGAATTGCAGAAGGGCTCCAGGGTGTGTCCAGCCCTTCTTGCTCAGTCCCAATTGGTTGGACCCCAGCAGCAAGCCAGCATCCCAGTCAGAGAGCCTGCCCCCTGATGGTCAGTGAACATCATAGCAAGTGGTTGAGCAGCCTTAACATATCATTGGCATATTATGCTTTGATTGGTTGAACAGAGGACCAGATGACTGGTCACTTAGCATATTAGGCTTTTATTATATAGGATTTGTTTTTTTCATACATACATTTTTAAAATTCTTTATTGTTTAAAGTATTACATGTATCTCCTTTTTTCCCCATTGACCTCTCCCAGGTTTCTCCCCACCTCAGCATATGTCCTCACAGCCCACCCGCCCTGTTACTATCTGTGTCCATGGATTATGCTTATATACATGCATACAAGTCCTTTGGTTGACCTCTCCCCCTGCCTCTCCCTACCCCCCACCTTTCATCTGAGGTTAGATGGTCTGTTCAATGCTTCTTTGTCTCTGGATCTAATTAATTCATCAGTTTATGTTGTTTGTAAGTGCCCATCAGCAGATGAGTGGATTAAAGAACTGTGGTACATCTACACAATGGAATACTACACTGCTGTAAAAAAGAAGAAACTCTTACCATTTGCAACAGCATGGATGGACCTGAAGAGCATTATGCATACTTATATTTTTTAATCATGCAGTCCCAAGTTAAGCAGATGACCACCCCACGGTGATAGGCAGGTGCTGCTTGCAAATGAGTGTCCTTATGACTCAGGGTTTCAGGAGAGACCATCTATTGGTGACTTTGCTAAGTGAGTGTTTTGCTATGAGTTGACCAGCACAGTTTTATACAATTATTATTTGATTTTCTAGAGGCATTATCATACAGAAACAAAACGAGGTATGGATCACTCTGTTACCATGAGGGGTAAATGGGAAACATGTTGAAAAATAATATATCTCTGGTAGTTTTATAAAAATAATTAAGTAGCATTGATTACATTGTAATAAATGGTATGCCATGGGAATGTTTAATGAAGGAACTGGGAATATTAACTGATTTCTGGAGAAAGAAGTAACCAGTGGTGATAGGACTGGGTGTGGAGCATGACTATTTAGTAAGGAGACAAGGCACAAATGTATGCAGCATTTTATGAGACTAATGAGGAAATTAGCCTTGGTGGAATTTGCAAGGAAAATGCTATTGAACTCAAAACAGCAGGAGAGATAAAATAATTCCATGATAGAAGTAAATACTCTCTCATGCACCTCTCCCTTCTTTTTCACTCTAGCCAAAGCACATTTTTCAGAAATTTGAATCAAATGGTAGCATAGCAGTTTTCAACCAGTACACCACAAGAATTTTTAAAACATGCAATACCTGTGTATTTAGTCAGGAGCACTGACTTCTTTTCTCTTAGATTGACAAATAAAAAAGAACAACAGACAACATAACAATAGCCATCTGGTGTGAATGAATCAAAATTATACCAATTTTTTTGTGTCAGAGTTTTGGTAATGACTTTGTGTGCCACGAGATGAAAAAGGTTGAAAATCGCTACTGTAACAGAACTCCTCTTCCTGCCATTCCTGACCCTGTTTGCACATCTACCACTACTCCTGAGCAGAAGGTGAAGATCAGGGATGCTGCCGGCTTTTCTATTGTTTCCCCGGTGCCCTGGAGTGTACCTGCGCATAGAATCACAGATACATTTTAAATGACATTGTGGAATGGAGAACAGACTTTGAGAAGGAGGAATTGACCATGACCATAGCCTCAAGCTAGTGGAAGGCTTCGCATTGTATCTCAGGATTGTGCTGGACACAGATGCTCTTTTAACTCAGTCCCCTTACCTTGGAGGAGGTCCTGGAGGGAATGTCGCCAATGGTTGACTCAACGAGCTAAATCAGGCACCTCCTTTCCCCCCTGTCCTTGGTACATCCATTGTGCCCACCCTGCCCACAGTCAAAGCCATTTTGAAGGAAACAATCCTGAGAGAGCAGTGTGTGCTTGAGACCATCTGGGTGGTATATTGAGTGAACATAGGTAAGGCCTCTATATAAACTTTTAAGATTCTGCCGAAACCGGTTTGGCTCAGTGGATAGTCAGCCTGTGGACTGAAAGGTCCTGGGTTCGATTCTGGTCAAGGGCACGTACCTTGGTTGCGGGCACATCCCCAGTAGGGGTTGTGCAGGAGGCGGCTGATTGATGTTTCCCTCTCATCAATGTTTCTGACTCTCTATCTCTCTCCCTTCCTCTCTGTAAAAAAATCAATAAAATATATTTTAAAAAAAAAAACGATTCTCATGGGTGGTGCAGAGATCTGCTCCTCTTGAGGCCGCCTGAGAAAAACCTCATAGGTGAGCTTCCCTTACTTATTACACCCGCCTCCTATGACCTGGACAGTTTGCCTCTTCCTTGGGTCCTTCCTTGCAGTCCATGTATGGCACCCGTTTGTGAACCAACACATTATACTTATGCAAACAGGGAAAAAACAAACTGTAATGAAATTAAGGATACAATAAGAGTATTTCTCTATTGGGAGAGATGCCTAATGTTTATGGATAATTTGGGGGAAATTAGTGATGCCTGTAACAAAGGGTTCCCTATTGTCATGTCCATCCCAACCTAGTTTCTCCCTTTGCCCCTCTTCTAACATGATGCAAATAATTTTTATAAATAATAGTTGCTTTATGTTGTGAACAAAATACACTCAAGACGAGGAAAAAAAGGGGCTTTATGATTTCTGAGAACACGGTAACAAAACAGGAGGAGGAAGAGGGATTCCTGAACTGTAACACTCCTTGCCTGTCACGCCGGGTTATCTGAGATGCACCCTATTGGACAGGTGAAAAGACACACTATGTCCATAGATGTCGCTATCCTTAGCTTATACGATGTTATGTATTCTCATTAAAAAGGGCCCTTATGTACAATGAAAAGCCATTAGGCCTTATCCCATTTTTGTTTTTCATGTTCCTTAATTTGTCCTGTTGTAAAATAGCTGTCAGGATTGGACACTTGAAAAATAAATTTTCCAGATGTACTAATCAATACCCACCTTTACAATAAAAGAAGTTTTCCAACCAACTTGGTTTAAAGCTATAAATTTGCTCGTGCACATTTATTCATTGGGAATAACAAAATAGGTCAGCTACACAGCTTGTCTGCGTAAGCTTCCGATAGGTGGTATTAAAATGAAGATATTGATATTTCTAATAGGATAGATTTACTTCAGAAAAATATTACATCATAATTCCATACATGGATCTTAAAGGAAAACGCAAAGTTTGTAGTATAAATACATCCTGTATGCCAAAAGAGAAACTGGTCTATCTTCCTGAGACGTTTTGGTTAGATTCACTGGGGACAGAACTGTGGTCAAGGCAGGAAAAGATCTATAAGGACTGTCTGGTTTCCTGTCGTTGTCCAGGACAATTATAATTATTGAGCTTTCCAGACATTGGAAGCTCATTAAAGCAGCCCAAGTTGAGAGAGAGAGAGAACACAGTGGTCAAATCACTATTCTGAATACATCAGAGAAAACAGCAGCCCATTTATCAGGAAACAGCATAATATACAGATTTAATGAGGGATTTAATTGAAAACAGAGGCAGTAAATAATAAGACAACTTAAAAACATAGGAGATAGGCCAGAGATTTAAGATTGTGTTAACATTTAAAAAAGCAGTTAACATGTGTCCATTTAACCTGGCTGGTGTTGCTCAGTCGTTAAACTTCAACCCATGAATCAGGAGATCCTGGTTTAATTCCTGATCAGATCCTAGGTGGGGCCCTTGTAAGAGGCAGCCAATCAGTGATTCTCTCTCATCACTGCTCTTTCTATTGCTCTCTCCCTCTCCTTCTCCGAAGTCAATAAAAGACATTTTAAAATCATTTGTCCATTTCAGCTTCCCAGCCAAATTCCCTGCCTCCTCACTCAGATTAGGGTGTCAAGTAAGAATGTATATTAATCTATTGGGAAGTCTGGATTTACTGTTAGTAGATTTACTTTGCTCGCTGTGGTTTTCCTTTGCCGTGAGAGGAGTTTTTCACCACCACATGGATGTCTTGCTTTTGCCAGCAGGTTCCTTGCCAAACCTGTTCTCTCTCTTTTGGGAGACTTGCATTGTCTAGGGCAGTGGTTGGCAAACTGTGGTTCGCCAGCTACAGTTTGCCGCTCTGTTGACTAATGAGTTTGCTGACCACTGGTCCAGGTAGGGGCTGCTCCTTAACATGAGCCCCAAAATGGCAGTGACAGGGAGCAGAGTCAGAGCTGACTTGCATGGCCAGATACTAGTAGTGTGAGTGACAAATGCATGCATGTTATCAGAAGCCATTGAAACGTTGGCGCCAATCGTTATCACATTATTAGTAGGTGGTACTACATAGGATCATAACGAAGCAGAAAATAGAACTTAATTAACTTTGAAAATAAAGCTTTAAAACACAATTCAGGAATCTAATAAATCTTTAGAACACAATTCAGACAATCTAATCTAATTGTCTTTCTTACTAATACTTACCTTTAGCCAAACAACTAACATAACAATTCATACATTTGCATACAAGCAAGTGTCTACTGTATCCTTTAGACTAAGTACTCTGATTAAATCCATAGTTCTTCCCTATAATGTTTGAGTTTTAACTGAGCCATAAATATGTGATTTCAGATTTTGATCTTTTGTGCCAAGTCTTTTTTTTTAATTTTAATGAAGTCTTATACACTTGTAAGTTAATCATTAACATTGCATTGCATTTTTGTTTTATGTGTGTGTTAAATCCAGTATACGCTGAATTTAAATTTGCTTTCTTAGACTTTTCAACATATAAGTTTCTAGAGAAAATATGTGTTTGGGTGTGTGTGTGGGTGTAATATTCCATTCAGCTCTTAGCACATTATCTTCATTCTGAGGAGATGCTAAATAATAAAATGATAGGCATTGTCACTTACAAATATAATTGTACCACTAATATTTTATCATATTACAATAATATTGCTTTCTAGAGTGTTTTATTTCTATAAGCTTCTTCAATGTTTTATTTCTTGGAAAATTATAGCCTTATATCTTGATAATACAATGTATTTGGGCAGTATGAAGAAAAGAGAAGGCTGCTAATAACAACAGGCCTGCCTCTTTTACATCTGGGGAATTAGAACTATAACTTCTATTATGGCCAAGTATATTTATTTTTTAAAAAATATATATTTTATTGATTTTTTACAGAGAGGAAGGAAGAGGGATAGATAGCCAGAAACATCGATGAGAGAGAAACATCAATCAGCTGCCTCCTGCACACCCCCTAACGGGGATGTGCCCGCAACCATGGTACATGCCCTTAACCAGAATCAAACCTGGGACCCTTCAGTCCGCAGCCAATGCTCTATCCACTCAGCCAAATGGGCCAGGGCAGTCAAGTATATTTTTTCTATGGTTGAATGAGCATAAGTCTTTTTTAGGAATGCATGAAGTGGGGGAATGAGAGAAAGTTCTTACTGACAGGCTTCCCATGGCTCATTAATAATTGTATAATATAAATATATATGTGAATCATTTCAGCTTTAGAAAAAACTTTGCAATCAGCTAATATTATCACAGCAAAGACTGTGTTATCAATAGTGACCTCATTACATAATGCATTTATGTCTTGAAAAACAATGCCACTCGTATCCCACATGAATTTCACCAAAGACATTGCCATTATTGTCCCCTAGGTACCTGTAGAATATTAATATTTCATGTGATCTGAAAGTAGCCACATATCTGTGAGTAAAAGGACACAGGTCCTTTATGACCTTTTTTGTTGACATTAGGTAATGCAAGTGCATCCTGCCCAGATTCCCTTCAAAGTGGGTCGTGTGCTTTAGAAAGACATGTCAACATTATGAACAACAGTGATTTCAATCCTAGAAGGACCATCCATAATAGCGTTTCCTTTAACTGGGCTAGCAACAGCGGTGTGATGTTTAAAAGCAACATTTATTCACTCAACTGGGTTTGTCTTCGTTTTAAAATCATAAGTGGCTCTTGAGCTTTTCCACCCACTGATTTTTAATTCAACTGACATTTTAACTGATAATCAAATCCCATGCTTTTTTACTTTGATGGTATTTATGTAATGGAAATCAACACAAAACAACTTAAAAACAGCTTAAGAAAAGCAATGGGGCTTAATGATAACTCGTGTGGCAAATAGAACTCTCCTCAGAGGGTAAGATATCTGGGGGGAGATGTTTTATTGCGATTAAACAAAAGCCAGCCCTTTATTTTCACAGTTTAGGAAAATTTGGAGAAGATAATAACGTCTCCTAGGTTCCCATCACACAGCCTTATGACACTGAGGCAGGAAACAGGCCCGGCTTTTCACACCAAAACTCATTCTCCTAAAAATATCTGAGTTATAATTTCTCTAAACTTTTATTTAACTTATTTCCTTAAACCATTCTACCTCCTGTAAATCTGAGTCTTCCTCTCACCTCCATCCAATTTGATCAGTTTCCTTCCATAGAGTCTCCTGTTCCTACTCTTCCAATCGTCACCGTGGCATAAGCTTTGAGGAAGAGAGTTTTCCATTACCCGTGGTTTACATACCTTTGCCTGATTATTAGTCCCCGCCCCTCCCCTATCATAGTCTAGGATTTCCATTCCCTTCTATTATACTTTTTGTAATCTTTCAACAGCTAAGAAATTCCTTATCTTCTCTCCATTCTCATAGATCACCTTTTCCTGCTGAATGTGGCCCAGCCTGAGAATCATTCTCAGTGCAGTGAGTTTTCCCGGCAGCGCTATTAATTGACATGAATTTGCCTGTAAGAACTTTCATTCCTGTTTAACACCTTATTGATTATCTTCAGCTCAAAACCTAAAGCCTCTCAGTCTGATCTCCTATCATCATGGTCAGGGAATTAAATATTTATGTGGATACTCTTCCATCTCTCCCGAGTATAGTTTTTGAAAAAAAATCTAATTCTGTTTTTATCCTCAATGGAATAGCTACAATTTGCATCTAATTGTTAGTGGAAAGTACTGCCTTTGAGGTCTGAATCTCTGAAATACTTCTCTGTCTATATCCTGTTTTCCTTTGCATATTTCTGTTTCATTCTTTATTTCAGTCTGCCTCTCAATGACTCCTTTTTCATATTTTCCACATTCTATGAGCACCTTCTTCACCATTACTCTCATTGCGTACAGTTTTATCAATTTTCTCTCCTACTGGCATTTTATACCAAAGATCATTGAAAACATGTCCATGAAAAAAATGTGTACACAAATATTCATAGCAGCATTATTCATAAAAGCCAAAAAATTGAAACAAACCAAGTATCTATCAACTGATGGATGGTTAAACAAAATGAGGATATCAATGCAATGGAATATTATTCAACCATAAGAAATGAAGTAGTGATACATGCCTCAAACATGGGTGAATCCTGAAAACATTAGGCTAAGTGAAAAAAGCCAGACCAAAGGCCACATAGTGTATGATTCTATTATTGTAAAGTGTCCAGTGCAGGCAACTCTATAGAGTCAGTAGATTAGTAGGTGCAGGGAATTGGGGAGTAGAAGAGATGGTAGAGGGGGAGTGACTATTTTTTTTTTTCCATAATAGGTATGGCATTTCTTTTTTTCCAACGATAAAAATAGCCTAGAATTCTATAGTGGAGATTGTTGCACACTTTGTGAATATACTTAAACCCACTGAATTGTACACTTTAAAAAGGTAAATAAAATGGTATTTTAATTATATCTCTATAAATTAAAACTACACACACACACACACACACACACACACACACACACACACACAGGTTTGGTGAGTCTGCCATTTTCTAACCCCTTCTATCACCATTCGCTCACCCTAACGTAGAAAGATAAGTATAGGAGTGGTTGGAGTTCCAAATAGTTATTATATTATAGATAAAGCAGAATTGAAGTGTATCAATTCACAGGTGGGCACAATGAATGTCTAATCTTTACCTCTGAATTAAATAGATTTATCCACCCAGTATTAGAGAGAGATGTTATTGGGACACCTCACTCAGAGATGCATTGTGGGAAAGCAAAGCTGAGATCCCCCTCTCTACAGACTGAGTAAGAGAAACCCTAAAGTAAGTGAGTCAAGCTTACTTGGTTTCTTCTTGAAAATGCTCCCATTGCATAAGAAGCAAAGATAAACAGGAATAAGTGTTACCGGTGGCTTTAGCCTTTCTCCTAGGAACATGAACTCTGGGAATTTGCGTCCTTTATGAAAACATGAACAACAGATTTGAGAGGATGATGAGTTCAGTGTTAAGAACATTGAATGTAGTGACTATGAAACTTTTTCAAGCCAAGTTGTTGGTAGAAAGATGAGCATGAGGTAAATATGCTGTAGCCCCAATGGACTCTTCAAATTTGCTTTAGGAAATGACAGGGTAAAGGTGAGTCCCACAGGAGTTGGGTTTTCCTATCCACCAAGCTAGGCTCGTAGTAGCTCTGACAGTGGTTTAATGGAAACAGCACTCCTCTGCTTACCATAAGGATGGCTAGATTGTGTTCAAAAGTGAGAATTGATGGTAGACGGCTGCTATAAATGTTAATAGTTCTTGTTCCATTAAGTTTATTATTTTCCTAACATTTATAATTTTCAATAAGGAGACCTTTCATTTTTATCTTGTTGTTTTTGGCAATGAGAAGAATCCTAATGTATAAATCTATTGGCCCAAGAATGAAAACAAAAATTAAAAGTTACAATGCCTGAAAGTTTCCCTAAAACGTTTATTCATGCATTTATAGAACCAATAGACATCATTTTACTGCTATAAAAAAGAGGAATAAATAAAAATCATTTCAGATGTGGCCTTCCTTTTTAGAGATTATACTGAATGGGCTGTTTTATTGTAAGCTAAATAATCTAAAAGCCTCCACACACTGAGAAACTTAATGGTTTGTGAAAGAAAGGCGTCCTGGGAGCTGAAATAAAAACATGGATGTAAAAGCCGATAGACAATAGGCCCTCACGTTCATATGACTATTATCCAAATCATTGAATACTGATTGTCACCTTATTATCTAAATCAATACCAATGCAGTTAACGTGGCATATAGAAATCATAAAAATGAAACTGGGATAATTGTTCCCCTAAACGGAAGCCTGACGTAAATATTTTAAAACTCAGCTAATGAAATCACATTGAAATTTAGAGAGATGAAGGCCCACAAAAATGTGGCTGGCACTAAGCAACTTGTGAGGTTACATTTGTCCTTCAATAGAATTCAATTGCAATGGAATCATTATGATAGCTATTGCTAAGGCCAAAGGGATAAAGAATTTAACGTTATTTTTCCCTTTGATAAGTAAGATATTATTTGTCCTATCTAATAAAGAGGGAATATGCTAATTGACCATCACAACCTCACAAAGATGGCGGTACACACAGCCAACAAGGAGGGAATATGCTAATTGACTGCCATACCCTCAAAGATGTCAGTGCCCACAGCCACAAAATGGCAGTGCCCAGTCCCCTCAGCCCCACTGGGGTGGCAGACAGGTCCAGCACCTTCACATGCTTGCCTCCAGAGTTCCCCCGTCCCCTCAGCCCCCAGCCACCCAGAGCCAGACAGAAGGAAGACCAAATGACTGAACAAGCAGGGTGCATAGGGCGACCAGGCCAGCAGGGTGTTAGTGAGGGATGACTAAACAACTGAAAAAGCAGGCTGCGTGGGGTGACCACACTTGCAGAGGGTTTAGTGAGGTAAGACCAAACGACTGAACAGCAGGCTGCTTGGGGTGACCAGGCTGGTGGTGGGGGGGGGGGGGAGTTGGGGGCAACCAGGCCAGCAGGGGAGCAGTAAGAGGTGACCAGGTTGGTAGGGGGTAGACAGTTGTGGGTGACCAGGCTGGTAGGGAAGATTAGGCTGGCAAAGGGAGCAGTGAGGAGTGACTAGGCCAGTGGGGTGGGGAAGTTGGAGGCAACCAGGCCAACAGAGGAGGATAAGTCAGGGGCAACCAGGCTGGCAGAGGGGCAGTTAGGGACAATCAGGCAGGCAGGTGAGCAATTAGGTGAGCCAGGGGTCCAGGATTGTGAGAGGGATGTCCGACTGCCGGTCTAAACTGGCAGTCAGACATTCCCCAAGAGGTCCTGAGTTGGAGAAAGTGCAGGCTGGGCTGAGGGGACTCCCTCCCATGCACGAATTTCATGCACTAGACCTCTAGTAATTAAATAAAAACATTACATATTACACCACCATTCTATATTTTGAATTACATTAAAATTAAAATATTTTAAACTATTATATCTATCTTAAACAACAGATTCAGAAAGTGTTAGAGGTAGAAATAACTATATAGGTCATTTAACACAATTCTCTCATCTTACATAATCTTCATTTTACACTTGTAGTCACTATCTTTCCTCTACACCAAGCCACTATTTGTTTCTTTACCGTATGGATTGACTTGATCTGTTTTTGTACATTATATAAACATATGATATTTTGTACATGATAGGTCTGTATGACTTCTTTTGCTCAAAATTATGTTGTGGAAATGTATCTATTATATTATATATGGTTGTAAATCATTCATTCTCATTATTTTATAATGTTTTACTCTGAAAATATAATTTACTTGTGTATACTACTGTTGGTAAAATTTGGTCATTTTCTAACTTTTGGCTTTTACTAATAGTGGTAAATGACTTTTAATGAATGTATATACGCATTTCTGTTGAGAATATATTCAAGAGTCAAAATACTTGATTATACAGTATATCATGCATGTGTTCAATTGTCAGGTTTGTTTTTTCCATGTGATTTTAGCAATTTACATTGGTACTAGTAGTGTTTGAGAAGTTGGCTGATTTATCTTTCATTCAAAAGAATATTGTGTTTTTTTCTTTTTTATTAAAGTATTGCAAATAGTAGTACATATGTCTTCTTTTTCCACCATGGACCTCCCCCACCCCAGGCCTCCCCTACACCTCCGCACATGCCCTCACATCCCGTCCCCACAAGTGTCTGTGTCCATTGGCTCTGCTTATATGCATACATACAAGTCCTTTGGTTGATCTTTTACCCCCCAACCCTCCCCTGCCTTCCCACTGTGGTTTAACAGACTGTTCGATGCTTCTTTGTCCCTTTGTCTCTGTATCTAATTTTGTTCATCAGTTTATATTGTTCATTATATTCCACAAATGAGTGAGATCATGTGATATTTATCTTTCTCTGCCTAGCTTATTTCGCTTAGCATAATGCTCTCCAATCCATCCATGCTGTTGTAAATGGTAGGAATGTCTTCTTTTGTACCACAGCATAGTATTCCATTGTGTAGATGTACCACAGTTTTCTAATCCACTCATCTGCTGATGGGCATTTAGGCTGTTTCCAAATCTTAGCTATGATGAATTGTGCTGCTATGAACAAAGGGGTACATATATCCTTTCTGCCTGGTGTTTCTAGTTTTTTGGGATATATTCTTAGAAGTGGAATTACTGGGTCAAATGGGAGTTCCATTTTTAATTTTTTGAGGAAACTCTATATTGTTCTCAACAGTGGCTGTGCCAGTGTGCATTCCCACCAGCAGTGCACGAGGATTCCTTTTTCTGCCCATCCTCACCAACACTTGTCATTTGTTGATTTGTTGATGACAGCCATTCTGACAGGTGTGAGATAGTACCTCATTGTCATTTTGATTTGCATCTCTCGGATGATTAATGACTTTGAGCATGTTTTCACATGTCTCTTAGCCTTCTATATGTCCTCTTTCAAAAAGTGTCTATTTAGGTCCTTTTCTCATTTTTTAATTAGATTGTTTATCTTCCTTTCGTTAAGTTGAATGAGCTCCCTGTAAATTTTGGAGATTAATTCCTTACCTAAGATAACATTG
This sequence comes from Lasiurus cinereus, assembly GCA_011751065.1. Taxonomy (NCBI): domain Eukaryota; kingdom Metazoa; phylum Chordata; class Mammalia; order Chiroptera; family Vespertilionidae; genus Lasiurus; species Lasiurus cinereus. The sequence continues at coordinate 9,675,380 of JAAGEH010000046.1, forward strand.
GCAAATGAGTTCTCCCCAGCATTTTAAATAGATTTTGGGACACACTGCTATCTTATCTTGCATGCAAGCTCACATGTATTTGCATTCTTTTTCCATGGCATCCTATTATCTGTTAATTGATAACTTATATGTGATAAAATTCACATACTTTAAATATGAAGTTTAGAGTTTCAACAAATGTAATAATCCATGAATTGTCATTCCAATTAATACAGAGAACATTTCCATCACCCAAGAAAGTTTCATTTGTCCTTTTCATTCAATAATCTTTTAATTTTTTATTTTTATTTTTCTGGGCTATGGAGCTTCCCAGAGTATGTCTGACTTAGCCTCAGTCCAAGTATTATTTAATTCATGTATGTGTATGAATGCAGGCATTAAGAAATCTAATTTAATTTGACTAAATTTTTAGTGCTGTTGATTGCCTTACTTTGGAGGTCAAAAGAACCATTGAATTGTTGAGATTTCTCTCCCTCTTCTTAACTCTGTGGTAGAACTATATTGTTTTTTTAATGTATTAGTACACCTGCTTGTACTTCCACTCACTCCATGTAATACATAGAATTTTGTAATAAATCCCCCTATGGCTCAAAGGACAGTATTTCGCAGACAGCAGAATGAATACATGAAGAATACAGAGGTGCTTTATTCCATCTGTGGACGCTTCTCTCAACAGGGCACACTCTGTTTGTGGCAATTTGTACTGTTACATTCAGCCCTGTACAAGAAGGTAAGTGTAGTGGAAATGGTACTATAAACAGCCAGCATTGTTAGAATATGTGGTCCTCCCAGTTTTGTGCGATTAAGATCTCTTCAGATTGCACAAAATGGAAAATAACCGTAAGAATCCTGATGTGACTGATGTCAAACAACATTTAGTTCTCACAGAGAAGCCCTTCTTCAAAAGCTCTGTTAAGGTTAAACATCTTTCAAAAATTCAGCAAAGAAAATAGCTTGAAAACTGACTCTTAGTAACACCTGCTAAAGGGAAAAAAAAAAAAAGGAGAAAAGAATATCATACACCAGAGCAGTGAGAGGAAAAACTGGGAATGTGACTAAAATGCAATATGAAGAACTATTCTGTGGATGCTAACACTGATTTCACACTCCTGTGTTAGCTGCCAATTCTACTTTAAATAATTGGGCCTCTGCTGTTAGAGAAATAGATGGAACTTCTCATGAATACTGCAGTATTACATGCTGTTGGGCAGTGATATATCCATGGTATGTAGGACCCCTATGTGATATAATGTGAGAGACACACTGTCCTTGGGGAGAAAGGAGTAGGCCGGTGAGATATTGGCAAAAAGTAAAACTAAAGTATAATTATTGCAAAAAAAAGACTTATCTAGAAATTAGAATACTTTGAACTACTTGAAACATTTTTTTTTTAATATGGAAATATTGACATTTTCTTTGGAACAGCCTAACACTTTGACAATTTTTTATTAATCTTAACACATTCTATGGAAATGTTATTTCTATAGCTCACAGAGAAGACATTAGCAAATAAACTGGACAAATGCTATTTTCCAATACTATTTAAAATATTAGGACCAATTTCACCTGTCATCTCTCTCTCTCTGTCTCTCTCTCTCTCTCTCCCCTCTCTCTCTCTCTCTATATATATATGCATATATGCATATGTATATGTATATATAATGATAAAAAGATATCTATAAAATAAGAATCAAACTTATAATTCCAATGTTTCTTTAATGGAAGCAATAGATATTGGGGTGGTACATATAATAAGGATATTTGATGTTTAATTTTACACTCTGTATTGTTTGCAGTTTTATAATTTACTAGAGGCCCGGTGCATGAAATTCATGCATGGGGGGCTGTCTTTCAGCCCAGCCTTCTCCCTCTCCAATCTGGGACCCCTTGAAGGATGTTAGACTGCCTGTTTAGGAGAGATTCTACTTGGATCGGGTCTAAACAAGCAGTTGGATATCCCTCTCACAATCCAGGACTGCTGGCTCCCAACTGCTCACCTGACTGCCTTCCTGATTGCGCTAACCACTTCTGCCTGATCACCCCCTAACCACTCCCCTGCTATCTGATTGATGTCTAACTGCTGCCCTGCCAGCCTTTTTGTCCCTAATTGTCTCCCCCCTGCAAGCCTGGGTCCCCCCAACTGCCCTTCCCTGCAGGACAAGTAACCCCCAACTTTCCTCTTCTGCCAGCCTGGTCACCCCTAACTGCCCTCCCCTGCAAGCTTGGTCACTCCCAACTGCCCTCTCTTGTAGGCCTGGTCCCTGCCAACTGCCCTCCCCTGCTGAACATCTTGTGGTGGTCATCTTATGTCCAAATGGGGGCAGGATCTTTTGACCACATGGGGGAACTCATCTTGTGTGTTGGAGTGATGGCCAATCTGCATATTACTCCACCTGCACAGGTGGAGGCCAGTTGGTTTGCCCTGAAGGCTGTCCTGGATCAGGGTGGGGCTCCCTTGGGGTGTGAGGTAGCCTGGGCAAGGGGCCTGTGTGGTTTACGGGCCAGCCACACCCCCAGGGGACCCAAGTAGAAGCCCTGCTACCTGAGATTTATTTATATTCTACAATTGAAACTTTGTAGCCTGGAGCACAACCAAGCCTTCTGCTGGTACAGCCATTGAACCTTTGTTGCCTTAAGTGAAGGCCTCTGCTGGCCAGGCTTTGTGGAAAGCTTGGCTTCCTCCATCACCGGGGGCAACCCAAGCCTCTCTCCTGCTCTCTCTGTGGTCATAGCCATCTTGGTTGGGTTAATTTGCATACTTGCTCTGATTGGCTGATGGATGTGGCTGGTGGACATGGCTTGTTGGTATAGCAGAGGTACAGTCAATTTGCATATTACTCTTTTATTAAGATATATGTTTATATGCTACATATATGGGCTTAAGATAAAGCTATTCAGCTACAAATACCTGTTACTTCTCATGAAAATGGAAAGATTACTCTGAGAGCAGAGCCATGGTCCAAGCATATGGAGTCAGAGACCACAGAAGATCATTCCCCAAACCTTGAAACCTGATTTAGTTCTGATAGAGTCTGAAATTGCTGGAGACTGGTGATTTCATTTTTTCTTCATTTTCTCCCTTTATGAATGAGAATATTCATAACAATTATTCTATGCCTGTTCTACACTTTTATTTGGAAAATAAATTACTTTTTCCTAACTTAACAGATCTAGAGATGGAGAAAAATATTTCCTCAGAATGAAATATAGCCAGAGCTCACCTACCTACTTTAGATGGTTTAGATAATGAGAATTGGGATATGTTGAGCTAGCAATACATGAAATTTAAAACTTGACTTGATATTGTAATGTGTTCAGATTATTTGGGACAACAGGGTAAAATGCATTCTGAATTTGAAATGAATGTGAATGCTTAGGGGCAAGAGGACAGACAATTGAATAATGATCTCACAAAGATGTTAAAGTCTTAATACCAGGAATTTATGATTATGTTACCTTAGGTAGAAAAATGGATTTTGAAGATATGATTGAAGATTTTAAAATGAGAGATTTTCCTGAGTTATGTGAATAGACTCAATGTAATGATAAGATTTCTTACAATCATACTAGAGGCCCAGTGCACAAAATTAGTGCACTTGGGGGGAGGTCCCTCAGCCCAGATTGCAAAAGGGTACAGGCCAGTCCGAGGGACCCCACCAGTGCAGGATTAGGGCCTGGGACACCCTGGAAGGGTACCAGGGCGTGTCCAGCTGTCTCACTCAATCCTTATCGGCTGGACCCCAAGAGCAAGCTAACCTACTGGTTGGAATGTCTGCCCCCTGGTGGTCAGTGCACATGATAGTGAACAGTTGGGCAGCCTTAGCATATCATTAGCATATTACACTTTGATTGGTTGAACGGCCAACCAGATGACTGGACACTTAGCATATTAGGATTTCATTATATAGCATAATTGCCTCTGAGTTTTGTCATGGAAGGGGAAGTTATGCTATAGCAAATGCTTCTTGCTAAACCTATTTTGACAGGAAAGTTCCTTAAGATATGCCAAATAGAATATAGTTCATGATTAGGCTCAAGAAAAAAATATGCCTCTCAAAAAAAGCTTGCATTTTCAGATATATCTTTTATTGCCTTTTTTGATCACTTAGTTCTCTTGCTTTGGGGACTTTTATAAGAACTAATATAATCATTTTATTTCTGATATTTTCCTGTGTTGTAGTTAGGCTACATATCCTATCCAGAGCTTTAAATGCAACCGCACAGCCAATGTCAAGTCATGATTAAACAATTTATTCTGCAACATAAGGAGCAGGGGACGAAGGCCAGGGCAAAAACAGGCATGTTATCTGAGCAACTTCCTCATCAGCAACGTTTTGCAATGGTAAAGATGGGGATGTCTTGGATTAAGATCCTCGCTCCTGACTTTGGCCTTAGACAAAAGAAGGGACCTGGAAGTTGGCCTGGCGGTGACGGCGAAGATGTAGTATTATCACGCTGGACATACACAATTTCACAGAACACGGACATTAGACAAGGTTATTTTAACCATGACCAAGCAAGATGGAAACAAGACCACTCTGTAATCATGTCTGAGCACAGAAAAGAAAGAAAAGGAATCTGTGTAAAGCATGATCATACCCAAACATCCCCCTCATTTGGCTAGTTATGTAACTGCTGCTTTACCAATTATAGCTCCTCTCTCCTTCTTGGTTTCTAAATTAAAAAAGAAATTGAGATACTAAAACATAGAATTTTCCCCCTGCTTACTGAAAACACCTAATCCACAGCAAAACCTGCTTGATTATTTAAAACCTTCCCCAAATTAGCTAGCATCACTCCAAATCCTATGAACAACTTTATTCTACACCCAAATACACACATTCCTCACAGTTCCCCACTGTGTGGTCTCCTCTGTTGCAACAAGGAACCAAAATCTCAACTTTGCTTATTCTGGTTGTTTCTGATCACATTCGACCAAATGGCACTGATATAACAATGTCAAGTTTCAAAGATATCACAGAGAGGTTTATTTCTCCTTCAGGCTACATGTCTATTACAAATTGACAGGGAAGTTCCTTTTCATGTAACCATCAATCCAGGCAAAATTATACTATCCCCACCATCTTGAACATTAATGGTTGATGTGAAAGATGGAAAGGGATGGTATTTTTGTTAAGTTTATTTCTGGTAATTAAACCTCTTACTTTTATCACTCACCAACTGTCTGTTTTGTCAGTAAGGAAAAAGACAAAGCAAGGGAACATAGAAGAGAAAAAAAAATAAAACACATCTAATTGCTATTAATTCCAGAAAGAGAAGGAGAAAATTATGAGAAAATAGACAAAGCAACGATAGGAGAAATTTCTCCAGAATGGAAAATGTTAACCTTTAGATTAAAATGATTTACTGAATCTCTACCACAATTAGTAAAGAAGGTCCACATGTGTCATATAACATTAAAGAGAGAATTAGCTGTTAGCCAGTAGCAACCAATATGCCAGGAGCAGAGGAAGTGATTGGTTCAGCCCTAGCCGTCGCGGCACCTGAGAGGTGCATTATAGCTTCCACTGCATCCTAATCTTTTGGCTATTTATAACTTCACCTCAAATGGGAACAGCACTTCTAGGAGTGTGGTTAATCTCTTTCTTTGAGAAAACTATCAAGAGGAAGATAAGACAAACTAAAAAACTTACTACTACAATCGGTCTCTAGGATGTTTCATTGAGGTTCCAGAATTGGTTCTTGCTAGAAGTTTGGACACTTGGCAGTGACAGTAGCTGGTGTAGCCTTGGTAAGAGAGCCCATACTGTTGAGTCCATGCATAGCCTCCAGCCATAGCACTGCACCCTGTCTACACCATGTAAGAGAAATTGGCCAGCATTGGCCATGGCTAATGACAGAGGCTGTTTGACATCACGTGGCCAGGTTGCTTTGTCTGCTGAAGTATTTAATGCCCCTTTTGTGGTGGATGCTCACTATGAGTGTTAAAATGCACTAACAAAATCTAAGTCCTTTTGCTAACTTCCATAAATCGATTTATGTGTTAGATGATGCATTTTATACAGTTCCAACTTGTCAAAGAGTAGGTTTGAAAGGAATGGGGAGTATATTGGAAAGGGAGATGAAAAATCTAGAGCATAATTCATCTCTTGGCACCCACTCATCATTTCTCCAGGTGAAAAATGTGTGTCCTTAATACAAAGGACACAGAAAGTCCTGGAAGCTACAACGAGTACTAGATACTACCAGAAAAAGGGAAGAAAAGGAACAATTACCATAAACACAAATGTAATCATTTTCGCTTTATGAGCTAGCCATAGTAATCTCAGGTACCTTCTTGTACCATAATTTATGTGCTCCTAACCTTTAATCACACCCATTTTGGACATAAACAATTTCACAGAACACTAACATTAGACAAGGTTATTTTAACCACGACCAAGCTAGATGAAAACAAGACCAATTTGAATGGCATTGTTTATCTGTGGAGTAACTCAAGTCTACATGATCTAAGTCTTTGGTTATCCTACTGTATTTTTCCAGTGACATGAACTGTTGGTTAAGGCACTATAAGGGAGATCTCTGAATCCAGAATCACTGAGGTTCCTGGCATTGTCCTTTTTCCCCATGTTGCAGAAAGAAATTTTCTCCTTTGAAATCAGGATCAGTCAGTCACTTCAGGTAATACAATGATCTTTTCTTTGCCTGTGGGATCAAAATAAATAGTAGTGAACACAGACTGATCAGAGTACAATCTCAGCTTCCAGTTTAATAAAACTATAATGGTGTTTCCTGGTGAAAGTATTCGTTTTGTGAGTACAGAAACCTAAAAAACCAGAGAGCCTGTATAAGAGAGATGAAGAGCTAACATCCTTTCAATAGGTTATGACTTTAATAGCGAGAGAAATTCGTACCAATTCTAATTCTTTGATTCTTAAACACATGCTACCTATGGAAGAGATTGCATTGTATATTGACTACTGGTTTAAGGCATATGATACATCCTTTTGATTGATACCCCAATATTGTAGGCATTGGATATGCTATCAAACACATTGTAGGGATGAAGGACGTGGTAAGACCTATGAATTCTGAGTGTCATTTTTGTATTGCTATAACATATGTCTCTTGATCAAAGGATATTTTGTATGGAATACCCTGGCAATTGAGAAGGCATTTTGTAATTGCATATATGGAAGTCTTAGCAAAATAATTGTGGGGAGAGATGATAAATATGCTTCTGGAATATATGTCTATTCCTGTGTGTATTTACAGGGTTGAGGTGAACAGGTTTCCTCTCATTTTGAGGAAGATTGCATTATTGTCACAGATACCAGCTCCTTTCTTTGTAAAAGAATTATATTCCAATGCCCTTTTCTTATGTGACTTGCCCACCCTCCTGATATATGGCATTAGAGTATACTTTCCCACTCCTATTACTGGACTTCCTCATGTGGATTGCTTTGGTCAAAATAAAACGAGTGGATGTGATTATGCTATTTGCACACAGGGAGTAGAGACTTTTAATGAATTATGTGATTAATTTGTTTCAGTCTCTTCTGATTTTGCTCTTTGTCACAATAGTTGGATATCCCATGCTGAAATTGTCCTTAACAGTTGGCCTCAGATTAGAATATTAGAAAAGAAGTCAAATGGAGCAGACCACAGTGAACACATGTAACATGAACAGAGAAGTCGTTTTTGCTGCTGATATTAGTGTTTTAAGCCCATGGTCAGCAAACTGTGGCTTATAAGCCACATGCAGCTTTTCGGCCCCTTGAGCGTGGCTCTTCCACAAAATACCACCATCTGGGAAAGTCTATTTTGAAGAAGTGGCATTAGAAGAAGTTTAAGTTTAAAAAATTTGCCTCTCAAAAGAAATTTCAATCATTGTACTGTTGATATTTGGCTCTGCTGACTAATGAGTTTGTTGACCACTGTTTTAAGCCATTGACAGTTTGAGATTGAGTTTTACTCTAACAAAATCTATCTAATCAACATCTCCATCATTGAAGGCTCCTAAGCTAATCAACATGTCATCAGGTGGCCAGTTAGTACCCCCAAGAAATAAAACAAAATTGGGAGTGAAACACTGGCCTTAACTTTTGGCAGTTTGAGAACAATAACTGTAGCCAGGTCAACCTGGGAGGGAAAACATCTCTTATTCAATTGATAGATAGCTCCCATTCCCATAATCAGTATCTTTTTTGTAAATAGACCCATTGAAAAAGTACCTGGATGGCTGGCAGTCACAGAATAGCTCATATGCTACATCTATTTTTTGAGGTCTTCATTCATGGTGACCGTCTACTGGCAGACATTTATAGGAATACAAATATTTTCACACCCTTTGCTTGTTTTAAGGGTCCATGCCTCACCCCAAATTCCCTTGTCACTACTCTCCCAATTTTGCTTTTTCTAAGTCCTTGATTAGCCATTACTCATGGGTCATCACAAATCTGTTTCTCAGGCAATCTCTCTTTTTATATGAAGTGATGTATGTCTTCTTCCCAAAGACTGCTGACTAAAGGGATGTCCCCATACTATGGCTTTTCAAGGACATTCCTCATTGGGACTACAATGTAGCAATTATCAAATTTTGGTCTTTTTTTTTTTTGCATATGGTTGACATCATCTAGAAACTAAACCCATACATTTTCTTTCTTTCATTTTTTTATTTTGTCTGTCAAAGGGTCATATGTAGAGTGATGATAGATCCTGGTTTGTCGAGAACACTGCTGACTTATACCCACTGTCTATTAATTATTCGTAGTGCCACTTTTCACTCTCAAGGGTGTCCTGGTTTAGATGTTAACTCTGTGATCACATTAATCATATATGTAGGTTATGAGAGAGATTGTAAAGCAGTGACAACAGGGGCATATGAACATCACTGAATTCAGTTCTTCTGCAGTTTATCTGTGCATTCCAGACCTGCTCAAGTCCAGTCTCATAAATTCCTTTTCCATTACACAGCGACACCCTACTGTACTCATCCAATTTTATGACTCACTAGATCAGTTAATATCCTGTTGATTATGTGCGGTCAGAGATGAATGATTATTTGTTATCCCAGGGGCAAGTATTTTGTTTCTACTGGGGAGCATTATTAGGTCACAGGGTACTTTGCAAATGGAGAAGAGTTGGTGACTGAAAAATCCATGACTTCCTCTCAAAACTTGGGGATCAGTGCTAATTCTCTTGTTGGGGCTTTCCAAAAGCTCCATAGAGTGTTTCTGTCTGCCATAAACATTTCTGACACTATCGGGTCTGCTGGTTGACTCCAAATTGAAAGGCACCTTGCCCTGCCGCAGAGTCTTTAGTTATTCTAGCACCATTCAAAACTGGCAGATTTATGAGTTATCCAGTAATGAGTCAGGGCAGTACATATAAATATGATGCATGTTATCTCACAATCCAAGGGTCCCAGTAAGCATTGAACCTTTTTCTTCATGGTGAGCAGTGCAAGGTGCAGCAAGTTGCTTTAACTTTAAAGAAGATATTCTGAGATAATCTCTCTACTACCGAAGCCATGCACACTTTCTTGAAGTGGCAAGTTCCTGAAATTTTACAAGGTTTATAACCCAGTCTATAATGTAGATGTATCTTACTATAGCATTTTGAAGACTTATTAATTTATCATAGTCACATTCAATTAGAATATCCGCATCAATACCTCACAGTAATGAGATATTGGCACAAACAAGAGATCTTTCAAGTTTATTATGACCACAGCCCTAAGGAAGGAGAGTAAGGGAATACTGACATCACTGATGATGACTGTTACCTTTATTAAGAGAAATGGAAAAAAAGAAATATTTGGCTCACACGATACAGTGTGTATTGATTAACTCTAGTAAAGACACTAAGTTAAGCATCTTAACTATGATTGTCATTATCATTGATGTCTCTCTTTCTCCCTTCCTCTATGAAATCAATAAAAAATAAAAAAAAACATAAAATATAGTAAACAAATAGGAAATTTAAGGTATAGTAAAGCCAAAAGACCAGGAAATAATTGACACTAAGAAAATAGTTATTACTGTTCCCAGGAGGAGGGGACATGCTGTGCTGTGCTGTGCTGTGCTATGGGGGGGAGGGGACACATGAGAAAGCACCAGGGCCAGTCATGGGGCAGAGAGGGAGAGGGACAGAGAGAGACAGGAGACTGTGTGCGAGAACCTTCATTGTGGTTTTCATGTGAAAGAGTGGGTGAAGTAGGATAAACAGGCTTAGGATTGCCCCGTTGGGACAGTTTCAGTAAGTCTGGGCATAGGGACTGTCCCTGGTTGTCTGGGGCCTTGGTGGTGTTTGTGGCAGGTGAATGGTGGTCCAGAGAGTGAGAGTCATAGAGGAGTTGGTTGGGTTGTGGGCTGTGGATCAGCTGGCTTGTGTCTGAGAAGCATGCTCGCATTTGTGTTGTCTACCATCTCTGTAACTGGTTCAGACTGGGAGGGCAGATCCTCAGGGGGAGCAAGACTCCAGAGTTAAAGCTTCAGAATGCAAAAAGAAAAAGGCCTGGATAATACAGGAATCAAAGGTCACAATCTCTTATGCAGAGGATTCTGATTTCTTCAATGTGTGTGAGTGTTGGGTGGTTGTTAGCAAGTCCTCTAACCACTTAACCTCCATCTGCACAACATCCCTCATCCCGTGCTACCAGAGGATTAATTTGAGTTACCCTAATGCAGCCACATGCCAGGGAATTACCACTGGCCCAGTATCCACAGCAAGAAGGTTATTTGTTCTCTTCTCAAATGTATGAGCAGCTCAATCGTGGAATCTTATTTTGATATGCTATTATAACCCTAAAAGGTGGGAAGTCCTGTTTCCTAAAGCTACTTTAAAAGCCAATTATTTTATTAGTTAATGTACTAGCTGGAAAAAAAAAAGATGGAACAAGAAATGGTCTCCCTTTTAGAGGAGTACAGATGTGACCCTGAAGGAAGGGAGTCTATAAAATAAAATAAAAAACAGCCTCACTTTCTTTCTATGCCCCCATTTTCTACTGAAACTTCCCATTGGCGGAACCCAAACAGAAGCCCCCAAATTTGAGAGCAGGTAGATGCAACCTTTATAGGTCAGCTTCCCCGGTTGCAAGAGGAAAAGTCGAGAGTGTGCACTTGGCATGGCAAACACAAAATATCAGCCCAAGAGGAGAACATTTTCAGCGAATTCTAACACCTTGATTTTTGTTTTCTAAGCCTGATGGGTTACTCTCCGTTTTGATGGTAAACATTAGTTTTTGACTCTATTCTTCCGTGTCTAATAAAGTCAGTTATTTCATCTCCAAATATTTTAGGCTTTCACATCAGAGAGTTGATGTTTTATGAAATTCAGGAATGAACATTTTCCCTCTGTCTTACTTTATTGTGTAAGATATGACTCTACACTTCTAAAACACTGGTCATATGAAAGAGACATTCCTCCCTTTACATAAATATTTCATTTTTGGTCCTAATATATGAGAAGACAAAGAAAAATGTAACCCAGTAGAAAGATTACATTGGCATTTTCTGCTCAGAAAATAATTTTATGCATATGTGATAAAATCCAGGCTTTTTTTCCTCTCAGTTTTAGACTGGATAATTTAAAAAAATTATCTGAATCTCTGTTTTTCCATAATTCATATGTGGGCTAGAATATCTAACTTGAACAAAAATTGTTGCTATATATAAATAATGCTCCTGGCCCAGTTTCAGGTACATATTAGACACTGAGGAATTGGATGGAATCATTAATAGAAAGATGTGGAAGTAAAAGAAGAAAAAAATATTGATTAAAGTGCCTAAACGATGAATGAAGATCCTTGAAGAAATTTAGAAATTAATTCTTAAAACATCTTTAATAACTTGAAGAATTCTGACAAGATAGACAGATTTATTTATATATCTGAGATTTGAGTGGAAATGTGTAACCATGAGATATATATTTTACTGACACAGGATTTTCCTTATCTTTCTTTTCTTCATTTCCTTCTTTCTCTTTCTTTTTCTGTCTTTCTCTTTCTCTTTGTAAATTTTAGAGCTATTGCCACATCCACATGGATTTTCTCCCGTGAGACAAACAGTTGAGAAATGTGTGTGCTCCAATATATTGGCTACGTGGGTGCTTAACAAAGTGAATTGAAAGCATCAATGATTAATGAGAAACAAAGATACCAGGCTGGACTTCATGTATTGCAAAGCAGGGATACCAGTAGATTAAAGCTATTTAATTTGGAATTTCAGCAGTTCCTAAAAATCAGCCTTATTCAAAGCTTCTTATACTAAAATGAGCTTAATTTCTTGTTGTAAACAGTTCTGCTGAATGCCATAAATTTCAGACTTCATGACAATCCCTTGTTTGAGTCAGATTAGTTTAGGAAAGTCTTCAGTTACATTAAAATCTTACATGGTGGATTTACTCCTTCAAAGTTATACCAACAATTTTTTAGTGCCTCTTTTTCTCCTGATAATAATTTTTCCACCAATGTTCCAGAATGCTAAACTGAAGGACCTGTTATCTAATAGGTAAAACTCATTCCTTCTGCTCTGATATTTTTTTCCTATTTGAAATTAACTCTCTATTACTTCTATATAAACTCTCATAATGCCACTATATCCACATTTATCCTTCAAGAATTATAGGATATAACAATATTTTAAACACACACACAAACACACACACACACACACACACACACACACACACACACACACACTAATAAAAGAGTAATATGCTAATAAGTCTGGATGACTTTCTAGATGTTCTTCCTGACAAAGCTGAGCCCAGGCAAAGCTGGCTATGGTCCCAGGTGCCTGTGGACAGCCAGAGGGAGGGAAGCCTGAGTCCTGGGTTCAGGGGCTGAGGCAGAGGCGGTTATGAGCCATCAGGCCAGCAGGGGTGCAATTAGGGGCAATCAGGTCATCAGAGAAGTAGTTAGGGGTGATCAGGCAGGCAGCCAGGCAGGCAGAGATGGTTAGGAGCCATCAGGCAGGCAGGTGAGCAGATTGGAGCCAGTGGTCCTGGATTGTGAGAGAGATGTCCAACTGCCAGTTTAGGCCCCATCCCTGCAGAATCATACATCCCCCAAGGGGTCCTGGATTGGAGAGGCTGCAGGCCAGGGTGAGGGATTCCTCCCCTCCTGTGCATCAATTTTGTGCACTGGGTCTCTAATATATATATATATATATATATATA